>BJKM01000238.1:739952-1162203 GCA_015082035.1 Chaenogobius annularis
GTATTCTATCCAATGCAGTGAAGAAAGTTGTAAAGAGCGTTTACATAGGGGAGACAAAACAGCCACTTCACAAGAGGCTTTATCAACACAGAAGACACGCGAGTTCAGGACCCCAGAGCGCCGTGCATCTTCATCTCAAAGCCACAAACCACTCTATTGAAGACAGTGAGGTGGAGATCCTGAGTGGGGAGAGAAAAGATGGTTTGAAAGAGGAGTTAAGGAGGCAATCTTTGTTAAAAAAGAGAATCCTTCATTAAATCGTAATGGAGGTTTAAGATTCAACCTTCTGGTTGTTTATAATGGTTTGCTGAAACCCTGGAGACGCCCGGGGGCATTCGGATGCTAATCAGGTACTCAGTGAGGAGGGAGAAAAAGTCAAGTCACAATAGAATATAGATGGCCCAACTCAGTCAGTTTCAATGGCCCATTATCAGGAGGTCCCGCCCAGGTTTCAGGTCAGGGCCTGTGGCCCATTATCAGGAGGTCCCGCCCTGTGGGCAGGGCTTTCACAGAGTAGGATATAAACCTGAGTTCTCAGACTTGTTTCACAGATTGAGAATGACTCTTGGATGAGAGTCGGAACGTTTTGGTTTTCTAAAACAGAGTCCAGATGACTACAACTGAATCTTTTTCGACAATGGAACACTCCTGGATGAATGAGGGATTACACCGACGAGACCATTTTATAACAAAGAAAATGCAATTTTTAGTATAAAATGCCAAAAAAATAACAAACAATTTCTGAATTTCATCTATAAAACACTTAAATATTCTCTATCTAGAAGCCTTCCGCCGCTGTAGTTCAACCTTTACTTGGTTGATAATGTATTTAAAAGTCTCAATGTACGATAGACTTAAACGTTTGATTAGTTGATTACTACAATAGTCGTTAGTTGCCGCCCTAATCTGACCTGTAACTCTGCTTGTAACAATGTGGAACCTTCCAATCAAAATAACATCTCCATTGACCCTTCATCAGAAAAATGACGTAGTGCCCCTTTAACTGGGTCAGGCTTAATTGTTGTTGTTGACAAATGTGTCTCACCCCTTTTCACTGAAGATTTTACAATATTTGACTCTAATGTCTCTTGAAAGACCACTTCCACCCTTCTCTCCAGTGTTCCCCTGTAATTGTGCATTAATTCTGCCGCCGTCTGCCGTCATTGATTTATGGAAGTCGCACGTTTCAATTGCTCCTCCCACAAACCAATACAAGTGGAGTGACAGTAGCATTTATCACAGCACAACTAGCAACGGGCCAGGAAACAAGCGCTGTGGACCAATCTGCACCAGGCCGTTTTATTAGGTACACCTGGTCTGACACACTTTCATTAGCCTTAATAAAGCAAAGACTTTTAATGAATGAATAGTTTATTTGAATGATTCAGGCTTAGTAACTATATATTAAAATACTAACCCCTTCATTTAGTCATGTCTAAGCCTGAATCATTTTGTAGTATTGGTACGTCTCAAAAGATCTTTAAAAATACATTACCTTTTCATAATTCATGTCAGAACAACATTGGAACCAGAACACTCACAACAGATGCCTAACGAACTGTGTTTGGAAATGTGTTATGTTTATGTCTTATTTGCCATAATGTACATTTCCTCATTACCTGCTAACGATGTTTTGTATTTGACAACGTTGTATTGACTACTTTGTTATATGTTGTTATGGTTACACTGATACTGCAAACTCTCTCACACTCGTTTCTTGCTCCTGGACTTTGAACACAACTTCAAAGCTGTAACACTGTTGTCCCCCCTGGGATGAGATCCCCCATTGCCTCATGCTCCAGCCTGTAGCTCCATGCTCCTCCACCTCAAAATGTGCTCCTGAAAACACCTTCTAATCATCCTGCTGCTTCGTTGGAATCTTAAACATTTTCAAACTCAAAACCCTGCACAAAGTTTGTGACGCTGTGGACGGCTCTAAGGACCCAAAGAGCACCGAGAAGGCCTTGACCCACATCTGAGCTACGTCTCCAGCACCTTGACCCACATCTGAGCCTTCCATCAGACACGTAAGACTGATCCAAAAGGGGATGAAATCTGCAGAGTGGCATTAAAAGAAGTTGAGGTTCCCCTTTGATTTACTAGAGATTTGATTGAATCTTACTTCTCGACACCAGCGTTTCTTTTAACTAAGTTGAGCCCAGGTGGAGCCTGTGTAACCAAATGTGTAATTCATTGCTTTGATATCTTTGTTTATTAAACTGTTTTTTTTGTGATATAGTTAGAGAACTCCCCTTCATGAAATTTATGTTGATCCGAAGCAAATAATTCTGCATTTTTCCTCTTTGAAATGTGTCTTTTTATGTATTTGTTTTGTGATCTTACGATAGTTTTTAATTTCTGTAAAGCACTTTGAATTACCTTTTGGACAAATGGTGCTCCACTAATACATTTTGATTGATTGATTGATTGATTGATTGGTTGGTTGATTATAATTTGATCTAATACATTTAACATAAATTATTTGAAAGGAAAAAATAAACATACTTTATTTAAATAGGGTTCAAATTTATTGGGGTAGTATTTATTTATTTATTTATGTATTTATTTGTTTGTTTGTTTGTATATTTGTTTATTTATTTATTAGGGACACAGGTTCGGACACAAGTTAGATAAGACAATAAAAAGAAAAAAGAAAAAAAGAATACTGTAAATAAGTCACAATGGTATTTACAAATGTTATTATAACATTATGATATGATGTTATATTGGTAATAACATGCTCTTGTGGTTAGTAGTGATTGTAAAATAGTAAAAAAGAAATGTAATTTACACATTTACATTTGCAAGTATCAATAATAATCGATGCAAGTATTAATAATAATCGATGCAAGTATCAATAATGGATCATCGCGGTGCAGTTATAGAAGACATTTTTACAGATGTGAAAATGGTATGAAAATGGTATGACGGCTTTGAATCTGTAAATTGTGTCATGTGCAGGTTTTAAATACACAAAGTACTTTGCAGTAAACTGGGGTAAAGACACCTAACTGTATCACGAGTGTAAGTGCAGTTGCATTAGTCATAACGAGCGTTTGAACTGATCAGCAGGTCAAGTTAAGAAAGTGTCCAGAGGCTTTTGTTCCATTCATTCACTGTTTTGAGCTCCAATGCACGTCCCATGATGTCACTGTGCCCTGCTGCGCATGAGGTCGCTGTGGGGCGTGTCCCTGCCCCCCTTGCCCTCTCTCTCTCCCCCCCTCTCTTCCCCCCTCTCTCTGTCCATGATCTGCAGCAGCACAGCCGCATCACTGACGGGAAACGTGTGTGACAGTGAAGGCAGCACACATCCTGGAAATGAGATCACCACGAGGAGAAGAGAGGAGGAAATTTAGCTTGATATTTGTATATTTATTAAAGCTCTGTTGGAAATGTTTGGAGGGGTTTTACCATGGGGGGATTTATGAACTGATACCAATTCACCGACCCTGCGGCGAGAGGCAGACGTATAGGGCTCCCCCAGCCACAAGGAGGGCCAAAAACCAGAATATACTGGCCAATAAAGAAATAATAATATAATATAAATACAATAATAAAGGAAGAAGAGGAATACAAAATGCCCCCCCAAAAAATGGAAAAACTAAAGTAGGAGTCACAAATGGATTCTTTGCCGCATGTTCCAGTTCTGCAACAAAGGAAAAGAAAACAGTCACAACATCAGCAGACAAGCACAGACAATACAAAAAGCACACAATGTCAGTGACGAAAGTGTGGCCTTCAGATGAGAAAAGTTAGTCTGCTTTTATAAAACTGCTTGTCTTCAAACAAAGCGGACGATCTGTCCAATCATGAAAACAAGCTTTGTTGATGATAAAAATCGAGTCTAGTTTCTTGTAATACACTGTCATATTCAGTCATATATGGATCCCCCCAAATTTCCTTGCATGAGCATGAGGCTCCCAAAAAGTTTACCCTCATGAAAAGTGCATCAAAACAGAGATTCATCAGAACAAAGGAGAAAGACAGAACAGAGGAGCAGAGAAGGAGCTGCTCTGGGGAACGAGAGCAGATGAATTAAACATGAGAAAGAAAACAAAATCACATCACGCTTAAAGAGAATATTTTACTTTAATATATTCCAGAAGAGCTTTTATCATTGAAATAAAGCACAGTTTAAGATCTGTGCTCCGACTACCATTTTACAAAGACGTGGTACGGCTTACTTTTAGTTTAAACATGGGACATACATTCACTGTTTTTTATCCTAAGTGCATCACAATAATGTTATAACGATTTGCACATATGATCAAACATGGAAACCTGCTAAAGGTTGTATTTTGTTGGAAGTCAGTTACAGTATGTCCCTGAGGGCAGCTGTTGTGGAAATGCGACCGAGACATTTCCACAACAGCTGCCATAAAGCTAAATGGTTTTAAAAGGTGTGCATAAAACACTGACATAAAACAAGCTAAACCAAACATATAATGCTTTGAAAATGTGAGCCAAAAAATCATAGTCCCAAATGCAGTGTTCTGGGCTGTCATTGTGTTTTAATTATTAAATGTCCCCCGGGGACCCCTGCAGAGAGAGAGACAGAGGATATGATAAATATTTTTTGTTTTACTACAATCCATCAAGACATAGGACAATAGCCCAGGATATTGCAATAATCGTAAGCAATACAACAGTTTTCTGTCTGTTTTTGTTTTATTTATTAGTTTTTTGGAACAGGGACAATGCACATAATGAACATTTAAATGTGCCAGTATTCGCCACAGTGTAGTCCACAAGTTGTTTGCTTAGGTGAAAATATGTATTATTGGTCAAGTCAAGTCTATCTCTACGGCACATTCAAAAACAACCGCAGTTGATCGAAGTGCTGAACAGGGACAGCACGCCGCAGTTTTAGTGACAGTTTTATTAACAGTTTTACACCTTGCAAGTTGCTAATTGTCACCACATTGTCTGATAAAAGTCAAATAAAAATCTTGTCAGGTTATGATTTTCACACATATTGAACTCTCTTTACACAAAGCTGATCACACATTACCTGAAACTTCACGGTCCAAACTTTCCATTGCTAAAACCACTCCTCACAGCCCAGACGAGCCCCCGCCCTGCAGCCTCACACAAAGACCCCCTGGACCCTCCCCTTTCTCCCTCTCTCCCCCGCCTCATTGGCCGCTCGCCCCGCATGCCGGCGCTCCCTCCGTCCAATCCGCTGCCTCCTTGGTGATGTCATGCGGGCCGTGTCTCTGGCTGTTGCTGACGCTGTTGCCCGGCGCCTGTATCCGAGCATCCAGACAAGGGTTGCCGTAGTGACTGCCTCCTCCAGCTCCATCAGCAGCAGCATCAGCGCCACCAGACTCAGACGCAGACGCAGAGGGCCAGAGGGGGTGAGTACACAGCCGCGCGCCAACGTCTACGCGTGAAAATGGGGTTTAGTTGGATCTGAAGTCTGGTTACGTAACTGTTTGCAGGTTTGTGTTCTGGGTTTGGGAGCGGCACTGGATGGGGGAGAGGGGAGCGCGAGAGAACGGGGTGTACCCACAAATGTCTAATCTATTATTGATTGTCCGTGTGTGCAGCGGATCAGCGGTTCGCGTGCCGGTGCGTGTGTGTGTGTGATGTAACAGAGGAAAATATAACGTAGCAACCGTTTGATGACATGTTTTCACTTCACTGCACTATGACAAGTAATGTGTGCGCACTGTTAATATTCTGCAAAGTAATAGTTCACAGCAGGAGATGCTAAGTTTCGAAAAGCATATGAGCATATGTTATACCGGTTTATCAATAGGGAAATGTTTATTTTATTTCATATGGGACAGTGCTCTTAAAGTTCAACATGTAAATGCACCAGAGTTAGCCGGAAATATGGAGTCTTTTGAATAAGTGTGGAAAAGATTGTGATTGTGCAGTGTTTGCATTTGGCCTGTGTTAGTCACTTTTAAATTTATGTTCAAAAAGTTGTTCTCATTCAGTATTTCAACATGGCTTGTGTCGTACACCCAACTTGATTCTTTTAAAATTGGTTAGTTTAAGTTGGCTTATGTGACAGTGGTGTTTATATGGAGAAAGAAATACTATTAGACAGAAACATTAAATATATTGTATTGACTGGCCAAAATAACGACTAGCCTACAATTTTGGCCCTGGAAATTTGTGCCCAGCCCAACCTCTGCTCACCCAGTTGAATTTGAATTTATTTACATTCGAACAAATCAAGGCAAAACTTTATTTGTAAAGCAGTTTGCCATATTTCATTGGCATTCAGCTAGTGTTTCCCAACCACGGGTGCGGGGATACTTACTTGGAATAGTTTCAGATTTTTCCAAGAAGGTGAAATTGAATAGTATTTTCAGTCCAAAAAAGAAAAGCGTTTGTAGTAAAGTGTACATGTTTAAGAATGGAGGAGTGTGGATTTGGACACCAATAGAAATAGAATACAGCAGTAATTGACAGTATACAATTATAAAAATCTGATTTAATGGTATTGTGCGCATGTTGAGGTGTGAGACAAAGTTTAGGCCGCACTCAAGACATAAAAAAGTTGAGAAACACTGATCTGGATTTAGTGCTTTTAAGGGAAATTATGATGGTTCCGATTCATTCCTCAATCCCAAACTATCCATAGTCTTTTCTGTATAGTTGAGTAAACACTACTCACGTTTCTCTCTCTGAGTATTCTTCACTTACCACACCTAAGTCTTTGTGTTGAAGCTCCGACAAATAGAGGACAAAGTGGTCAGATGGGACTCTTTCTATGAACACGATTAGATTGTAAAAGTCCTGACTCCAGCTCGGCATCAGCAGCACACGCAGTTTCCCCTCAAAACGACCCGAATGTTCCCACAGAGAGCCACCGCTGCCCCTCCTCTCTCCACCCCTCATCATCACGTACACACACACAGGCACACACACTCCCTCTCTGTAGTGCTGCAGGACGCTGGCATCGATCTGTGCCTGGGTGGCTTCAGCATTCAGTGCAGAAACATAACAGAGAAATTAGAACTGCATAGATTCTCAAGCATTTTACAACAGCAAAGAAACTATATGGCCTTCGCAATGCCGACAGCTAAACCAGATCTTTTCTAGGTCTAAACTAGGGCTAAACCAGGTCTTTTCTAGGTCTAAACTAGGGCTAAACCAGGTCTTTTCTAGGTCTAAACTAGGGCTAAACCAGGTCTATTCTAGGTCTAAACTAGGGCTAAACCAAGTCTATTCTAGGTCTAAACTGGGTCTAAACCAGGTTCTAGGTCTAAACTAAGGCTAAACCAGGTCTATTCTGGGTCTAAACTAAGGCTAAACCAGGTCTATTCTGGGTCTAAACTATGGCTAAACCAGGTCTATTCTGGGTCTAAACTATGGCTAAACCAAATTTATACTAGGTCTATAGGGCTAAATAGGTCTAAACTTGGGCTAAACCAGGTCTATCCTAGGGCTAAACTAGGGCTAAATCAGGTCTATTCTAGTTCTAAACCAGGTCTATTCCGGGTCTAAACCAGGACTAACCCAAAGGAGGATTAAAAATGTGGATTCAATTGATTTCCATAGTTTGAGAACCACTGCCAAATAGTGCTTTGGTTTGTATTGATGCAAATTAAATTACAATTATAATTGTATTATGGCTTCATGTAATATTTAGCATAGTAAAAAAAATAATAGTGCCAGAATGCATGACGCAGCTTTGTCAAGGCAAAGCAATAACATCACCGTGGAGACGAACAGTCAGTGGCGTAAAGTTATATTATGCACCTATAACTTTGAAGGAATTATAGAGTTATAACTGAGCACAGATTTTCTTTACAAAACCTTCCTGATTTTCTCAAATTTCAAGTCTTTGTGCAATGTTCGGACACAGATTTTACATGTAATTCTTTTCATGTTGCATATCATATCCTGTAACTATCGCACTACACTAGTAATTATTTATACCTGTAGCCTTGAATCAGGTTATATTTCCTCGTGGTTGCATTAGTATTGCGCTGCAGGTGCTCTTGCGTGTCCTTGTTGGTCCCAGAGGAGCAGAGAGCAGCAGAATGGTCAGGTGAATAATGAGAGGTGCGTCACATTTAGAGCCGCTTCGTTAGCACACTGTCAATGTCACTCGCTCTGTTCCAATAGACACAAAGAAGGCAACGACTCCCATAGAAAACAAATGCAAACAAGAAGGCAGGATTCAAACAGCTTAGATCTTGGAAAGAAGAGAAAGAAGAGTTTGCTGCAAAGCTTTTACTGAAATACTCAACAGTATTTTAGGAGGAGCTGATGATGATGGGTTTGTTTATTTGTGGATTTTCCATAGAGCAGGGCAAGATTTTAAAATGTAAGTGGTTTGAATCACAGGGAAAACAGAACAGAGTGGTCACATATTCACCTTATTCCGCCCCGCCCTCTTTGTCTTCTTGCTTCTATTGTTTTTGCTTTTACAGGAGCGTTACAAGTGCAGATTATTATTTTACATTTAGTTAATTATAAACTGCTAAATTGATGTAAAACAGTTTCATAATAGGAATGGGGAAACTGACTTCTGACGTCTCAGTTGCATCATACGGTAGCAGGCAAATATCCCTGAACATGACGCGTATAAGTTAGTATAAGGAAATGGGTGGGCATAAGTACAGACAAATAAGTAGACGTTTCATGCTCATGCTATCCATCAGAATCTGATTCTCTGATTCTGATTCTGACTTAGCAACACGACTAGTCCAGAGCCAGTCCTCTGTGTTTTTTCCTATAGCCGTTAGCATTAGTCCATAGAAAAACTCGAATTATGAAAGATCCAGTGTGTGTGTAAAATGGGACTAACTGACCGACCGCATCGCACCGAGATGTCAATGCCTCCTTGTAGAAAAAGATTCAGTTGTAGTCTTCTGGACTCATTTCGACTCTCATGCTGATGCTAAACATGCACTCAAGGTGAGGCAGCCAAATGCCAGGGAACAATAGAACAATAGGCCCATCCCAGTTAAGTTCCAATGGGCCATTAGCAGGAGGTCCCGCCCTGTGGGCAGGGCTTTCACAGAGTAGGATATAAACCTGAGTTCTCAGACTTGTTTCACAGATTGAGAATGACTCTTGGATGAGAGTCGAAAGTATCGTTTTTTCTAAAACAGAGTCCAGATGAAACAACTGAATCTTTTTCTACAATGGAACACTCCTGGACGAATGAGGGATTACACCGACATGTCAAAGCCTCGTTAAAAGCTATTGTGTGTAAATCTTTTGGTGTTTTATTATCTGGAATTGGCATCTGCGCTAAAGTCTAACTGACTTTAAGTAGATATTTCTGATCTTGTGTGCTTATTATAGGCGTCTAATGATCACTGAACATCCTCTTTTACATGTCAATGGTGAGGAGACTAGATAAGTGACATAAATATCATGAAATTAAAAAAGGAAATCATCTACTTAAATATGGGGATTTGCTTCACCATTCATGTAAGTAAAGGAACATTTGATTAGACATAAGTCTGGTTTGCATCGGCCAAGGGATTGAGTCTGAGCAACAGGCAGATATAGAGAATTTTGCATTTATGAATGTCTATAGATAATAAAGTGGCCATCCGAGGAAACGCCCACTAACCAACCTCTTCCAAGTTCAACAACAAGAGCAAACGCCAATATCAGGAGTTACTGTATTTTGTGACACAAAACATGAAAAAGAATAAAGTGGTCAAATGACCCAAATTTGATTAGTTGTCCAAGAATGCTAACATTAGCTGCGGGTTAAATGCTACCGCGATGCTAGCGCTATCTGGCCTGCTGTATCTTAACATCTACAGTACACAGTTTACTTTTCTGATGTAAGGTCAGGTCAACAACCTCCATCAGCATTCACTTCTGATATGATATGATGCATATCTAAAGTGTTTCCTGGCAAAAGAAAAACAAGCTCTAACAAAGTGACAGAAGCAATAGCGCTACAGGCACTAGCGCTGTCATTAAACTCTGCTAAATACAGGGGAGGTGGCTGTTTCATTTGGGTCGTCTCCTCTTTGGCGTTGATTACATTAGAACCACTTCAGGAGCCAGTGAAGCTGCAGGAAATCTGAGTTTCATCTCCAGTGAAACGCTTAATGCAGTTAGACCTCAAGCTAATGCTGTGATACTGATCCCAGAGCAGGCAGATCGTTCAGGGGCGTTCAGGGCCAAAGGGAGAAGAGCAGCTGTGAACACGATCCTCACGATGGCAAACCTCATTAAAGGTGTTTATTAAGGAGTTAGGAGAGGAAAGGCAACACAGAATCTGGGAGGAATGAAGTTGTTGCTGAGAGAAGTTTTGTTTCGGGTGTTTTTCTGAATGTTTTTGTTGGGATAAATGGGATATAAGACCAAATTTATTTATGATTGTATTTTTTTGGTTATTTTTTATCATTTGCAGAAAATTCAGAAATGAGTAAATAAACTGGTATGACTCGGTAAAACATTCCAGCTTGGATCCAGACTGGTTCTCTCTTTGCATCTTAAACTAAATGTATTTGAAGTATATTCTAATTTGGCTCTTCCAAATGCTCCTCAGGATTTAAATGATTATAGTTTCATTGGTGTTTAGAGAGTTGATATAGGCCTACTTTTGACCTTGCATGGAAGGTTGACAGTTGACTGATCCCAAATGGGACCAATTGGGACCATGAATAACAATTAAGTATATTAATTAAAAAGTGACAAAAATACCTTGTAGAGCAGTGGATCTCAAACTGAGGTACACGGATTCCTTGGCAGTTCAATTTAATCCTTTGTCCTTTTTTGGGTTTGTCCTTGTTCAGAACTAGTAAAGCAATTGTGTAGTCCTGTTTTAGACCTTTTTCATAAAGCGGTCATAAAGCCTCTCCTGAAGAAGAGCAGTCTTGATGCCGCAGTACTGAGTAATTACCGGAAGACAGGAAGTACTTTGTTGAAATTGGTAACTGTGTCTCAGACCAGATGCCCCGGACCTGTGGGGTGCCCCAAGGGTCATTCCTGGGACCCCTTCTATTTAACCTCTACATGCTGCCGTTAGGTCAGTTGATACGCAGTGAAAATGTGTCCTATCACAAACATGCAGACGACACTCAAATCTATGTTTCACTGACGGCAGGTGAATATGGACCAGTGGATTCAACAGATCAGTGTCTGGATTCAATTTATTTTATTTTCAGTTAAATTTATTTTTGTAACGCCCAAAATCACAACAGTAGTTGCCTCGAGGGGCTACAGTGGAAAAAACTGAATAAAAACAGAATAAACAATGTTCATAGGGACTTGGTAATGTCCCTAGCTCCCCTGTCCTTAGACCCTTCTTCTCGGGCAGGAAAAACTACCAAACCTCTTTGGGAAAAAGTAGAAACCTGGAGGAGTTCCACAGTGAAGGAGAGATCCAACTCCCTCGGACGGACAGGTGGACCCGCCCCAATTTGCAGACGGTGGAGTTGGGCCCACTCAGGAGGAGAACCAATTCTTCGAGGCTGATGAAGAACCGTTCATATGGAGTAGAGATCGTTTCTCCAGGCAATTGAGGAGCATCTGGATCCACAGGTCCTCGATGTGCCTGCTCCACTCCCGTCGGGGAAGTGGGAGAAAAATAAGGAAAAGCGATGAACAGATTGCAAGTGAAATTAAATAGTAAATATTGTTTAATAGTAAAGTAGTAAGAAGCAGAGGATAGTGCTCAAGCTGCCATACTACCCCCAGTATAGTTGCTCCTAGGGCAGCATAGCTGGGAACTGTAGGTTTTTATTTCTGTTCCTAACTGGCCTGACCAAAAGTTCAAAAAGGAACATTTTAAGCCTCGCCTTAAATGAAGAGACTGTGTCGGCCTCTTTAACATGGACAGGAAGCTGATTCCACAACACAGGAGCTTAGTACAACTTTCTCCAGCTGACAAGGCTGAAATCATCGTCTTTGGCCCACAGAAACATCGAGAAAGTGTTAGCAGTCACCTCCAGAGTCTCGCTCTAAAACCTACAAATCAAGTTAGAAATCTGGGGGTAATAATGGACTCAGACTTGAATTTCAACAGAGATGTCAAATCAATAACATCAGCAGCCTTTTACTATCTAAAAAACATTGCCAAAATCAAAAGTATAGTGTCTAAACCAGACCTGGAGAGACTTATCCATGCGTTTGTCTCTAGTAGATTAGACTACTGTAACGGCCTGCTCACCTGGCCTCTCCAAAACGAGCTGTAAAACAGCTGCAGTACATCCAGAACGCTGCTGCTCGGGTCCTGACTAGAACCAGGAAGTACGATCACATTAGTCCTGTGCTCAGGTCTCTGCACTGGCTCCCTGTGGCTCAGAGAATAGACTTCAAAGCAGCTCTGCTTGTATACAAGTCTCTCCATGGCCTAGCACCAAAGTACATCTCGGACATGTTAGTGAGTGCCATATGAACCATCTCGGACTCTGAGGACCTCAGGGACCGGCCTCCTGCTGGTGCCCAGAGTCAGGACTAAACATGGGGAATCTGCGTTTCAGTTTTATGCAACTAAAATCTGGAAATCTGAGGATGTGAGACAGGCCTCTTTTCTGGCATAGTTCAAATCTAAGCTAAAAACTGTTTTGTTTGGCTGTGCATATGACTAAAATTTCTTTGCACTCTTCTCTTTTATGTCTTAAACTATTTGACGGATAGCCTGAAAATGGCACCTTTAAATTTCTTTAAATTAAGGTTTTGTCATTTCTGTCATGTCTTTGTGATTTTAAAGCATTTTTTTCCTGTTGTGTGAAGCACTTTGAATTACCTTTGCGTATGATTGCACCTTGACTTGCCTTTTTCAGCCAAAGTTTGGACCTAGAATAGTCCTGTTTTAGACCTAGCTCTGGTGGTACTTGGCGAACCAAATGTTTTCTTCAGTTGTACTTTGCATGAAAAGTACTAAAGAGTACCCTAATATTAAAGTAATGTGAACAAACAGATTTTTGCCTCCATCCCTCTAGAGTTGTGATAGTCAGGGCATTTTTGTGATGTTATTGTGCTTGATCAGATATCCGCGGACCCAATGCAGCACTCTCTACTCACTTTTTTTTAGCAATTAACTGTATTTTAGAGTAGAAAGATACAGCCTAAACATTCATTCATGTATGGCTAGATGAGCGCACATGACAGATTGTGGAGTGAGAGCAGGTGGCGTCATGTTTCTGCCGCTGAAATCCTGCTGAATATGCATTAGATGGATATTGCACACTCGATTTCTGACATAAATCTCTCCCCGGTTGAATCTATCCACTTTTTAGGCACAGTACATCGCTGGTCCTCTGGCTTTTTGAGCAGGTGTGGCTCTTCCTCTCCGAGTGTTATTTGTATACCTCCTCTACTCTTCTCAGATTTACTCCATCCTCCTGACACTGTTGTCCTCACTGCGGCTTGGCAAATATTCCGGTGTCGAGTACAATAAAGAAGTGAACCGCTACGGCGCACGACCCAACGAACCAGACGCCTTCCATGTTGCCACAAGCCATTGTACTGCGACTAGAGCGTGCAGTAAGCGTGAAGAGTTTTACCAATTGCCACCAAAAACGTACACATTTAAAGGAGAGCGTTGAACAGACAACTCTTTTCAAAACTTTGAAACTAAACTACTGAATATTTCAGAGGGTTAATGTTATACTGTGTCAGCCAGCCTTTCCTGCTGGACGATACTGCAGAGATAAAACTGTCTGGAGTACAACCAGGAATGTTGGAGAAAAACTTTCACAGTGGCTGAGGCATGAACAGGGGGTCGCGAGATGATTTAAGGAAATTCACAAACTTTGACGCTGTATTTACACTGTTTTTAATAGAATAAACAACATTAAACCAGATTTAACAACTTTTGCCACTTTAAATTACACTGCCTGTCAAAAAAATGGGACACACGCTCTAATATTTGGGAGGACCAGCTTTAGCTCTGATTACGGCACACATTCACTGTGACATAGTTTAATGAGCTTCTGCAATGTAAACAGATTTATTTCCATCCAGTGTTGCATTATTTTCACACAGATCTTGTATTGATGATGTGAGAGAGTGACCACTGCACAAAGCCTTCTCCAGCTCATCACAGACACTCTCACTGGGGTTCAGATCTGTAGTAGATTACTTTCTGCTTCTCCTTAGATGTTTTCTCTGCTTGATGCCAATGATTTGAACCATCTCAAATATACTGACATCTTTTCCATGACCACGGGGTTTGTCTTTCCACATGGTTGTTTCAGAAATGAGAAGCCACTCACTGCATCAGTCGGGTTTAAATACTGTGCTGCAGCAGAAAGATCATCACCTGCAGCAGTTATCCAGTAGGAGGGGAGGACCTACTGTATTTACTTGACATTGTGTTGCATTGAATTATAGTGGAGAAAACATGACATGAGATAAAAACGGCTTTATGTTTATTTATCACTAATTAAAGAGGGAAAATCACACATGCCACACCACAAAAGCTGCGTTTCTATATGTAGAGCCTAAATTTCCTTATCAAACACCACAATGTACAACATAAAGTTACTCAAAATGAATATTCTTAAAACGTATTTCAGTACATCCCGTCACAACCAGAACAGTATTAGTGGTAGAAACTGGTTTACCTCTGTGTCGCCCGTACAAGTACAAATTGCAGTGTGTGACCTTTTAAAAGTGCTGGTTCTTTCTTTGTTCAACGAGGTTCCTGTGTTTTCCACAGAGTGAAGGTTACAGTTCCCGGAGCGACTCCTGACGCGGTGACAAGATGACGCTGGCAGGTAAAACACTCGTGGTTCTCTCTTTTTTAACGGCGCTGTGAGCAGAATAAAATGTCTGACCAATGAGTTTATTTAAAATGCCAGAGCAGAACACAGCAGTTTTTGATTGGAGAAATTAATTAATGTTTAATCTTCTCACCACCGTTCCTGAGGGTGTGACTTGATTTTGTAGGGTTTGGTTTCAGTGTCATGCCAGTTGTCTCCACTGCAAGATTCGAAATTACTTTATTTGGAAATTTATCTTGGGCACGAAGTAGATAGAAATAGATGGACAACATGATATAGAAATGAGAATAATACATATAAAGATCAGCACTCTGCCCTATGTCCTGGATTTAGAAGGTCGAAATGACAGATTTCTGACCTCGTCGTAGGTCTCACAGTGAGACAGAGACAACGATTAAACTTAGAGCCATCACACGACCGAAGACGAGCTGCGATTTATATCAAACCTGCCTGGTATTTTTGAATCTCGGTCACTGCGTCTACGATCAATCTGTGTCAAACATCTCCCTGGTGACTTTTACAAATGCAATAGTAGTCTCTGCTAACCGGTCCAACTCTTGACTTTGTGACTTCACCGCACAGAGCCTTGAGAGAGAACCATCGTGTGAACCATCGTGTGAACCATCGTGTGAGCGTGTGCTTGCTTAAGCTGCTCACGTCTTACAGCGTGACATCCATAAAGGCTTTTGTGTTCTTTTGTAACTTTTCACCCTCGTTGTGTTTCCATAATCTTTTGTATTGACCAGTTTAGTCTCTAGTTTGTCCAGCCCCAATCTGAAAACATCATGACGAGTTTATTTCTTCTTATTATTCGACTCTCAGGCCATCATTAAGATCTGGAAACCCTGTGTCCTCAGCCCTAAACTCCTGTGAATCTGTGCTGGCTCATGGTTTAGCTGGAGGTTATAACAATGACACTGATGTTCTTCTGCTGCTGCTGCTGTGTGTGTGTGTGTGTGTGTGTGTGCGTGTGTCCTCAGCCTACAAAGAGAAGGTGAAAGAGCTCCCCCTGGTGTCTCTGTTCTGCTCCTGCTTCCACCCGCAGATCGAGAAGAACACGTACAAGGCAGAAGGTAAGTCATATAGGCCTCTTATGAATATTCTGTTATAATTCAAATGTAAACTCTCAGGGCCTCTACAAGAATAAATATGGGAAATAACAAGTATAGCAGCACATGTGTTCCTCCAGGCTCAAGTGATGCTTTAAAAGAAGAAAAGAAAATTACTTTAAAAAATGAAGAAGAAAGTGCAAAATAAATACTACCTGAAAAATACATAAAAACATTGCTAATGGTAAATTAAAAGACAAGGTCTGTGGAAAGGCAAGCCCAATTATACAGTAGTAAGGAGTGGTCACATGTTTTTCAGAGAAGAATGAAATGTTCCGCTGCAGTAAAAAAAAAAAACGTACAAAAAAACAAACTAACAAAACATATAATGCCCTGTAATCACATAAAACATCTAATCCAATAACTGGCTCATGTGCAGATAGTACACTGTACAAAAGTGCCTGTGGCTGTGGGTGAAGTGCCTGTACTGCTCCTGTGCTCAGATGCCGTGGACCTGGGCTGGTGCAGTATCAAAGACGTGGAGGTGATCGAGCTGAACAAACGCGCGTCGGGACAGGCCTTCGAGGTCATCCTGAAGCCCCCCTCCTTCGACGGCGCCCCAGAGCTCAACACCTCCATGCCCCAGCGCCGAGACCCCTCACTGGAGGAGATCCAGAAGAAACTGGAGGCGGCTGAGGAGAGGAGGAGGGTATGGAACTGTGAACTATCATATCTCATATCATATATTACATGACACTTGATAATTTATTATAATTTATTATAATTTATTATAATGTATCTATTTATTTTGACCACATAACAAAAACAAGAAAAATCATGTAAATTTACAATGATCAACATTATCAGCATTAATGATATGTAGCAAAACATGTAATTTAGCTCGAAAATGGGTGGGATATTACCCCCGATCAACATTCCTTTATTCAAAAACACATATATTGACATTTCAATCTCATTTTCATACTAAGGAAAAGGCTTGATACCAATGTCGATACCACAATGTTTATAAAAATGATTTTAGGATTTGAAGTCAACATTAATTGTAATTGCTCAGTGTTACCGTACTAGTGCTCACAAAGGTCACGATCATTCTGAAACTGTTCAAGAAAGGCCACATTGTCATGTTAATGGGATTTTTATTTTGTCTCAATATTTGAACAAATGAGTTTCCAGTCTCGTACTATCATATCGATTAGTATCTGAGTTTTGATACTTTTGGCAAGCCTACTTTGGCTTGTAATACAGCCAAAGGTTGAAGCTTTAGGAATATAAGAGAGAACATCCAACTTCTGCAAAGGGATTGTCTACTAGATAGACATTTTTATATTGGTAGTATTGGAAATAAAACTTTTACTCAATGTATTGTGTTGGGATATTAATCTGGAATATCATTCCCAAATCCCAGGTGTAATAATATATATATATAATATATACAGTAAAAAGCAGGACACTAGTCTTTATTTATAATATATATAATCTAATTTAATAATCTATTATTCAATTTCCTATTCACGGGTTTCAGGCAAATGATTTCTTCCTGATTTGAACATTTAGTGAGGCCCATTGTCAGACCTTTCAACATAGATTTGAACTGACCAATTGAAATCAGTTCTTTTAGTTTCCATGTTGAGGAGCAGAAACCATTACACCAGTCCCTCATAGACTGACAGATGCTTGTGCCAATGTTTTTGTGCACACTTTATCAACCACACCTTAATTGGCCTTAAGAACACATGAAGAAATGATTTCATGAGAATGTTTCAGGCTTATTAACTACTTTAATAAGATGTCAGGGTGTTAATTAAGTAGTCATTAAGCCTGAATTCGCTTTTTTAAGGCTAATAAACGTGTAGTTATTATAAAGTGTTGCCAAACTCTCTTGCACAACGATGAAAACACTGCATAAGTTGTGTTTTCATTGTAACGTGAACCAGGTGCAAAGACAAACGGTGCTATTCGTGGTTCGTCAGAGCTTTGTCGAGGTCCGGCAGCAGCCTTTGTAGCTACAGTGATTTATCGTGAAACAGTGAGGATCTGTGGAGAGATCAGAGCAAGAGGAGAGACGAGAGGAGAGAGGAGGCAGGAGGCAGGAGGTAGGACAGAGGAGACGAGGGAGCAGGGAGGATGAAAGGGAGATGAGCGCACACAAAGGTTGTTTTCACCAGAACAAAGAACAAAGAACTGCTGTGACGCAATCTTGGATCGTTCAAAACACAGGAAATGATAGAGACAGGCTTACAGGTGCACTACGTAACTTTTCGGGTGGATAGTCGCCATGGAGACGTCCTAACGTTGCCTGGAATGTTAAACAGTACGGCATTATCTTGTTTTGTTGCTCCAGAATGATAAGAAAGACATGCATTCTCACCGTGAGTGGGATCGCTTCTCCACAGATCTGAGCTGTAACTTTCTAGGCAAAGCAGTTCGAGACATGCAAGAAAAATTATATTGTGCCTCTTTAATTGAGGCTGGGCAATAAGGCAAAAAGGAAATGAAAGAATCACAATTTCTTTACCTCATGTTGATCTTTTGATTTTTTTCTTTTCGAAAACAAAATCAAAATAGCTTTCAGTATTCATTTATTGACAAATCACAACAAGACACAACATTCCTGCGCCAATGTGAGTTTGCGTCCGTCTGCAGGTCCAGGAGGCGGAGCTGAGGAAACACTTGGCGGAGAAGCGCGAGCACGAGCGCGGCGTGATCCAGAAGGCCTTCGAGGAGAACAACAACTTCATCAAGAACGCCAAGGAGAGGCTGGAGCAGAAGATGGAGGCCAACAAGGAGAACCGCGAGGCTCTGCTGGCCGCTATGTTGGAGCGGCTGCAGGAGAAGGTACGAGACCGGGGGACACTACACAGTTCTGTTCAGGTGCAAATTCTGCTCACTGAGGAGATGCTTTTTCTTCTCTGTAGAATCGAATGACTTATAGCAAAAGGAATGAAGGGATTAAGGAGAACAGACTGTGACGACTACAACAAACTGTACCAAAAAGTGATACGGTTTTTAAACTAATTGTTACTCTTTCTATTTATTTTATTTTACTCAATTTAAAACAAGGACCGTGTACAGATGACATTTAAGAGAAAAGATGCTCCGTACCCGATTTAGCTACGAGTAAAGGTTTAATGAAAGAAAATGTACATGTCAATCCAAATCAAACACCCTAATTTACACATCAGCACCTCTTCTACATTTACACGAAATAAACAAATGATTCATCAACAGCAATTCTCCTGAAAATATTATTGTAGATTTCATAATTCCTCATTGACAAATCCTCCTAAAAATACTAAAGCTACTACATTCCTCTTTAACATGAAGTACTAAAGTACACACATTTACATTTCTATTTTGCATTTTAATTGTCTTAGCTATGGAGCATGTGTCTGCACTTGAGTCCTTTATATAGATCAGATTAAATGAATGAAATAACAGATTAAATAGCTTATATTTTACAGAAAAGTGCTTATAATGATCATTTGTTACGCCATTGCCACTTCATCGATTGGTCCACTTCAAGTATGGCCGTCGGGGAAAGACACTGCCGTGGCAATGAGGGACAGACTTGGCTCAAAGATAATAATAATGAACTATTATATCAATCAGAACGCACCGACAGAGATGGGAATAGCAACAGGTACTAAAACACACTTAACACAGTGTTGTGATGATGTGCATAATAATTGTGAGGGTTATTATCTTATCATCTTACATTACAACCCAGAAAGCCACTGCAACAAAAAGTCTTGATTTCTTTGCAGAGGACATGAAACCAGGTTGTACCGGCCAGACCAACGCATTGGCCAAAAGTGAACCAGATTGATAATGAAACAAGGGAACAGACTCCGAAACATGCATGTGCTGAAAGAAGAGGTTTTATGACTCGGAGCACGAACCACACCAAAAACGGACAAACCATCTCAAATATGATCATGTGCAAATAAGTGCTTGAATCAATTAATTTGAGTATGTTTTTACGATATTAAAATAAGATTTGCCAAAGGAACAAGTTTTTTTTTCTCATTTCAAGTGAGAAAATACTTGAAGTTTTTTCTTATTTTACCAAAAGCAATACATTTTATTCGCGTTCCGTTGGCAGATCTTATTTACATTCAGTCATATATTCACTTATTATCCTATTCAAGATTGTTATTTTTCCAGTGAAGAAATGTGTAAATGTTGTGTTGAAGTTGAAGTCAGGAGGACCTTTCAGCGTCTAAACAATAATTTAATCAAAATAATAACTTCTAGATGAAAATATTAGCCAACTAATCGTTAGTTGCAGCCCACTTAATAAAAGGATTGAGAAACAGGCAAGTGACGAGTCTTGCACAAAAGTTGTACACGCACCACATCAAAATGAGGACTAAACTGGGACTGGGAGCTTGACCTACACCAGACTGGGACTAAACCAGGAGAAGAACTGAACCAAAGACAAGTTAGGACTAAACTGGGCTCAAACCAGGACCAGGACTCAACGAAAGAAAGAAAGAAAGAACAGAAGAAAGAAAGAAAGAAAAAAGCATTAACATCATCTTTCTTGTAGTTGCTAATTGTTTGTAAAATGCTAATGCGGTGTCTGTTGTGTGTGTGTTGTGTTTGTGTTTGTGTGTGTGTGTGTGTGTTCTCGGCAGGACAAACACGCAGAGGAAGTGCGGAAGAACAAGGAGCTGAAGGAGGAGGCCTGTCGGTAGACCAGAGGAGACCGAGCGAGAGAGACATGTGTCGAAACAAGAAGGGGATTCGTTCAAAGAGAAAATTCAACAACAACAAAAAACAGCGACAAAAAAACCTTTTGATATTTGATGTATGTTAATGAGTAAGCTGTACAAAAATTACGCCAAAAATGTGTGTCTGTTTCTAAAGGGCGAGGGAGGGAAGGTGCAGGGGACGGGGAGAAAAGACGATTGTGCTAAAGCAAAACAGAAAAAAATGCCTAAATGAATGTTGATATTTGAGACTTTTACCAATGATCAGATGTAAAGCAAATCGTAAGATGGTTCATGATTTTCTTTCTCAACTAAAAAGCCATTAAACCTTTGCAGCAAAAACAAAATAACTGTTTACTTTCCCCAAACGCTTTGTCTACTGAATGTGTTTCCGACTAAAAGGACAAGTGGACAAAGCCAGAGCCACATAATGTAATGAATAATTGGCTTTTATTATTGTTGAAACTCAAAACCAGACGCGTGCATCTCTTCCTACAATTTGACTCGTATTACAGCGGAAACCTGACTTCTGCTAAATGCGTTTGGGCCGTAATTCTATTCTCTGCATTCACAAAGTTTAGTTTGTAGATCCACGTGGACATTTTTTCAGAGTTTAGATCTGTGTTATTATCTGTTCCTTACACATTTTTATGCGAAATGTAAAGGTGTGCTGTGCAGCTTTTCTGGCGAGGCGAACCGATTCGCAGTAATAATGCATGTTTTTCATAGCGATAAAACCTTTAATTGACGATCAAAAGACAGAAAAGTTGCATCGCGCACCTTTCAAATACAATGATCTCACCTCGCACTATTTACTTATTTACTTACTGTTATGTTTTTTCTGTATTTTGCGTTTTACAACCGCGGAAACGTCGACGACGCGTAAGAAAACACAAGACAAGCTTCGGTTTCTTTTGCTGTCGCTATAGAAAGGGAGAAGCGTGCACAAAAACGCTCTTCTACACGGTTTGCACTCGTCACATCACTAAGCACAAGTCACAAGCACACACGCGCCAACACCGAAGACGGACAGGACCTTCCCCAGCGTTCAGGACGTCCGCGGGGTTTCGTATTGCATCTGCTGATTGGCGAAAAGTGCTCAAAACGGCGCCCGCGGATGAACTTGACCGTCGCGATTCGCCGAGGCGCCCTTGGCGCTCATGGGTTTATTGTAACGCTCTGTCTGTGTCTGATGTTTGTCTAAAGGCGGTTGACTGTAACTGTTTGGCATGGTCAGTAAAAGCAACTTCAAGTCGAATCTCTCTGTGTTTTTTGCGCACGTACGACTCTATAATGTGAGCTTCGATGTGAGAGAAACGGAGCTTGTGTGAATGTGGTAGATCTAAAACATCTTTCAGCGTTACAGTAGCCAATTGTGTTGGAGGTGTTTCTGTATGGGGATTATGGGGATTTAGCGATTCATTTGAGAGTAATAGAAATGTACAATCCAGAATTTAGAGAAGAAAATGCAGGAGAATTTGTGGTAATATTGTCCAGGTTTAATCACTAATAAACAGATATTTCACTTGATAACGTTCTAAATCATGAGGTGCCAAAAGCTTTCCTAAAATATCTATGTGACCACCAAATTTAATAGATATAGCAAATTAATAATTATTTGCACCAAAAGATATAAAAACAAGTTTAGTTACATTTATTTGAGCTTGTAATTTGACCTAATTTAATTAAAAATATACAGCATTTTGAAAATATGTGTTGAATTCAAAGTCATTATTGTTGAATTATATCTTATATCTTGAAATCCCTGCCCACTAAATAAGTGTTAGGAGTACACAGGTTTTGGGATCAAGTATGCGAAAAAAGATTTGGAGAACAGCGTTGCATCCTTTAAAAGCAACCTGTAGAGGGCAGCATTTCACTCCCTTATATTTAGCACGTTTCACAACATGTGTCAATATAATGACGAAGCTTTATATCATCATTTCCGAGAGCCTACACCGTAAAAAATATATATAAAAAAAACATTGGGCCAATAAGTAAATCAATATTTTTATTAAACTGGACAGTGTGGATTATAAGGCTTAAGCACGCCTGTCCCAGGGAACAATGTTGTAAGTCATAGTGTAATTAAAACGGCTTAGTTGTTGCAACTAATAACCGTAAGCTGATTTAAAGTAAAGGATTTAGTTTAATATCTGCTTTAGAAAGATGAGTTGAACAATGAATCCAAAAATATGTTTAACTTAAAAGTTATCATAAGGGAAGACAAAATTCCTAACAAGAAGTAATGTGTTAATCTCATGTACAATTTAGGTTGATAAGATAAAAGTTAAAACAACTCAACATTAACCTAAGGCAGGTTGTCAAGTTTTATTGAAGTGGAACATAAAATGATAAGTGTTAATAACTCATATTGTGTAGTAAAAACAATCGGTGTAACTTACATTTATGATTTATTTTAACATATCAGTGTGTTTAAACAAACTAAAACTTTAAGGCAAAAATTGTTTTTGTGAGGTGAATTATTATTATTATGTTTATTATTATTATTATTATTATTATTATTATTATTATTATTATTATTATTATTATTATTATTATTATTATTATTATTTAATACAGTGTATATCATGATTTGATTTGATCACAAGCCATGAACACTAGTGGCTTTAAAGGTAACTACAACTCTCTTCATCTGAGTTGTGATGAGTTTTACATAAATAAAACAGACCATGGTATCATTTTTATGTCATGTAATATCAAATTATCAACACATCTTAAAGGTGCACGACATCTTAATTTCCTTATCTCCATGGAAATCATATTGCTTTGTCCGAAATGTTCCAAGTCAGATCTGTGCAGAGACGAGCCCACTCACAGTAACAATATATGTTTTTCAAGATAACTTGTAAGATAGAAAAGATGCCACTGTGGAATATTTCATCAAGCAAAGTAAAAACATCTCCATGAGACGAGCAGGTGGAACAACCTCCACCAAAAGAGAAAATAAAATAAAATACAGTCTGATATAAGGAGCAACTGATCATTTTAATATCACAGTATTTAACATCCAAATAGAAAAACACAATATTTGTATTCTGTTTTTTAAATAGTCTAATAATAACTATTAAAAGGTCTGTGTATGATTTTAACCATGACTTATGAACAGTTTTAGTTTGAACCACTTGATTTGAACGCCTGATTGTCAATATCTTCTGTATTATTTAAAGGGGCTGTACCCAATATTTTAATAAGGTCAAATCAGTTTTGCCACAGAGCATAGATGTATCGTAAAAGTAACTTTTGGGTGAAAATGAGGAACACTTTGCATCTATAGAATGTTTTCTCCACGATCCGATATGTAATGCTGTATCACGATATTGATCCGATACCAATACTAATGACTTTTATTCAAGTGCTCTAAATATGTGCGGATGAACTGAAATATAAACTATGTAGGGGTGCACGGTGGCAGAGCGGTTAGTCAGCATGTCCTTCCAGTGTTACCGTGGGTTCTCCGGCTGCATTTAGAGTTGCAAATGGGAACTCTAGATTTCCCCTAGTGAATAAATGTGAGAGTGAATGATTGTCTGTGTCTCTGTGTTAACCCTGCGACGAGCTGGCCCCTGTCCCAGGGTGTACCCCGCCTAAGGCCCAAAGTCACTGGGATAGGCTCCAGTCACCCGCAACCCCTAACGGGAACAAGTGGTAGAAAATAAAAACAATGAAATAAAATAAAAAATGTATTGAAAAGATTTACACATTTTATCAGAAAACTATCATTTTAAATAAAATATTGATATTTTTGAATGAGAATTTATACTTTTCTATACCTTAGTATATCAATATACTGATATTTGGTTTGATCCGCCCATCATTAGTGCGCTGTTAGTATGATAGTTGTTGTTAGCATATAAGTTGTTGTTAGCATTGTCAAAACTTGCTCTGGTCTTTGTGAAAAGCACTTATAAACTGAATAATTAGGATGCTGAGAAGGCTTTAGGTAAGAGAGATATACATGTGGACCGGTACAAAGAGTAGTTCTGTTGATTTCATATGCTTAAGACAGTGAAAATCAGGCACAACACCTTTAATACACAACAAAATGCTTTGTAAAATAAATAGATTACACATTACAGTCTGTATTTTTTCTTAATTAGCCTCTTTACCATACAACGCATGACGTGAAAAACATTCATCTCGACTGGAATAAATAAATGAAACTCAGTTACAGGCAGGCCCTTCACGTGCAAAAGCATTACATGATGTGTCCATAGGGGGCACTGTTGTGTCACTTTTGTGGGAGCACGATGGGTGTGACGCAGGTGCAGCCCACAGACACAACCTCAGAGCCCAGTCTGAAGTCGTACCTCTTCTGTCGAGACGTTTTGCCTCGAGGAGCTTTGAGTCTGAGCCGTGGGACTCTGCAGGAGGGGGAAACACATGAGGAATAAAAAGTCTGACATGAGTGATAATACAGCATTATAATAACAATCATTTTTAGTTTTCATTTAGACACTACTTTTGTATTATTATTTTTATATTTTCCGAGTTCCCATTATGTGCAAACATTTATATACATTTAACTATTGACTCAGCAACATTCTCTAAATGGCACTCACTACGTCACAATAATAACTACATAAAATGTTTAGAAGGAGTTCATGATATTTTAAATGAAATGTTCTAAAAAGTATATTTCTTTTTGTCAGCATCTTTTAGCAGATATTATCATGAATGAAAATAGTGTCTTGTGGATTTTATCAAGCAGAGAGGTAGTCATATTTTGATTTCTGTAAAATACATTTGGCCTTTGAAAACATTGTGATAAAGAGAGAAATCTTTAAACCTTTGATTACATCTTAGATTAAAATTACATTTATCTGTATAATTTTAAAACATCAAATACAAACAACAAGTTAAAAAAATATTTTGGATTGAACTGACAAAAATAATGTGCTCTAGTTCAGTGGTTCACAAAAATTTTACACAAAAGCCCTAGAACGGGTCCAAGACCGACCTACTATTCCGGGACTAAATTACCTGGTCTTAAGTAGGAATACACCATTGCCAGAATAGTTTTACCAAGAAATGACTAGAGGAAGAGCAAAAATGAGGATAAAATATAAAATAATGAAGTAAACACTAGAAGTGTCCACAGTGTACCAGCAGAAGTGGCCTGCGTAGCACCAGTTTGAAACGTTTACAGCTTGATCATGAGAATACCATAGTGCCAGCTTTGATGACTCAAGGTCATTTTCGAGAGGCCTTGTACCTGTGCAGGACCAGGAGCTGATAGTAGATGGGTTTGGCCTCCAGAGACAGGTCTTCTCGGCCGCTCTCGGGGTTCACACAACCCGATGTCAGACAGTGTGCGTGGGACACACACCGGGGCACACGAGAGGCCACACACTCCGCTCTGCACAACACAAACAGGTGAAGAGGAACATAAGACTTTCATAACACTTCATTCTTCCATCCTATGCACATATAATGACATAAACTATCATGATTATGATTTAGATTAATTAGGTCAAATTCAACTTGAATCTATGTTGTGTAAATGATCATCATCTGTATCGATATGTGTCTTGCGAAGAAGTCCGTCACAATATATCACCATATTAGTATTCTGAGTTCAGTTTACACTCCATGGATTAAACTACAGGGGAGTCTCGGTTTAGACCCAGTGTGGTCCTATTATAATCCTATAAATCCTGGTTTGGACTTGGTTTGTGTGGTTCAGGCTCTAAACAAAGTAAAATCCTGAGGTCATTTTATTGTATATCTTTGGATGACAAGACTGATGCTCGAACACACAGAGGGTTGTACCTGTAGACCCATGGAGACGCGTAGCTGTAGACCCATGGAGCGTACCTGTAGACTAATGGTACCTGTAGACCCATGGAGAGGCGTACCTGTAGACCCATGGAGAGGCGTACCTGTAGACCCATGGAGAGGCGTACCTGTAGACCCATGGAGAGGCGTACCTGTAGACCCATGGAGAGTATCCTTAGCATGAGAGCTACCTGTAGAACCCATGGAGCAGGCCGTACCTGTAGACCCATGTAGAGGCGTACCTGCAGGACCCATGGAAAGGCGTACCTGTAGACCCATGGAGAGCGTACCTGTAGACCCATGGAGAGGCGTACCTGTAGACCCATGGAGACACGTACCTGTAGACCCATGGAGACACGTACCTGTAGACCCATGGAGAGGCTACCTGTAGACCCATGGAGAGGCGTACCTGTAGACCCATGGAGAGGAGTACCTGTAGACCCATAGAGAGGCGTACCTGTAGACCCATAGAGACTTGTACCTGTAGACCCATGGAGAGGCGTACCTGTAGACCCATAGAGACTTGTACCTGTAGACCCATGGAGAGGCATACCTGTAGACCCATGGAGAGGCGTACCTGTAGACCCATAGAGACTTGTACCTGTAGACCCATGGAGAGGCGTACCTGTAGACCCATAGAGAGGCGTACCTGTAGACCCCATAGAGACTTGTACCTGTAGACCCATGGGGAGGCGTACCTGTAGACCCATAGAGAGGCGTACCTGTAGACCCATAGAGACTTGTACCTGTAGACCCATGGAGAGGCGTACCTGTAGACCCATGGAGACGCGTAGCTGTAGACCCATGGAGCGTACCTGTAGACTAATGGTACCTGTAGACCCATGGAGAGGCGTACCTGTAGACCCATGGAGAGGCGTACCTGTAGACCCATGGAGAGGCGTACCTGTAGACCCATGGAGAGGCGTACCCGTAGACCCATGGAGACGCGTAGCTGTAGACCCATGGAGCGTACCTGTAGACTAATGGTACCTGTAGACCCATGGAAGAGGCGTACCTGTAGACCCATGGAGAGGCGTACCTGTAGACCCATGGAGAGGCGTACCTGTAGACCCCTGGAGAGTACCTGTAGACCATGGAGAGCACCTGCATGGAGAGGCGTACCTGTAGACCCATGGAGAGGCGTACCTGTAGACCCATGGAGAGGCGTACCTGTAGACCCATGTAGAGGCGTACCTGCAGACCCATGGAAAGGCGTACCTGTAGACCCATGGAGAGGCGTACCTGTAGACCCATGGAGAAGCGTACCTGTAGACCCATGGAGACACGTACCTGTAGACCCATGGAGACACGTACCTGTAGACCCATGGAGAGGCGTACCTGTAGACCCATGGAGAGGCGTACCTGTAGACCATGGAAGGGTACCTGTGACCCATAGAGAGGCGTACCTGTAGACCCATAGAGACTTGTACCTGTAGACCCATGGAGAGGCGTACCTGTAGACCCATAGAGACTTGTACCTGTAGACCCATGGAGAGGCATACCTGTAGACCCATGGAGAGGCGTACCTGTAGACCCATAGAGACTTGTACCTGTAGACCCATTGAGAGCGTACCTGTAGACCCATAGAGAGGCGTACCTGTAGACCCATAGAGACTTGTACCTGTAGACCCCATGGGGAGGCGTACCTGTAGACCCATAGCAGAAGGCGTACCTGTAGACCCATTAGAGACCTGACCTGTAGACCCATGGAGAGGCGTACCTGTAGACCCATAGAGACTGTACCTGTAGACCCATGAGAGCTACCTGTAGACCCATGGAGAGGCGTACCTGTAGACCCCCATAGAGAGGGCGTACCTGTAGACCCATGGAGAGGCGTACCTGTAGGACCCATGGAGAGGCGTACCTGTAGACCCATTGGAGAATAGACCCATGGAGAGGCGTACCTGTAGACCCATGGAGAGGCGTACCTGTAGACCCATGGAGAGGCGTACCTGTAGACCCATGGAGAGGCGTACCTGTAGACCCATGGAGACACGTACCTGTAGACCCATGGAGACACAGAAAGGTTGGCCATGTTGGTGCTGGATGGAGGGGGGGGTCCTGGGGTGAGGGCTGGGTCCAGGATCAGCTTCACAGTGCGTCCTTTACCTCGGCCTCGGATGTTTTGGGACTTTCTGCAACGGAGAGGATCCAGCAGAGACAGCAGCAAAACAGCTCTCAGCAACTAAAACACAAGCACACAACAGGGGAAGAAAAGTATTATTTATATAATGTTTATTTACACCGAAAAGTATTATATGCGGATTCTGGATGTGACTTGCAAGTCTTGTTTTTACTTTTATGTGGGATAAAGCAGGTTAGAAAAATACAGAAAAAGTAATAACCTTCCTATAAAATCCAGATGATTAGCTAAAACACACTTTACACAAGGATAAAAATGTCCCAAACTTTACCTGACCATGCATCATGCTTAATGTATTCAAAAGATATATTTTTTCAAATCAGAAATCTGCAAATGAATCATTTTAAAACTATATAAATGTATAACTGATCTTAACATTCACTCAAAAAGATATGAGCAAAATAAGTGGGGAACAGATAAACAGGGGAAGAATAGGAACACATGCACATCTCAGACAAAATCTCACGTTTGGAAAGAATTCTGTTGGAATAAAGGATCAGGATGTTTTACACCTTGTCAAAGTGCATGTCAGGCAGAAATATTGGACTGAGATTAATAAAGCACTGCATATTATTAACGTCAACATCCCAATAATCTATTTTGAACATAAAACTCCTGCAATGGAACCAATAGATGGATAATTTTGGAATAAAACTACCACCAAAAAAATCTACATATTTATCAAACATTGGATATACATTTGACAGAAATATTCACCAGCTACATTATTATGTTTAATGTTCAATATTCTGTGTCTTGTTTGTTTGTTTTATGAAATATGAATTTAAGTAAAAAATGATAATAATAATTATTAATTAACAGAACAATGCATGCTCTGCCAAAAGCCACATTTAGTTCTTAAGACATGCACTAAAGTGAAAAGTGAAGTGTCATTGTTGGAGAAAGTGAGTGAAAAAGTGTACAGAATCTGCCTTGTGCAAAAGGTCTTGAAACTAAACTGTGGTTTAAGTGAATGTGTTTTAAGCAACCTTAAAAGTTGTACTCACCAGTCTCATGTTGTGTCAGTGCGACTCCCTCTGCTCTTCTGGTTTGCTCTGTTCGTGCTCACAGTTTATATTGTGCACATGGAGGGTGTGTTCCTTCCTCTGTCTCTGATTTGGCACCAAATCAGTTGTTCGTTTTCTTTTACCTACAGAAGTTGCATGGGTGTTTGTTTCCCTTTCCCTTTCCTTATTACATTTTCCTTTACACATATTTTGTCTAAGATTGTAAGATTTTCCCGTGCCAGTCAGATGCTAGTCAGGTACTCATCAGGGATGGGGGAGCTGCAGCCAGCAAATAGGATTCCTATGGTGTGTTACAGGACTGTTGGGGTAACAAAGAAGATTAGTTTAATGAATCTTAAAAAAGAGCAAGCAAAAAGAACAGGATAGGCTATTATCAGGAGGTTCCGCCTGGTGGGCAGGGCTTAATCAGAACAGGATAAATATCAGAGTTCTCACGTGTACACAAAAAGTGAAACACGATTTGCGTTATTTCAACATATTCAACTCTGGAAATGTGATCTTCTCATTTTAAGAAGAATTTTTATGCCCTGGCCATAAAACTAATGAACCTTACCTTTAAGGAGGACTGAGGCCGCACCATTTTATATCAGTGTTACACACTGCCGGTCCAAAAAAGTCACCACAGGAAAAAAGGGGCACACTTCATTGGACCTCCTTTAGCTTTGATTACAGCTCGCATTCAGTGTTGCATGGTTTCAAAAAGATTCTGCAATATCAAAAAATAAAAATCCATCCAGTGTTGCAGATGTGTAGTAGATTAGTTTCTGCTTCTCCTCAGATGGTTTATCTGCTTGATGCCAATGATTTGACCTGAAAAATCATCACTCATCACTTCTGTAGGAAGCTCTTCCCTAAGGTATTTGCTTCGTTGAATCCAAGTGGCCACTATTTTTTGGGACAGGCTATGTAGTCACTGTGTTGATTTTATTCAGCTGAGTGCAGGAGCAAAACTCTTTTCATTGCTTACATTACCTTGTACTTTATAAACACGACAAATAAACTAGTTGATCTTGTGGTTAACACCATCTTATTGTACTTTCTGGTAAATTAACACTGTACAATCAAATGCCCCTGAATACCAGCGAAAGGTTTCAGTTTCTATAAGACAATACTCATGACAAACCACCACAGAAAAGAAAGTACGACTAAATAAACCAGGATCAAATAAATATCTGGGACTAAACCTGGATGGATAAAAACATGAAATCTTGGTCTACAGATTTCACCATGTAGGAAATTATATTTAAGATTGGGCTAAAAGCTTTGCTTACTTTTTAACAGCTTAAAAATGTTGAAAAAATGTGACATATGTAAAGGGACAAAAATCATATTAATTACACAATAGTTATGATTTGACAAAAAACAATAGCAGGTAGCACCTTTATTTTGTTTGTCGGACAAATGTTTTTCCCCTGCGTTTTTGAAAAGTTGCTTATTGATGACAGACAGAGAGTCTGTTTTAGAACTCAGATCTTTCTGTAATTTTTCAATGTTTCTTGAGAAACACAAATTTGACTGATACAAAACTATGATACATATTTACCACAGTGAGTATCACACCAAACAAAAGTAATAATTAGAATAACAGAGAACCTGTCTTATGCACTTTGAGTTGAAGGGCAAATATTTCACCTGCACATAAGACCACCTCAGTAACATATATTTAACATGCCAAATAATGATGATGTCATTGGTACCTTTGATCATCACCATCAAGATCCATGGTCCACCAGGGCACCGGGTCAGGGTTCCTCGTGGTTCCGGAAATACATTTCACATGATTTTCGCCAGGGAGATTTGGAAAAATGTATACAGTATATTAAGAGATAAACGTCACGGCAGAGGCTAAACAGCTAAGTGGTAACTAATAATGCGGTTGTAGAACTTAAAACTTGGCAAAATGTTTGTTTATAAAGTTTCAGAAACAGATTTAAAATAAAACGAGCCTGTGTGCATTACTTACCACAGAGCTAATTAGCCTCGAGCAACTTTCAAACATTTAATATTTGGTATTTTTTTAGGAATCTGGGGAAAATCAATGAAACATTAACTTCAGGGAACCAGGCATGACAGTTTCAGCACTGTCACCAGGGTTTAACCTCTGACCTTCAGGTTCATAAATTGGCGCTTGAATCCTAGTCCTTTAAAACAATGATCTCACACACACAGCGATTAAGCTGCTGCTGTGTGGTTGGAGTTTAGAGTTGAGTTCACAAGCCCTGTCACCCACAGTCGCTCATGGGTGAATGTGGGTCAGGAAGGCGCTGACTGTGGCGTTGTTAAAGAAGCGCGAAAGAAGATCTCTGTGATAAGATCTGGAGCCTTCTCAGGAAGCAGAGGCCACGCTACAATCAAACCACAGCAACGCTATATTGAAATAATGAGCTTTATCAGAGGCATGTGGGAATTTGTCTGTGTTCTTGAAACCTGTGCATTTGAGTTGTGCAAATGTTTTGTCAGTTGTAGCTTTAGTTTGCTAGTAGTTTAAGTTAATTAGAGTTTGTTAAGAAAGTTTTGAAAAGTTTATTTTTAACAAAAACTTAAAATCTCAGACATGCCAGTCCTAAAACACACAAATGTTACACTAAAATTACTTGAGCTTGTTGTTTGTCTGCTCTGATCTGTTTGCTCGGGTTAATTAGCACTTAAATGTTGTTTTCACCTACGTTGGGGTCATATTTAACTTAAAATAAACATGAAAGTAATATGTAGCATGTTAGCTGTAGTTTGTCCACCTGCGTGTTGCCGTTGGAAAAGACCAATGTTTGTGCACAGAAACATCTTGGTACGAGCAGAATTCACACTGACTTGAAGGCGGTGGACTCACAGGCTCTGTGCGCAGCAACAGTTGGCTAAGCTAATCTTTCTCGCAGCTAATGCTAACCTTTATTTAAATGTAAAATTGCCCTGTAAAATACACAATCAATGCCATTTTAAACTTAAAACTGTCCAATTTAATGCTTATGAATGATTATTTTTGTCAATCATTTCAATTTCTTTCATTTCTTTTTAATGTATACCTCAACAATAGAATTAGCGTTAGCATTGAGACACAAATACGTCCCTTTATAAACAGGGTCCTTTGGTATTTGGTATAGTATTCACCTGTTTTGTAAAGGGTTTAACTTGTTGTCAGAGACGTCCAGCACAACTCACTGTTCACTTTCTGATCTTATAGTATTTATTCATTTTAGACTGACACTTTGCATCATCACATTTCTGGTCAAGCGGGAACTCTGTTCATTTAAGTGGAGAATGAGGGAAAAGTCTCGCCGCTAAAATATGCTATAAAGTGGTTTGATTGGTGTAAAATGTTCAATGTTCATGTGACCAACAAGTCATCAATGCACCAATTCCCTCAAAATTGCTTTTTAGTCTGTGTAGAACTTATTTTCCCTCAAGGTCAGCAGCCCTATGTCAACTGACACAACCGGAAGAAGGAGTATGTCCTATGCGCTCAGGCAAACTTCTGGAATAAGGTGAATAAAGATGAATTAGACAGGAAGTACTGATGCTCACAGTAAGCTAGCCACATGCTCCGAGCATATACAGTAGATATAAAAAGTCTACACACCGCTGTTAAAATGCCAGGTTTTTGGATGTAAACAAATGAGACAAAGGTAAATCATTTCAGAACTGTGTACACCCTTAAATACTCTGTTGAAGCCCCTTTTGATTTGATTACATCTTAGTCTTTTTGGACAGGAGTTTGTCAGCATGGTATAGCGTGACATGGCAATCTTTGCCCACTTGAAAGAGAATGTTCCTCTTCATCTTCATCTTTCTAGCTGAAGCCTTGTTTTGTGCCAACATTCACAGATATTTGGAATTGTTCATAATTCCCTTCACCTTCACTAAGGCCCCAGTTAAAGCTGAAGAAACACAGGTCCAAAGCATGATGCTGCCACCACCGTGCTTCTCTGTGGGTATGGTGTTCTTTTGGTGATGTGCAGTGTTGTTTTTGCACCAATCCTTCCTTTTGAAGTAATGGCCACAAAGTTCTACTTTGGTTTCAGACAACACATTTTCCCACATACTTTTGGGAGACTTCAAATGTGTTTAAATTTAACCTGGCTCTGATGTTTTTCTTTGTAAGAAAAGGCTTTCATCTCGCCACCTTTCCCCATAGTCCAGACATGTGAAAAACACAGGAGAATGTTGTCACATGTACACAGCCAGTACTTGCCAGAGATTCCTGCAGCTCTTTTAATGTTGTTGTAGGCCTCTTGGCAGATTCCCTGACCAGTTTCCTTCTCGTCTTTTAATCAATTTTGGAGGGATCAGCTCTTGATAATGTCACTGTTGTGCCATATTTCCTCCACTTGATGACCGTCTTCACTGTGTTCCATGCTTTGGAAGCTCTCTGCGGACCATCGATGCGACTGTGGGAAAAGCCTACTAGAACCGCTAAACTTTATTGGGGGTTAATCAGCAAAATTATGGCGGTGTGTATTGACTCCTATTGGACATGAGTTTGAATGTGATTGGTTGATTCTGAACAGAACCACATCCCCAGGTTATGGGTCACATGATTTATCTTGGTCTCATTTTTTTACAACACAAAACCTGGCATTTGAGATGTGTAGACTTTTTATGTCCACTGTATTTTAATAGAGCCCATTGTATTCAAGAATCTGACTGGATTGCCTTTCAGTGTGCTACATCAAATAAAACACAGACATTTTTGTTATTAACATATAAACATCATTTTTGACATGTATATTGCATTTGCTAATATCAGATTGCTATTCAACATGGATTTTACATAAGCAAACTGGTTGACCCAATGTCTTTTTTGTCAAGTTAAACATTAACCTCATTAGATGTTATCGTTGTGTCGTAGTGGAGCCTCTTGTTCATGTTGAAAGTGGAAAACCTCGTCAGTAGTTCAAGTATCAAACAAAACTAAACCATGACATCTGATAAAAGCTCAAATCTCTGCAATGATTTTTGTGGTTAAGACTAAAATGACTGAAGCGGTAACAGTTAAAACAATGGGGTTATTTATTTTTTTTTAAATCAATTTTTTTTGCAATGAAATTAGGTTTTAGCTTGAGCCTGAACTATATGATGTAACATATTAAGGACTTATGGAATCCAATTTTTACAAAGGATGAGAGCTCTGGAGTCCTATACGTTTACAAAATACTACCATGTAAAGGTAAATCGACAGCCCTTTAAATACATTTGTAAATATTAAATGTTTAAATAATGATTCTGCTCCCTCGGCTGAAGCTGAAGACATGTGTTTATTCATCAGACTATAATGTAGCCTACGGAGATCATCGTTTTATTTTTTAAACTGTAAATCGGAATATTAGGCCCAGCAGAGGATGTACTTTCTGCGGCAGCTGAGGTAAGCCAAGCTGCCAGTGCAGATGATGGTGCAGTTCTACACGGCCATCATTGAGTCCATCCTCACCTCCTCCATCACCGTGTGGTACGCTGGAGCCACAGCCAGGAGCAGGGACAAACAGAGACTACAGCGCATTGTGCGTTCTGCTGAGAAGGTGATCGGCTGCAGACTTCCATCTCTGCAGGACCTGTACGTCTCCAGGGCTCTGGACGAGCAGGTCGGCTGACCCTTCTCACCCTGACATGGTCTATTTGAACCACTCCCCTCAGGCAGGAGGCTACGGTCCATCCGGACCAGAACCTCCCGCCACAAGAATAGTTTCTTCCCCTCTGCTGTTGGACTCATGAACACTTCTATACACCTGCCACTTTTAACTGCAAATATTCAACCACTCACTGCACTGTCACTTTCTGCACTCAAACTGTAAATCTAACTATAACTCTTGTGCACATAGAAATGCCTATTTTTATTTTTATTGTATAGTAATTTTAAATGGTTTCTTAATGCATGCCCTTTTTTGATTGAATATATGTTGTTTTATTATTGCTCAGTGTCCGAGACAAGTTCCTATGTTTGTGAATTTTGTTCATTAACAATGGCAATAAACTCTTCTGATTCTGATTCTGAAACAGCTTAATACTTCCTGTTCCAATCTGCAGATCTGATAAACTCCGCCTCTTCACAGGGACATTTTACCGTAACAAGCAGCAGATTGTAAATTACATGTTTTCATTTTTGAAAAGTGGCTACGTGGCGGGGATAGGGGATAGGTGAAAACAGACATTTTCTGAGCACTCGAGTCTCAGCTGCAGGACAATACAGGATTAACTCAAACATGCAGGAATCGAAATACAGCTTTGAGTGAACTGATGTGGAAAAATGGTTAAAAGTTCATTAGAGGTTGATTTAGCATAATATGTTCCCTTTAGACTTAAAGCAACTGTATGTAACTTTCTGGAGGTGGAAGGTCACCTGCATAATGCATGGAAATAAAAAGTTAAGACCAAACTTCTACACACTCTCCATGGAGATGAAAAGGTTTTATGCAAAACTGGAACATTACAGCCAAAGGAACAGCATTTCCATGGAAAAGGCAGGAGGCGGCTTCTCCGGTCAAGTACGAGTCAGGTTTGTGGAGGTATGGAAGTTTTTCAGTGCAGTAAATTAAATGAAAAAACATCCTTTAATTTAGCATATCTTTGGCTAAAAAGGAACATTTATTTATTCGTTGAGTGTCAATTTATCCAGAGTTTTGTTAAAGGCAAATATTTAACAAAAGATTCTGAATTAGCAAATGTTGTCCTTGTACAAATACAAGCCTGGTGGAGCTGTATTATTAGTATTTGCTCAGTAGTAGAAATAGTTGTAGCAGTTCTTCAGTGGCCTTTTCCACTCAAGCTACAGTATTTAAACAAAAGGGCAAAACAGTTTAATAACCTACATTAGAACAGTTAGGCACTAGGTCTATATTCTCTGAAACACAGCAGAATGAAAAGTGCATAGCCAGTAAATGTGTGTGTCTGACGCGGGTGTGGGTGTTCTGAAAGTCTGCGATCTGTTTCTGCCCCGTCACTGGGTTAAAGTTTATGACTGATGGGAGTCGAGGTGTGGGCGGGACAATCATCAATGAAACCGTTGTGGGGCATTGCTTTGCTTTAAGAATGTTTAAAATAATGATGCAACATTGGTCTTATACACATAAATACAGAATGACAATTATTTTGAATTAAACAGCCTGAAAGTCCTCACAGCAATACCTGAATGGAGAGAAAAAAGATAAAAGGAAAAGAAGCTCAGCGTGGATGAGTCTGTGGAGTTTGGAGTACTCTGGGGTGAGATCAGGCCCAGCTGTAGCAAAACACACACTTATAAAGACACGACCTGCAGACATAACAGACACGGCCCACGTGGTGAGACGGTTGCTACGGTCATCGCTGGAAGACACTGTGATTTAATGAAACAAAATGGAAGAATACGGTGTTGTCAGAGGAATGACATGGGGTTTAGGATGCCTCATAAAGATGTCATTTAATGAACAGATTTATCTAAAAAACAACGAAAACTATGTGCAAGAGGTCGCTCAGTAGAACTGAAAGGATTGTGATGTAAAAACATTTTACAACATGTCGCTGAGAAATGTAGATGAAGCCGAGATTTGAAAAGACTGAACAAAAATCAAAAGTGCATTTGCTTATTGCTGTGTAACTTTTTCTTAAAAGGAGAAATATTATGAAACATAAACTTTTGAACTTGTTAAAACAGTTTGTCTCCTCATCATCTTTCTAAGTTGTCTTTTGATTGATTCATGCCTGATTTTTGTCTCTTTCATCTTCTACCACTTATTCAAGTTGGGGATCGCGGGGAACTGGACCCTATCCCAGCAGGGTTATTTGAGTTTACAACAAACAAAATGTAAAACAATGGTCTTTGACGATTATGTTAGTTCAATTATAAGTACCCTAAAAACAAGCATATGACTATCTCTCTATATATATATATGTATATATATATATAGCGTGATATATATATATATATAATCTCTCTCATATATGAGAGATTATAATATATAGATTATATATACATCTATCTCGCTCTATATATGAGTTTATATATATATTATAATCTCTCTCATATAATAATCTCTCATATAATAATCTCTCATATGAGAGATTATAATATATATGAGAGATTATTATAGAGATTATATCTCTCTCTCTATATATATATATATATAATCTCATATTATAATCTCATACATATGAATAAAAGCAGTTTATAAATATATTTATACTGTACAGCTAAATGTATTTTTAGTTAGATATTTATATATACACACACATTTTTATGTATAATACATTTATAAATTCACTTAGAATTAACTACAATGTTCTGCAATATTCAAATCATTTAATATTTTACATTTGAGGGCAATTAAAAAACCCAAAGCTGAACAACCACCGATATGTTCCCTTTTGTGTCATACTTCAAGTTAAAACAGTTCATGTTGCTGTGCTTTTCGTATGAAGTGTGAAATGATTTTATATTTGGCAGCTTTCTACTCCTTATCCAGCAGCCTGTGCGTCATTAAACAGCCATGTATAATCGCAACTGTAAATTGTATTCTTTAATAAAATAACTTCAAAATCTGTTCTGAAAATCAAATGTTTTGAACTACAAATCCCCTTTAAGTTAAGGCAGATGTTAACACTCGTGTCCAAAACCTGGTGCGAGATATCGGTCAAGACAATTGCAGAGAGCAGATGTTTCAATAAACAAAGACAGAATACAAATAACCAGGCATTTATTTTTTTCAGCACAAAAGAAATTCAAAACATTATGTACAAATCCAGACAGAGTTTTCATATTCTTACAGATTTTAGAAAATAGTTCTCCCTTTGCTCAGGAGCGAGAACAAAGAAATCAAATGCACAACAAGAGCATTCAGAACAATTTGAGCACATTTCCATATCAAAACGCCAGTACTTTCCCACAATGCAGTGTGTGTAAAACTGCATTTCGTTGAAAAGTAATTTGTGCCCTTGGCCCAGATTAAAGATATAGTTCCAGGCAAAGAACCGCAACATCTTCAGTTTTTAATTCAACCCACGAAAGAGGAGATCGTGTTGTGCATCATTGTGTTTTAGTGGTACTCGCAGTCAAACGATCTTGGGTTCAATTCCCAGACGGCGCTGCGCCTCGCTGTGGTCGAGTTTCTGGAGGAGTCTGAACAGACAGATCAGTTCTCCTGCAGGTTAATCTCAGTATTGCAACAGAACGGGGAAAATCAAGAGAACAAATCTGACTAAAGAGACAATTAAGTGCAACTTCACACTGGGGTTTCTAAAGTTTTCAGGACACACGCCCCAAAAAACAACAATGTCTCACTGTAAATATGCTATTGTTGGAAAGTGGCTCATGGTGGATAAACATCTAAGAACAAAGCTTTTAATTTCACTCCAGTTCAGAGACTAAATCAAATGTGTTTTGAAATTCTGAAATCCTCCGCTCGTCAAACCCTGCGTCCTACCTCGCTCCTTTGTGGGTGGGACTAAAAGCAGATTTTGCGACTCTGCCCTGGTTGTGTGTCGACAGTTCTAGATGAGGAAGACTATCTCGTCCGCCACCATGATCTGGTTGTCGTCCTGCATCCTTTTGAGCGCGGCGCGGATCTCGGCGTCGCTGAAGAGCTTCTCGCGCTCTTTGTTGATGTCGCTCTTCAGGTCCTTCATGTTGATGGACTGAGCGTGAGCCGACTGGAACGCGGCGAACAGCGACGACTTGAACTCCTTCAGCCTGGAGGAACGGACACAAACATTTAGAAGACGGAGTTTAAAAAGAACTACAGGATTTATCACAGAGTTCAGGTTTTATTGACCCAAAGGTTTCAGTAGCAGTGGGCCATATGACAAACTATTTTATTGGAGTCAGATGTAAACTTAATCTTTATTCCAAACTTTTCAAATTAGGCTCAATCCTTAAGTCATAATTGTATTGTAAATGCTTTTCTATTAGACAGTAGACAGCTGATGATATCACATGATCTTGAACTCGAGATGATTTAAAATGGGTCAGGAAAGGTCACATTTTATCCAATCTACGATTAGTTTTGTATCGATACGGGCTAAATTTGTCCAATTCTAGTTTCAATGCTAGTTTTCGTAACGATTAGTATCTGATTTGAACTTTTTAGTGCCTTTAAAAAGGGGAAACTAAAGTCATGCTCTTCTTCTGTAAGTTTACGCTTTGTTGAAATCTGTCAAATCCAGCCGTCACTCTCTCGGAGCGTCGCTGAGGCCAATCAGCGTGTCTTTGATTGGATCACCACCACCACCACATTCCTCAGCTCTAGGTTTTAGTAAACTGGACTTCAGGCAGTGTAAAATGGGGGTCTGCGCTTCAACCAAACTCTTCTTCAAAAAGCAGGACAACATTGGATTTTATTTTTTTTTGCACTCTAATGAAAGCATTAACTGCGTTTCAACTTTGATTTCATTCCCTTGGCAGCTTTCAGAACATCGACTGGTTGTAGACACAGGACCATTCGACAAACTCGTGAAAATACCGGTCTAAAGTCTCTTTACCTGTCTGCTGATAGTTCCTCTCCCTCTGCAGTGGCGTCCATGGGCTCCTCCTGCTGCGCCGGGGCTTTGGGGGGTTTAGGACTCCGAGCCTGAACTGCAAAACACACTGAACAGTAAATACTCACGGTCCAGTATCGGCATCGACCGATAGACGGTTTTAATGCGTTTGTCTGCGTCACACTTTGTCCTCAAGTGCTTCGGATTTGTGTTTTTAAATTAGTAAAAAAGTGGAAAAAATACAAGCAGTTCGGCTACAAATATGTACATTTACACAATCCTGCAACAAATTGTTTTATAATCAGTACGAATAATACAGTTATTTTTACTAAAGTGAAGAGATCATTTGTGATTTTTATGTCAGTTTGAGATTTGCATGGCTTGCTGTGTGAAATATCGTATCTGCTATATGAAGCAGATAAATATATTTTTTCATACGGATAACTTCGCAATAGTCATTTTGGAAATACGCAAAATGATAATCTTTTGATGAGAACGATAAGAGACAGAAAAAAAGTTCTAAAGTGACATTTCTGTACTTTTGTCATTTTATGGTCCATTCATGGTCTCAAGACATTTAAACGGCACATTCAAGCACATTCCGGACGCATTGTTGGAATATTGTCATTGATGCAAAAACATTCATTTAGTCAAATATCAGTTTAACAAGAATCCGTATCGGACCATTCCTACATAGAAAAACAGACTGAGCCAAAACATGTGCACTCTTACTCTCTGGCACGTCCTGGTCTTCAGTGAAGTCATAAGGACTGTAGGACTCACTGCCATGGCGCACCCTGCAGGAGACAAGAGGAAGTGAATTAAATACTGGTGAAATGACAGACATTTGTTTTAGTCTTACAAGAGTGTGCCTTTTATGCATTCACTTTAATCCTTAAGGCCAGATGTTTTCATGCAGACAACATTCAATCATTAAGGCGATTTTGTTTTAAATTTTCAGGTCTCAACAAGCACTTTCACCTGGAAACATTGTCCAATCTGAGGCTTTATCGTTTGAGTTAATCAACCTGCATCCATTAGATTTACATTGGACTGTGACTTTAAAGGCATTTCACTTGTATGTATTTTTCTCCCAGAGACATGAAGTTTGGCCTCAAAGTAGCACCTACAACTACAACTTCTTCACAATCTTGTACTTGCGATAGACTGACAAAAGAAGGAATTGTTATTACATTTGAATATTGACAATTTTCCAGTCAGATCTAGTTTACTCAAATACTAAAAAGATTTTTTTTTAAATTATTAAAGTTTATTTATTTAATTTTTCTTTTTTTTTTCCACATATGTCTAATTTACGCACAAAACATCACATGACGAACACTTTAATACATTTTCTCTGACACTTAGGCTAAACGAATTGCTCTCTCTACAATACGAGATAATATTCGCCTTTAATAAATACGTTCCTCAAAAAGCAACACATTCATAGTGCTGAGAGTCGCACGGTCTGACGTCTCTCAGAACTCTCTGGAGCAGCTGAGAAAGTCCTTTGTCCTTTGTGTATTTTAAACATTCGTTACCTCTTCCTCTGCGTCCTCTGGGAGCGCTGCGTCTCCTCGTCCTCTTCCTCAGACCCTGACGCCGGCTCTTTTCTCGAACGCTTCTTCTCCTTCTCCAGAACCTGCATTGAGCCAAACGTCATTAAAAAGCCTTGGGAACTACATAGACCATGATCCTTTGCACGGTCCCCGAAGCCTTTGAGCAGAGACTTTGAGTTCTTTTGAACCTTCACGCCAAACAGCATAAGGCTTTATTATTCTCACATTTTGAACAGCTTTTAATCTTTAAATAAATTTTCTCATGCGATTTTTTATCTTTCCCGTCATTTGAGCAATTATCTGTTTTGTTATTGTATTATATAAAGAGATTTTGAGTACTGAAAAGCTCTACACAAATATAACGTACTTTTATTATCTTGCTAAACGCATCAACCTAAGGCATTTCTACTTAAGCGAATAATATTAGTGATGCAACGACAGCATTTCTCTCCCGTCATTAGTACCTTTTTGAAGTAAGCGTACTGCACGAGCTCCACGGCCACCTCCGAGTCCTCCAGCTCGATGGCTTTGCTCATCCGGGCTTTGGCGTGCGCCGTGGACAATCGGATCATGGTCTCCAGTGTCCTCGCTGTCACTGGAGAAGTCTGAGGAGGAACAGTTTTGTAATTAACAATTTTAAAAGTGCACATCGTCACAGTTACGGTCGGCCGATCCGCACGACGTGAGGCAACTGCACCGTGTGGCGATTAACGTGCAGCGCCTCTACGTGAATGTGTCGTATGCCGTCCTCTCACCCTGGCGATGTCGGTGCCCATCTGGTCCTGGGACCTCAGGCGGGAGTACTCCTCTGCGATGTGATTGGCCGCTTCCTCAGTCAGCACCGGAGTCACGGCTTTAGCGATGCAGATGTACTTCCTCATGAACTCCTTACTCACGATCTTCTCCCTGCGGCACAACAGACAGTCCAGGTTTAGTAACCATGTTATTATAGTTTCTTTAATTCACTCACTCGAACTTCAGAGTGTACGTTTGTGTAATTTTTACTTCTTGTTTTTGGATTCCCAGATGACAGGCAAATCTATCGATCACATTACACTTTGAAACTACATTTCTAAAATGTAAATTCACAATTGTTTAATCTGAATTATATTAGGGACTAAAGCCATATAGAAAACAAAAACAGTCTATTTTAGTTGCCCTAATCTGTATTAAAGGTTAAATATGATGCATTATTTGTCGTTATCAGTCTTTAAAACATGATCTTGAAAACAGGCCTCTCATGTTTTAGAATAACCGAGTTTTGGGAAATACACAAGCTTAAAACAAACATTGCAAACTAGCATCCACAAGCTCATGTAGCTACACAGTTGTAATAATGTTATTTGACGTCAGAAACTACTTAAAAACTGAGCAAAAGTGTTTGATGCTCAGAGGGAGAGCACTTTCAAACCAGGATTAATCAAACCAGCTCCAGCTCAAAAAAAGTCAATTCACCATAATGTGTCCCTTTAATACTATTGGCCTACTATAATGTGATGTTATTTAGTTTAAACTTCCCTTCATCCTAATCTGTGGTCCACACTCACTTCTTTTTCTTGAGTCCGTGCAGCAGGTTGTTGTGTTTCTCGTAAACCTGAAGCTCCTCTTGCTCCTGCACCGCTGTATCAGGATCATCTGTGGCCAGAACGTCCACTGACCCGCCCAGAGGCATGGCTGCACACAAAAACATTATGGATCATTAATGGATCAACAGAAACACCACATTCAGTGCATTTGCTAACTTAAAGAATTTTCAATTTATTTTAATAGATGGATTTTTGGACCTCAAAACTCCGGCCACGGACACAATAAATGGATACCTTTGGCACTCTCTACTGGTGGCAGGAAAGGCCATAACAAAGAGACTGATGAGACAAACTTACACACACTTTCCCTCTGTCATGTTCTGTTTTCATTTAGTTTTAGAACAAAAAATAAATACAATTTTGCGAGGAGATTCAGAACAAGAGTGTTTTTGATGCTCTGAGGGAGAGGACTTTCTAACCAGGATTCATCAAACTAGTGTGAATGACGCTAAATGCTACTCCAGGTATGTTTTAGATGATGGAACACTGTCAGAACATGGTTAAAAGCTCAATAACTCAATTTTGCCTAACGTGTGTCCTTTAAGACTTCTTTAGGAGGAGTCCACTGACAATATGGTTCATAATTATTAGATCACATCTCAGCCTCTCAAAATATTTACACAAGCCAAACTAGTAGAAAAGTCTTGCCCAATGAGCCAGAGACTATGTGTAATATTTGTAGCAGAGACTATGTGTAATATTTGTAGCAGAGACTGACGGGCCGACCTTTCCGTCAACTTACAAAACCCTCTAGAATCAAAGCTGCCCTGTGTGAAATGGGGATGGCCCGGGTGCAGTACCTGTGCCCTCCTGCTCGCGGGGGTCCCTGTAGCGGTGCATTCTCAGGACATGGTCTGAGATCTCGCGGTCCTGCTCCGGGTCCATCTGGTCCAACATGATGAAGAGCAGGTCGAAGCGGGACAAGAGAGAGTCCTGCAGCCCGATGTTCTCCATGGGCGTCTTGTACTGGTCGTACTGCACACAAACGCACCATTAAACCATGTTCATACGCGGTTTTGTGTTAGGACTGAACAAAAGAGATGGCATGGAACTGTTCCTGAGTTTTTCTTCTAATGAGAAGGGTTATTTATCATCAGAAGAAAAATCACAAGTAGGATCCAAAATAGCCTGATTGTGTGTCATTTTGAGGAAATTTGAGTTCAGGAAATCACATTTGACCCCATACAGCATTGTTAAAAAAAATAAACTATTGCTTTGTCTCAATTCCAGGTCTGCACGTTCTGAAGGACCCAGCCGACAGATCCGTGGATTGCAAAGGCCGTGCCAAAATGGGAGAAAAGCGATAACGCAGCCCTGGCCCCTCACCCTGCCGTAGACCGGGTTGGCCGCCGCCAGCACGGAGCAGCGGGCGTTGAGTCGCGCGTGGATCCCGGCTTTAGCGATGGTGACTCGGCCCTGCTCCATCACCTCGTGGATGGCTGTGCGGTCCATGTCAGACATTTTGTCGAACTCATCTATGCACACGACGCCGCGGTCGGCTAGAACCATGGCTCCTGCCTCCAGACGTCGCTCGCCTAAACACAAAGTCATGAAGTGGGCGTTTGCTTCTACTTTGGTTCCATTTTTAGCAACTTATTATATTCTGCAATTTTGTAATACCTCCTATGTTTTTTTTTTTTTTTTTTTTTTTAAAATAAAGAGAAAACTATAAGACTACATTAAGACCCAATTTATTTTATGGCTTTTAGCACTGCATGAGTGTGTGTGGTCCTGTGTTTTTATTATTTACAACAACTTAAAATATATAATATTAATTTTTTTATGTTGTATGTTTTAAGCCACTATTTATTGCTTTAGAAGTTTTTTTTCATTTTTATTTTATTTTACTATTTGATTGTATTTCTATACCGTATTTTCCGCACTATAAGGCGCACTTAAAAACCTTTATTTTTCTCAAAAAATGACAGTACGCCTTATAACCCAGAGTGCTTATATATGGATTAATTTTTGTGCTTACTGATCTTGAACCGATTTTATGTGGTACACAGCGCTCAAAAATCCGTCAAAATGTTTTATCAACGACTTTGGTAAATACGAAGCCGCACCGCTTGCAGCATTACGGTTACCGTTGCCAGGAGCATCGCGGAGTGATACTAAGCCTTACAGCATTACGGTTACTGTAGCGAGGAGCGGAGGAGTGTATTATGTTTTATTTTACGTGTTATAGTGTTAACTGAACAAATTTTGAGTTACTGTGAATACGCTAACGCTTGATTTAGCGTATCAGACTGTGTCAGAACGTGTTTCCATTGAACAAGGTTGGGACTGTTTTGTTTAGCTTAATGCGCCTTATAGTCCGGTGCGCCTTATATATGGGAAAAGTTCACAAATAGACCATTCATTGACAGTGCGCCTTATAACCCAGAGCGCCTTATAGTGCAGAAAATACAGTAATTATGTTTAGGAGCACTGGTAGAGCGTGTACATTTAATGTTTTGTGTGCAGCACTTTGGAAACGTTTCATTTTATAAAGATGCGCTGTATAAATAAAGTGGATTGGACTGGACATAACCAAATTTTAACTGAAAAGTCTAACTCATTCCTACTTTTCATATTAATTTATAAAACAGTTTTTTCCAGCAGTAAAGTGAAGCAGAGGTGGACCACCAACACTCAACATTCAGCTCTTTCTTCCTCTAAATACATAGATTAGACAGAGCACAGCAGCCTGATCTTTTCAAGTGTTTTTCTTTGATAATCTCTACACACAGATTTAAACAGTAAATTTACACAGTTAATACTTAAATAAACCTCTAGCTGAATTAGACTTGGCTTTTATGGGCAAAGATATTTTGAAAAGGGGATTTATTGAAAGAAATTAACCCTAATGAATAGAAATAGAAAACCCTGACTAAATATTTACATTTAGACAATAAGGTGATCGTGGTTTTGGAAATATGTACAATAAACTAACAATTTATTTAAAAAAAATAAAAAAAATAAAAACAGCACATTCATTGAAAATAAAATGTCAACCTTCTAATAAGTTTCTACGGTGACATTTCTGCATTTTGTGATTAGTTTTACAGACATTTCCCATTTGCCATGTAATATGTTTAAAGACTTAACACATTTCTGTTTGATTCACAAAATAACGCCTGAAAATCTATATTGTGTTGAACGTCGCCCAGCTCTAGCCCTGATGTTATTAAAGTAAACCCCACTAAAGCTGCAACACTCCACTAGTGTTCAGTAGACGGGTAACATCAATCCGGATGGTTTACCAGTTTCCTGGTCGGTGGTGACGGCGGCAGTCAAACCCACTCCGGACGAGCCTCGACCGGTCGTGGGGATGGCTCTGGGGGCGGTGTGCAGCACGTAACGCAGCAACTGGGACTTGGCCACCGAGGGGTCACCTGGAGAAGAAAGATCATCAAGAATTATCCACAAAGAGACACTTAGGATTTTCACAACCAAATCAAAACGTTTTATGAGACTACAAAGTAAACGTCATGTTTACTTTGTAGTCGACAATTTGAGTGAGGACTTTTTAAAAATTTCTTTAAGTATTTTGCAGATAAACTTGAATTACTTCAACCGCTTCTATCCGTTTGTGTCATTCTTCAAAATATGACAACTTCCACAACATTTACTGCATTTTACAGGACTTTTGAACTGACAGATTTGCTGTTAAATAATTTCCGATAAGCCTGAATGACAGTCTGAACATGTGCCACAAACAACATGTACACGGTGGGTCTGTGCGTTTCCGTACCGATGAGCAGGACGTTGATGTCTCCTCGGAGGCGGGATCCGTTCTCCAGGACCTTCTCCACCCCCCCCAGCAAAAGGCACAGGATGGCCTTCTTTATGTACTCGTGTCCGTGAATACTGGGGGCGAGCGAGTGCGCCAGCTGGTCAAACGGGTCCTAACACAAACAAACGACACTTTAGGTGATCGTTTGAGATTGCAACACAGAAGGAACAGTTCTACTGCACGATCAATTTATAAAACGGCCACGGTGTCCTTTATTCTACTTACAATGGAGCGCATCTGGCTGAACTTTCTGATCTTGGCCACGTCGCTGGCCGAGAAAGACGGAGCCACCTCTTTGCTCATCTGTTTGACGTGACACGCGATCATGATGGTTCTGGGGAAACGGTGGATTTACTCAAATGACACAGACTCAAGATATTTGCACTTTCAATTACATTTAAAATTGTAACCCTTATAAATGCTTTTCTATATTCAAAAAATAAAAACGAAAATATCATTTTCTAGTCCATTTAAAACGGCCACGAGCTGCTTTCTGCACAAGATACTGACAAATTCATTTCCTTGTTTAAAACGACAGTGGGCTCACCTAAAGGTCCCGCTGGTGAAGCCCCCCTTCTTGCCGGGCAGACAGCGGTAAGTGCCCACCACCTGAACGCGGTCCCCGGGCTTGATCAGGTCCACCAAGTCGTTGTCCAGGATGATGTCGACGGAGCGCGGCAGCTGTCCGGCAGGAGCCTTCTCCGGCATCTCCTGGACGGTGATGGTCTGGTGGTCTTTGTAGATGGAGAGGCCAAACTCTGTCTCCAGGGGGTTGTTCTCCTCATCCTGTGGAGAATGTACGAACTTAACCCTAAACACATACGCCAAAGACAACAACCTCAGGCGGAAGAGGTAAAAAAGCCCGTACCTTTGTGGGGTAGACGGCGCTGGAGGGGAAGGCGTCCAGTGATGTCAGGTCTGTGTATTTGCGCTCCAGGGTTTTCTTGGTGGCAGGACAGTAATGGACGCTGCGCACCACTTTGGGACGCACCAGAGAACCTGAAAAACCATATCTTCAGTAAATAAACTAAATGTTTTTAAGGTTTCGGTTAATGTGTAAAAACCTGATCGCCTTGAAGTACTGACATTTCAAACTCATACCAAGAAAACAATAAAAGTACTTTTGTAGGACAATGGATTTTATTTGACTACAAATAATATGTAGTCTTCCATGAGTTCTGATATAAATTAAGACCAGGGTTGCCAAATCTGCTTCTTTTTAGCAACTCTAAGCTTTTCTTGTTGGAAAAATCACAATTAAATTTAGTCGTGGGTTGTTTTGCCTCCTGGGAGGCACTTTAAGATCATAAAGGTCAGAAATACAAGCTTTTAAAGATGTTATTTATGCAAAATATTCCACTGAAATATGCACATCTCAATAGCATTTGTTCAACAGCGTTTAACTAGTAGTTTATTGTTTTAGGCCGTTTGTCAAAAGGAGTCGCTTGTTGCCTTTTGAAATTCTGGCAACCCTGAGACATTCTAAACTATTCAGGAACTTTCCAACGTTGTCCCATTTATGTATCGATACTTAATCAAATGAACATCTAGTTTTGATCAGCGTCAGGGTATAGTTTAAATATATATATTGCTTGGAAGGACAGTAAAGTTGAGCTACCAAACGTCTATGACCTTGGCACTCACATTTAGTAACGATGCCTTCCACACAGACCATGCTCCCGAGCAGGCGGGACGTGAGGGTCCGGGGGCTCACGTGTTTGGAGCCGAAGCTGCCCTCCAAACCCACGAAGAACTCCTCGTGCTGTTTGGCATAAGTGGCGTCGACCGACGCGACCAGGTCCTTCAGAGCACGCTGGAACGCCAACAACTCCTCAAACGCATTGCTCATCAGCCTGGAAACAAGCAGCGTCACAGTTACACGCTTCACTGTCGGGATATGCACGGCAGTTTCATCATATTCACTTCTCTCTGATCTCTTTTGTGGAGAGGCTCAAATTGTAGACACTTTTCATTTTAAACTGGTCTAAATCTGCTTCAGAAGAGACACAAGACCATTGACTTAAAACCTTAAAAATGCTAAATAGACAAGCTCCGCCTCTTTATAGTTGCATGTCACTTTGGCAAACAATGGATATTCACATAATTACTGAAAAAAAGCCTTTCTGAACCCTGTCTGTGTTGGCACTGATGTAGGACAATGCAGGTTTATCAAAACATGAACGATCACTCAAAATACCTCTTCAAAGAAGCTGATGACGATGTAATAATAAGTTGATTTGCATAAAATATCTTGTTTGAAATAGTTTCTCGTTGATCCACACAGTCCGGTGTCATTTCCTGGTCAATACAAAAGCACTTACTTTGCAGCTCTGGCCTCGTTTCGTCTCCTCAGGTCGTTTACATTGACAATCAGTCGAGATTTGTTCTCACTGATCATGTCCCGCACTTTGCTTTGGTAGATGCCCTGGTCTTGCTGCAGAATAACACAATATGCGTCAACAAAAGGTATAATACATCAACTCGTGGCACTTAAGCACGATCAAAACTACTACAATTTAATATTTTCCACAAGTTTCCGTCTTATTACTACTTAACAGTGATGGGTGAGCTACATTTGACTTGTAACACTCGTATCTTTTGTGCACCACATGGCTTCGTTTATTCCGATATTTCTGAAGTGATTTTAAAGTCTTACGTCGTCGTCCAGGAAGTCCAAATAGTCCCGCTGAGCCTCTCTCATCTCCACGTCGTCCAGCACGTCGGTGGCCATGGTTTTTTTAATTGTTTCTTTACTGCAAAAGATGCTAAAATGAGTCGTGTCGGAGCCGCTGTCTGTCCTGCTTCAGCCTCACGGACACTGAGGAGATTTCGCGCCACGACGTGCGGGCTCGCGCTAAAACGTAACTCGCCATTGGTCGAGCCGGGCACGTGTTGTTTGGCTAGATGGATGCGTAAAGCAGCTCTAGGCCAATGGGAGGACGATAATGACCGTCTGAACCCACCTCCTTGAGCAAATGCCGCGAAAATAAAGGTGTAACTGCGCATGCCCATGAGCACCGGTATAGGCGCTGAAGTTTCCATAGTAACCATACTGAGGCCCAGAGATCGTTCAGATGGTGTGAACAGACTGTCACCACACCTTTATTTAGGCGTGAAACTGCCTCTTATAGAAATGTGTGTTATTGAGCTTATTGAGCTGAGGATATTTAAAATGTAAAACGTACTATTTGTGCTCATTTGGGCTACTTCACTAAGAGGGCTGAGGACCAACAAAAAATGTCTGTCCATGATGTCCATGATGAAGAGCACTCACTGTGACAAATAACTTCAGCTCGCAGCCGATTATGTCCCCAGCTTTACTGATCAGTTTGTCGATACAATCAATGTCCCAGACCCCAGAGAAGTGGAGCGCGACCACAGACTGGTAGAAGATCTCATGTAACTTGCCTCATGCCCTTCTTCTGCAGCTTTACTATTGTCCCTCCGTGTTGTTCATGTGGACTCTTGCAGCAGACCACTACATGAGGGTGATGGGCTCCACTGGTTACTCTTTCCCCCTGAAGTCAGTCACCAGCTCTTTGGTGTCTTACTCCAGCTCCTGGAATGCCTTTTTAATTTACACAATGAACAATAATAATTATCACAAACTAGACTTTAATACACTTAACATGATCAATATTGCTCAAAATAAACGGTTATAGCTCCAAATTATAAATGAAACACAAATTATGTAGACTAAATCTCAAATTCTTACAAACATTCTAAGTACATCAGCACCGTCTAGTGTTCAAACTGTAGTATTGCGTCGTCAATAAAATAGAGGGAAAGGAATGGCAAAGCAGTTATTCTAATTTTAATCAATGCATTGGGACAGAGGCAATAATAACTTTTTTTTATGACTACTTAAAATGTAATCATTTGGTGAGTCGTTTTGAAAAGCAAGTTTTGAAAATCATTCTTTCCAAATTAATGAGAGTTGACAAAGTAGATGTTAAAAACCATATAAATATCATCCTATGATAATATTATAAGCATTTATAATAAAAAGCACCCTTCAAGACACTTCGTGAATGGGAATGGCATGTGCTTGTTGTTGCGTGACCCACAATGGACAGCAGATGGAGACAAAGTGAACGAAAGAACTGATTCCAGCTTCAATATTATATTTTATTTATTTGTATTAAAGCCTGTGATTTGTTTTTTAAATATAAAGCTGTTTTGCCTTGTCTTTATTTCTGGGGGGGGGAGCTCGCCCAGATAGCAAAATTGTTGTGGCCCAGTTAAGGCCCACATCGTACACTATGATTTGGCCCACATACCGCGTTGGATTTACGGCACAAATGCGGTCCACATTGGTTTGTACCACAACTGGCCCACCGTTGGTATAAATGCGTTTCCACTATTGCCCAGCAGTAGTAATTACTTTCAATGGGCCATATCTGGCCTGAGCCAAACTATGATTTGGCCCACATACCGTGTTGGATTTACGCACAAAATGCGGTCCACATTCGGTTTACCATATAAAGCCCACATGTGAACCAAACCAACCCCAACTGTTAACCAGAAGTAGCCCTGAATATCTGAATGTGTTCCAAGCTGGCCAACCTATTAGTATCATGTGGTCAGATCTGGGCCAGACTTGGGCCATACAACTGGTTTGTGGCCCACTTATGGCACAGATATGGTCGCTACGTGGCCTACATCTAGGCCAAATGTGGCCGGGATTACATCTGGCAATGGGCCCTATCTGGCCCAGATGTGGACCATACAAGAGCTTGTGGCCTTCTGGCCACAGATGTTCCACTATGTGGCCTACATCTAGGCAAATGTGGCCCACTGAAATACAGTTGCAATGACCCCATCTGGCCAGATGTGGACCATACAAAAAGCTTGTGGACTTAAGGCACATGTAGCTCTCTTACTGGCTGTATATGAAATGTGGTCCATCTATTATAACGCACGACACACAACACAGAAACGGAAATTATTATAGTGGGGAAAATTAATGTTTAATTTAAATAAAATAAACAACTTTTGAAAAACTGCTGTTTCACAAACACAAAAGGAAAAAGTGGGGACTGAACATTAAATTTTAATATTTGAATAATGAAAATAAAGTCAAGCTAACAGCTAGCATGGTTGACTCAAATGCAATCTTCTAGGTTCTTCTGCAGTCCTCTCTTTCCGACGCCTCTCCTCTCTCTCCCTTCTTCCTCCATCTCTGTCGGTAGCAATATGTACCCATTTCTTTCATGAAGAGTTCTATCTCCTGTTGGTTGCCTGGGATGTCAATTTATTTCTCCAGACTGTGGTATACACATCATAAAATCTAAAACAAAAACAAAACAAAACAAAAATATATATATATAATATAACATAAACATACAATTTAACAGTTAGGGTTCACATGACAACACAACATTCTATAAGTCCCCATAGTTTAAAATTGAGCTAGGGGTGAGAATAGGCTTTGTGCACAGTGCACTGTGCAACTTCCATTGGACTAGCTTTATCTGTCTCCTCTGTGTCCTTTCTCCACTCTCCTCCTGTCTCTCCCTGTCTCCTCCCTGTCTCCTCTCTCCTACCTTTCTCCACTCTCCTTCTCCTCCTCTTGACTCTCTTGACTCCTCCTTGACTCCTCTTGACTCCTCCTTGACTCCTCCTTGACTCCTCCTTGACTCCTCCTTGACTCCTCCTTGACTCCTCCTTGACTCCTCCTCTCCCTGTCTCCGATGTTGAACTATGTGCCAGTTGTTGTTATTTTTTCTTCATGTGGATAGGCCAAGTAATCACAGAGATAATTAAATAAAAAAATATGATATAATGATTATACTCACTTCACTGGCCCTGTGCATGATGGCTTATGTGTGCTTTAGCGTTAGCATTGAGACACAAACATGTCTCTTCATAAATACAAAAAGTGTTATTTGATGAAGAATTCACTTGTCTTTCCCATGTTGTCAGAGAAGCCCACCCCAACTCAATGTTCACCTCTGACCTAGTATTTATTCATTTCAGACCAACTCAGTGAAAACATTATAAAAATGAATTTCTCAGTAAGTACTGAGTCCTAGCTATTGTTAGCAAATTTAAATATAAACTTTGTAACAGCCATTCAATGCACAGGGCCAATTGTAAATTGCAAATCATTAGTAATTAAAACGTCAATAAACCAGTTGGTATGTATTTTCTCTATGGTAAATTCATCAAATAATTCAGAGACAGAAGTGGACTTTGACAATTGTGAATACTATGGTAAACGTTCATATTGTCTTCAGTTATGATATACTCACATCCTTTTTCGTTTCTTCTTTGGCTGAGTTTCCTCATCTTCTGTCTGGAGGTCTGTGAATTACGGCTAGCGGGAGCTTCAGCCGGGCTATTTGATAATTTGCTTAAAAAAAAAGTTTTTGTTTAATATTTAACTCCAGTGAATTATATACATTTATGTATTTTCTTTAGAAAGGTATAATGTAAATATTTAAAAAATATATATTAGAAATATTATAATATATATAATCATATTATGTATATGCATTATTTAAATGCCAACTGGCTATAATTTAAGTCTAACAATTGTATTTCGTAATGTGGACCGATATTTTTAGATAAAAAGTTTCATTCTCATTATCTTTATTACCACTACTCGCGCTCTGCCCAGGCTTGGACAGGACGGTGGCTCTGAGGCTTGCTCTACCTTTATGGGAGGCGGACTCTGAAACTCGGAGCTGGCTGAACGCTCCGAATAAAGGCCGGTTTGTGCTTCTCCATCAAATCCACGCAGACCTCCCCGACGCACGGCGGCGGCCAATTGCGAATCTTGCTTTCTGGTTGGCTGCCGTGTGCGTCGTGGAGGTCTGCGTGAATTTGATGGAGAAGCATAAACCTTGTCCGGACCCGCGGACAGGGACCCGGCTCCATTACGACTTTATACACCATGGAATTTAATACATTCATGTTATATACACGCAGAAGCCCCGTCCCGCTCCAAGCGCAGTTTTTACTAAAAGGGTGGAAATGCCGTGTTTATGGCATAAACGCAACGATACAAGGAGTTTAGCTGAGTCTAGCTAGCTAACCCTCTTCAAACCCTGATGGAACAAAACATAATATACAAAACGGATTTAAATGACAACAATATATTTGCGGATGTGAATAAAAAATATATAGACTTACCAAAAACCCGTTTTTAATCTGAGAAAGAGACAGCGCAGCAGTCAAAGATTTCCGTGACGTCTTTCAAAATTCGTGCTCTTTCTATACTGACGCTTGACGTAGTGACGTAGCGACCGCCGCAGCCCGTTCATCCGGGCTTTTTCATTTATTCTATTATTTCTTTTAAAGATAATGTTAATATTAAATTGCATATCAGAACTAACTATGGAATGTAAATTGACCAAGATTATGAAGTTTAGTCTCTGTATATTAAGGGGATTTACAAATAATGTGCTTATTTCTTTATTTCTAGGGATGGTGGAAAGTAAAGATTGTGAAGTGTGAAGTAAACAGAATAATGACCAATGGTTGTGTCCATGTGGTGTAAACCTAGTTTGATTCTGCATGAAATGTGGACCTATTTTATAGCTGTATTGGCATAATATTGCTGTATTTTACACAGGTCGAGTTCTCTGCATTAGGACCAATATAATATTATATGTCGGACAGACAGACAGACTGATGGAAGTTCCGCATCTTTGCCATATAGTGGCCCATATGTATCTTCCCAAATCTGGGCCATATTTCACACATTGCATGTGGACCATATTAGGCTGACCTCTGGTTTACCAAAAGAAACCAATAATGAAAGTGCCACATCTTTGCCATATAGTGGCCCATATGTATTTTACAAAATCTGGGCCATATTTCACACATTGCATGTGGACCATATTAGGTTGACCTCTGGTCTACCTAAAGAAACTAATGATGGAAGAGCCACATCTTTGCCATATAGTGGCCCATGTGTATTTTTGCCAAATTTGGGCATAATTGGCATATCCATATTGGTAATCTCATATAAGGCCCACTTCTGGTTAACAATTGTTTCTTCGGGCCGTATTAATGCCACAAGTGCCATACCTTGGCCAGATGTGGGCCACATTAGCTTGTTATCTGGGTCACATGAATTTAAAAACAGAACCCGCTTTCCTCTCTCTTTGGTCAACCGCACACTATGTAAGTTTGTTTCCTTCACATGCTACCAAATGTAATGTCGTGGTATCACTTAATGTATTCTTGTTTACGTATTTAAAAAAACAAAACAAAACGTGTCTGGGGGCGTGACCAAGCACCTGGACCCCGCCCCCTCACTTCCAGTTCTGCAGGTAGCCCGGGTGCGAGGATGTGGCCACTCTCCGCTCCCCTTTTGCTCCTAAATATAAAGTGGCCAGAGTAACGCGTGCGGGATTTCAAAGCGATCCTCCGAGTGCCTCTTGGACTGCCTTTTCCCGCGAAAGAGCCGATCCCGAGGGGCCACAGCGACACAAACCGGTGAGATGCGGAGCCAGGCGCGAGCACTGGCGCGAGCACTGAATTACAAAGCTTGATTGGATTTAGTTTGAGCCTAATTAATGACTTCTTACGCTGAAATACGGCATGTACTTGTACAAAGAGAAACATTTCTACCACCAAGAGCAGTCTTGTTCTTAAAGCAATAGTGCGTTTTTGAGTCTGATTCCTTCATTATTTTTGAACTATTACATAACCAGTGTGTCGCATGCAGTTTCATCATAAGTTTTATCTAAGTTGTTTTCATGTAGACTGCTCACAAGTAAAATGGTTTGGCATGTAAAGCAATCTATCATTTTATGCAACAAAACCAGTTATTTTAATGTTGTCTTTATGTTTTAAAGGTTACATGATGTGTTTTAGGCCATGTTTCAGCCTTGTCAATAGTATTTTCAACCGTTTTATGTCGTGAAAGGCACTAAAGCAAAGTTTGTAGCTAGGATTTCAAAACAAGAATCACACTCTAAAGCCACAATCAATCAATTTGTGACCAATGCCAACAACTGTCATGATTTGAGTGACTCCTAAACTTTGTATTCATGCTTAAGCTTTCAGTGCGAGCTGAGATGTCTTGTGTTTACCGTTCACACTTGGGCTGAAGCTGTTGTGCAATAAGGGCCTGGCTTTCGGGTGCAGCAGAAACAAAAGCAGCTCTGGAGGATGTGAGGGGGTGTTTCGGTCTTCAGGGGCGAGCCTTTTGGGCAGTGTTCCCTCAGAGGACGGCCCATCGCTCCATGTGCTTCCTATGGTTGTCAACACAGAAACTAATTACTGAGTTACACACACACACACACACACACACACAAACATGTAGCGGGGCAAGTATTGGCTGTCACACCTCACACTTTACTTTACTACTTTAAGCATATTTGAGACCGTGAGCACATTGTTTTGGTCAAACCCACTCCAGTTCATCCAGTATTTGAGGGATTTATTTTTTGGATACTTCTCATGTAGGGTAACTCTTATGGTCGGGCGATATGGCAAAAATTATTATAATCATACTTTAAAAAAATTATTATCTTGATTCCAGTTCATGAGCAACGTGTTAAAATGTGCACCATAAGATACTGTTTGTTTTCACTATTGCATACACATTTGTGATATTTTTATTCTTACTGTTTATTTAGCTGTTGTGTAGTGTAGACAATATACTTGAAACTCAAATTAATACAAACAAAACTACAATTGCAATATTATTAACTACACATATTTATAAGTGTACTATGACTTTTCTGGAGGATTGTCTCTATGTTATTGCTTTTATTTTTGAGTATTACAGACAGTTATGATTGAATAAATGCAAGATACACACGTTTAATATCATATTGAGGAACATTTGGCTGCTACTCTGGTCGGCAGAAGCCAAGATCCAAGGAGAAAGAGGCATGTTTTGCTTTGGACAAGTCAGACTACATTCTTCCTTTGTGTGCGCCTGGCGTGGATGACTTGTCTGGGGAGGAATGCATGGTCCGTGTGGCCAAGGCTCGGGTTGACGTTATTAACTTGTTTTGCATCTCATACTTGCATAGTATTCCCACCTAACCGGAATCGGTTAGGTGGGAATCCAAACGCTGCCATTATAGAAAATAAATCCATCATCTCGACACACAGAATAGACATTCAATGTGTAGGCTCTGTAGGAATAACAGTTAGGTTGTTTTTATATAGGCAGACTGGCATGCCTCTCTCGTAAGGGTTAAAAGGTTGAGGTAGATTAGCCAAATTGTTCTCGAGTAGAAGTAAAAAGCTTATATTTATGTGCATACAGTTGGTGAATGAAAGGTTGTCTGACTGCGACTTACATTAAACTGGGTGTGTACTTAATGCCAACACTGCTACAAGGATGGGCTGGAGAATAAAGGAATTACTAATCTAACTGTTGCTCAACGTCATGTATTAACGGGACAACTTGTCTCGCTGCAATTATCATCTTACTAATGCATTGCTACTGTAAGACAACATTTACTGTATGATAAGAGATCAACAGCAAGTGATTGGGTTTATTGTGATTGTTCAGGTATAAATGAATGCACAAAAGTAAAACTACATGGAATGTACTTTTTTAATCTTGCGGTTTATGTGACAGTGTCATTACAGCTTCATTCTGAAAGCATAAAGCTAGATGCACGAGAAGGATGTCAGTCTTTTGGTGCCAACATTTGTGTTCGTAAAACGAATCATAAAATTGTGATGTTTCTTTTGACAATAATAATCACTCAAATTTAACATTGTGACACTCATCAATTCCACATGAAGCATTTATTAAAGCCTAACTATTACATTTAATTGTTTTTAGGTTATTTGATCAATATTTTACATCTCAAACACATAAACACACATGGGTAGAGGTGGGAGATCTGCCAAACAAAGGCACAAAGTGATATTTCTACCCTTTTGTGCTTAATTTTATGGTTCATTTCCTGTTTTTTTGTGCGATACTTGAACCTCAACTGAGACATTTACAGACACATTTCAGCACATTCAGTCCATGGAGTGGAGTGTCCGAGTCGCTCCGTATATACTGCTTCACAAAGTCAAAACACAGTATCTGCGCTGTCAGTTAAACTAAAACCACAGATGGCCAAATGCGTACAGTAAATGAGGTGGTCTGAGAAAACATATTCAGTGAGACTTTTCCAAATACTTGTCTCGCAGGTCATCTTGGAGAGCTCCTGTGGATGTCCCCTGCAACCATGTTGGGCTTCGTTCTGCAGCGGCTGACTACACTGACCCTCAGTGTCAAACATCTGGGCCCCATCCCAAACCTTCTCCAGCTCCTGCCCTCCTCCTTACCCTCTCCTTGCCCCACCGTGAGCGCGTCGCAGGTTCCCGCCCTGTTCCGAGAGCCCTACATCCTCACCGGGTACCGCCCCCACCACCAAAACTGGTACTGCTACCTCCTCAGCCTCTTCCAAAAGCACAACGAAAGCATCAACGTGTGGAGTCACCTTCTGGCCGCGCCGCTTTTGCTACTTCACTGGTGGAGCCATTTCGGAGCCCTGGGGAACCCCTTTGACATTTCGGTGCTACCTCTTTGCCTGTTTATACTCTCCGCCTTGTTTTGTTACTTCTGCAGCTCGGTGGCGCATCTTTTCCATTCGCACTCGGCGCATGCGCATTACAACGTTTTCTTCATGGACTATGTAGGAGTCGCAGTTTACCAATATGGCTGCGCTCTCGGACATTACTTCTACTCTTCAGCGCCGGGTTGGAGAGCAAGCATCTTTGGACGTTACTTTCTACTCGGTACGGCGTTTCTGGGGTTGATGTCGAGTGTGGGCTGCTGCGTGGCGAAGGCCAGGTATCGCAAGCCCTATCCTCTGCAACGCAAGATCTGCCAGCTAATCCCGTCTATTTTGGCGTACTTTTGGGGGATTAGCCCAGTGGTGCACCGCCTGCTCACCACTTCCTGGGAGGAGGAACCGTCAATGAACATGCACGCCCTTCAAATATTCTTTTTCCTCTGTTGTGCAGTCTTCTTTTCCTATCCGATTCCAGAGTGTTTCTTTCCGGGAAAATTTGATATATTCGGTCACGGGCACCAGATTTTCCATATCTTGCTGTCGCTTACCACCCTTTCCCAGCTGGAGGCGCTCTTCCAGGAATATGCGAGAAACAGAGCCAACGTTGTTGATATTTTTGGAGAAAGTCAAATTTGGTGGGCGTGTGTGTCCTTCCCAGTTCTTGCGATTTCCTGCCTTCTTGTCGCATTTCACTCAATGAAGTATATGCACAACAAACTGAATCAAGACTGAAATAAGGAAGAATGCATGTAAATCTAATGAATTAAGTAATATATTTGGTTATATTAAATTAAACCTGAACTCTTTGCAGCTGAACATTTCTTACGTGTTATGTAATAAAGGTGTGTTGAAAAAATGTGTGGTATGGCGTTGTTGTGGCGTTGGCTGGTTCTGTGACATTTCAAAGTCAACTCTAATTCAACAAGCAAATATTTGTCAGCGAAGTTCATGCAGGCACATAAAAGTTTGGCGCTGTTTGTCATCCGCTAACAACCGGAGTTTATCTCTTTATCAATAACCATCGTATGATAAAGTGTGTTTTCCTCAAGGACGCAACAACAATATGAGGAGAATGGATCAATCCAACAACTCTCTTACAACTGAGCCTCCGAATGAAGGTTAATTTTAACAACAAAAACAAAATTGGCAATCCTTCATTCTTCTGGGACAATATGGATTTGCCAAGTAGAAACTATTTGCATTTTTCCAACTGTGTAAAGCTCCTGAGAGATGCAGGTACAAGCTACAACCTCCAACCATTTCTACGATCAGCTGTGAGGAGAATAGGTAAAAAATTGCACTATTTCAAGATAATATTACTCAAGTAAATGTAAAAAAATCAGCTGTAGTCATCTGGACACTGTTTTTGAGAAAGTAAAAATGTAGTGGCCCAAGAAAGAATCAAAAGTATTTGAGGAAACTACTATTCAAGGAAGAGTGAGAGTAACTGGGTGTAAATATGATTTAGAATTTGAAGTGTATTTAATTGCGGGGACAAAACCACAAAATCTGATATTTTCAAAGGGCAGACCTGTGCAAGGAGCGGTGCAAGAAACAAAACAAATTCAAATCATTCTATATCGGCAACATGAAACCTTTGTCACTTTATTTACTTATAGTGGGAAGAGGAATCAAACTTTTACTCACTGTTACTTCAAGTCGGAAAAGTAACTAATAGTTGCTCAAGTAAATGCAACTTAGTCCACCTCTGTCCACAATAAAAAAGAAAGAGAAGAAAAAACACTCAAAGGTTTCAGGTGTAGATTGCACACCCTGCCGGTTTCCTTTGAGACATTTTTGCGTTGTCTGGAAAGTTCTATCTAGCTTCTTTTTTTCCTGAAAAATCCCTTGTAGATGTTTTATATCTGAAAACAAGCCATGTGTACATTCTTACTCCACATATCTTACCTATAAACTGGCCTGCTCCTTGGAGATGGACGGATAAATAGATGGACAGGGTTTGGTTTGATTTTAAAAGACAGAGTAAATCTTTAAAGAATTGTCCATGCATTTAAACATAGATTTTGTGTGGCTCCTCTGGTGTGTGGCTCCCATGGGGTGTGTGGCTCCTCTGGTGTGTGTGGCTCCTCTGGTGTGTGTGGCTCCACTGGTGTGTGTGGCACCCCTGGTGTGTGTGGCTCACTGGTGTGTGGCTCCCCTGGGTGTGGTGGCTCCTCTGTGTGTGTGGCTCCCCTGGTGGTGTGGCTCCACTGGTGTGTGTGGCTCCACTGTGTGTGGCCCCCTGGTGTGTGGGGCTCCCCTGGTGTTGTGGCTCCTCTGTGTGTGGCTCCCCTTGGCTCTGGTGTGTGGCTCCCCTGGTGTGTGTGGCTCCACTGGTGTGTGTGGCTCCACATGTGTGTGGCACCCCTGGTGTGTGGGGCTCCCCTGGTGTGTGTGGCTCCTCTGGTGTGTGGCTCCCCTGGTGTGTGTGGCTCCACTGGTGTGTGTGGCTCCACATGTGTGTGGGACTCCTCTGGTGTGTGTGGCACCCCTGGTGTGTGTGGCTCCTCTGTTGTGTGCGGCTCCTCTGGTGTGTGTGTCTCCTCTGGTGTGTGTCTCCTCTGGTGTGTGACTCCTCTGGTGTGTGTGTCTCCTCTGGTGTGTGTGTCACTCCTCTGGTGTGTGGCTCCCCTGGTGTGTGACTCCTCTGGTGTGTGTCTCCTCTTGTGTGTGTGTACTCCTCTGGTGTTTGAGGCTCCTCAGTTATGTGGCTCCCTTAGTGTGTAGCTCCCCTGGTGTGTGGCTCCCCTGGTGTGTGTGACTCCTCTGGTGTGTGTGTGGCTTCCCTGTTGTGTGGCTTCCCTGGTGTGTGGCTTCCCTGGTGTGTGGCTCCTCTGGTGTGTGTGACCCCTCTGGTGTGTGGCTCCTCTGGTGTGTGTTGTGGCTCCCCTGTTGTGTGGCTCCTCTGGTGTGTGTGTGTGTGTGTGTGTGTGTGTGTGTGTGGCTCCCCTGTTGTGTGGCTCCTCTGGTGTGTGTGGCTCCTCTGGTGTGTGTTGACTCCTCTGGTGTGTGTGACTCCTCAGGTGTGGGCTCCCCTGGTGTGTAGCTCCCCTGGTGTGTGTGCTTACCTGTCGGATTGTTTGACTCGTGAGGGTAGCTATGCTGTGTGGTGTGTGGCTGGGTGTGGAGTGTCTTGGGTGTGTGGCTCTCCCTTGTGGCCCCTACGATGTCTGCTTCGCTATGTTGCCCTGTACTCCTCGTGTGTGTGCCTCCTCGGCTGTGTCTCTCTTGGTGTGTGGCTTCCTCTGGGTGTGTGGGCCCTCTGTGCTGTGGTCCTGCCTGTGGTTTACTGCTCCTGGCTTGGCTCCTCAGCGTGATGTTGCCCTCCTCTTGGTGTCGTCTGCGTGTCTGTGGTCCTTGCTGTGTTCGTTCTGTGTGGCTCTCTGGCTCTCGTGACTGCGATGCGCCTGCTACCAATGCATGGTGTAGCTCCTCATGTCTGTGTGGCTCCCCTGGGGTTGGCTCTCATGTCTGTGTGGCTCCTCTGGTGTGTGGCTCCCTCTGTGGGTGTGGCTCTCGGTGTGTGGCTCCTCATGTCTGTGTGGCTCCTCTGGTGTGTGGCTCCTCTGGTGTGTGTGGCTTCCTCTGGGGTGTGGCTCCTCATGTGTGTGTGGCGCCTCTGGTGTGTGGCCTCATGTCGTGTGTGGCTCCTCTGGTGTGTGGCTCCTCATGTTGTGGCTCCGTCATGTTTATCTGTGTGGCTCCTCTGGTGTGTGGCTCCTCATGTCTGTGGCTCCTCTGGTTGTGTGGCTCCTCTGGTGTGGCTCCTCTGGTGTGTGGCTCCTCTGGTGTGTGGCTCCTCATGTCTGTGTGGCTCCTCATGTCTGTGTGGCTCCTCTGGTTTGTGGCTCCTCATGTCTGTGGCTCCTCATGTCTGTGTGGCTCCTCATGTCTGTGTGGCTCCTCATGTCTGTGTGGCTCCTCTGGTGTGTGGCTCCTCATGTCTGTGTGGCTCCTCATGTGTGTTTAAACATCAAATAAAGATGTATACATGAATTGTACGTGTTATAAATCATCACTGAAAAGCGAGTGTCTTTCTTGTGTACAAAATCTTCATAAATCACTTCTGGAGAGCTGCAAAAGTCAGTTGAATCACAGTCAAATGAAATAACGGTTGCTGATGTTAGTCTGAGGTTTGACAGTGTAAATATGTGAAGTATGCATTATTCTGAGCTCCATTCGCTTGCACAAAGTGGGTGCTCGTGTCCAGGTCCATTTGGCATCAAATCCAATCACATACAGTTGCTTACAATATATATCAAGCCAATGACTTTAAATGCAATTAAATATCTATCATTGCAACGTTATATGCAATACAGTTCATTCATACGTTTTGTTTTAGGGTCTTTGTAATATAATATCTGTTACTTACAGGCCTTAGATTGTGGTCGGAGTACACAGATACTATTACTCATTACTTTCTAATAAAATTGTACTTCTTCAAGTAGTTTTCAGACATAATACCTGCACTTGAGTATTATATTTTCCAGCTGAGTAGAAGTCTTGGTTCCTATCTTTCTATCTTTCTATCTATCTTTTAAAAATTCCAGATGACGTTTACCCTCCCAATGATATCAAATTCAAAATATAGACCGAACAGTTACTCTTACAATAAGTTTCCCCTAATCTTCTTTTTCTTTTTAATGTCAATGTTTGCTTCACACGCACAATGAATGGTACAAAGAATGTACAAATATGAATACATCAGTTAATTTGATTTGTACTTCTTCTGTATATTATTCGAAGTAGATGACTCTTGTTTGTCTTATTTTTTGGCTCTTCTGTTGTTGTCATCCAGTTACATTTACCTCTGTTTCCACATCCTTTGTCACTAACCAGTGTGTGTCGGGTCAATCCCCTGTGGACGGTCTGAGCAAAGACGGCATGGGAACCACACAAGTACAGCCGCACGCGTTGTAACATGAGACAGTTGTTGCGGTACGACGACGAGTGGCAGCCGCGCAATGTGTCGAAATTTAGATAACAGTGTGAATGTCGTTTTGAAGATTTTTTTATATTGAGTGCACAAAAAGCTGCAAAAAGAGCTGATTTTGAGTGTGTAAAGTGATATTTCTGCACTTTTCGGACTAATTCGACAGACATTTCACATTTGTCTGATAGTTAAACCGTTAAAAGACATGTTTTAACACCTTTCAGCTGGATTGACACAATATAGTTGGTATATCGTCATTAAGATATTCCTTTTTGTCGATATCGCGCACCCTTAACTACGACTGCTCTTAGTAATGGTAAAGTTTGTGAGTGAAGTTTACATTTGTTGTAGTTCTGTTTTGCAGTTGACTGCAGCGCGGGAGTATTTAGAACGCATTTAGTCTGTTTTTTGTTGACTTTTGCCAGCTTAAATCCCAGATCGAAGAGGTTGTGCCGTACGTTTTCCCCGCGTCTGGGTTGAGTTCCTCAGACTGTTTTTGATGAATAATAAAAACATGTGTGCAAAACCTGTTTATTTAACAGTCAGAAAGTTAAAGTAAATATTTGAAAATAGGCCTGAAGAGCTTGAGGGAGGACAGCGCTGGAGTCGTTCTGAGAAATGTGTTGTTTTTGAACGTTATCAGTGGTGATCATGAGATGTCCATTTAATCTATACTTTTACATTTTTGATTAGGCTGGGTCATATTGGCAAAAATGTCAACTGTCTCAACACAACAACATTCAGATGATATTATGTCTACCCAACAGCAATTTAAACATTTTAGTTGAGGTTTAGTTGTGAAATATGTTTGATTATTATTTTCTGGTTAGAAGAAAACAGTCAACAGAAAAACTACACAAGTCACAGCAAAACAAGCACAGACCAACATTTCAAACAAGAATAAATAACAAAATCAACAGGAAACAACAAAACAAAACACAAAGAAAACAAGGAAAAGATCATATGTTTTAATATCAATATCAATATCAATATCGATATTGATATTGATATTGATATTGATATTGATATTGATATTGATAATAAAAGTGGGGTGGTACAGCATTCTAAAGACTTACGTTTTGTTTGATCTAATAGTCAGATGTATTTTTCTTATGAATACGAGGTGGAAAGTTCCAGAGTGTGAGGAGACTTCCGTCTCATACTGGGCATAAGAGCCACCAAATATACACAATTTGATAGATTGTTTAGAACTAGGTTGTCCAAACTATGGCCCGGGGACCAAATGTTGGCCCTCAGACCTCTTCGTGAACTGGCCCAAATGACCATTTAAATATCCTCTTCAAGTATAAGCTCCATAACAAACATTTCTGTAAGAGACAGAACAAATGTCATGGTTACAAGCCAAAATAAAGGTGACCTATTATATCTGAATGGTTCTCTGTGTTCTCCTCCAGTAGGTCGAGAAACGTCTGGACACTGGTTTAGAGTCATGTCTCAGGTGACACAGGAGGACACAAAAGACACGTTACACACAATTCTCAGACCAAAGGGTGAAATGGGCCAAATGCATTAGTACATGGGATACAATTTGGATTTGGTTTTAACTTCATCAAGTGAAACCTGTGTGAAGTTAAGTGTGTTCTATGGATAAAACCTTTTATTAATTTCTTGAGGTTTAATAAATGGACAAATGTGAAATGTCTGTCAAATGACTCACATGTGCAGAAATATCACTTTTTAACCTTATTGAAAGCTTACAGCATGACTTCATTTAATCAGCTCTTTTTGTAGCTCTTTAAGCGACATACTCAATATTCAGACTCTGCATGTCTTCAAAACAACATCCACAACATTGTCTAAAATTGGATAAATTGCCCACCTCTTGTGTTGACATCCTGTTCCTCGACATTAGCCCCTGAACACGTTTGCCTTACGCTGCAGATTTGCAGAATGCAGTCGTGTCACCGTGGCCCGGGGTCAGTGCAGGTTGTGTTTGATGGGTGTGTGTGTTTCACAATGGGCCTTTCACACCGTCACAGCCGGTTCAGGCACATGTGGCACGGCCGGTTTGGACCTCCAGCTCCGCCTCCATCTCCTCTCAGTCTTGGATAAATCCAGGGCTTTGACTGCACGACGTCGCAAAACCTCAGGACAGTGAGGAGTCTTTCAGTTATTAGTAGAACTTGTCTTTTGTGGTTTTGGGTCTGTGCAGCACTTTGAAAACTGGTTTGATTATAAAATCTGCTAACTAAATAAAGTGCATTTGGATTTGAAGTACGTTTTAAGCGATTGGAGTTTACTGTGTTGAGAATATTAAAAATAAAAACTGGCAGAGTGCACAATTATTATCTTTTTCTCAGCAAATGATTATTTTTAAATTGCAGGCAGAAGTCATGTAACAATTGCAGTTGAGCAGCTAATAAAAATGTAATAATATAATGAAAAATCACTGAATTTGTTTTTAAATCTAAATACTTTTAAGTCAAACGTGAAATCTTTCTTAAAGTAAATATCATAATCAACAAATTCTTTAAAAAAAAAAAAAAAGGAATATTTTATATTTGTCTTAATGTTATTAAAATTTAAATAACCAAAACAAATACAATTATTTTATCATATCCCATGCACATTTTTAGATTAATTTACACGTTTTAATGTTTTAAAGTGGTTTAAGTGTTTTTAATGTCTTTATGCTTTGTAAAGTGTGAACAAAGCACTTGTAAATATTATTATAATTTCAAGAGCTGTCCATGTATTTGTATTCATGACGATACTGTTTGGAGACGATGAACTGGACCGCTGATGAGAGCTGGGACGTTTGCTCCTTTTGTAAAGCACCACTCCGGATTATTTCCTGCTCATTGTGTGCTCTGACATTTGCAGATGAAAAGTGTGAACTCGCTGTAATCCCAGTTATGCAGCGGGGGCCCCGGCTCTGCTCCTGGCGACGGTCTCCACTGAGCTCCGGAGCTCGAGGAGAGAGGCCCATTTGGAGCTTTCAGCCAATCACATTTCACGCGGACAAAAGCGTCGTGGAGAGCGCTGAACTGATCCGATTAGAAACAGCACATTTTCATTATTCAAAAGTCTTTCTGAAGCTGCGACGAGGCCGTTTAAATGCACTTTTAGGACGCATTCACACTGGTCATTATTTACTCTTACATTGAGTCCATTTCAGCCCGTATGTGGACTTGGTTTGGTCCTGTTATAGTCCTTGTTTAGTCGTGGTCTAGTCCCGGTTTAGTGACGGGTTTATTCCCAGTTTTGATCTGCTGAATGTGCAAGTGTGAGTCAGTGGGGATGAATTAATGTGTACAAATGAGCCACTGCAACAAAATAAACTTAAGAATAAAGATATAGAGTGTATTTAAGTGCAGAGGTGGTCAGTTACTATGTAAATTAACGCAAGTGCTGTACTTGAGGATCTGCACTTGACTTGAGTTGTATTTTTGTTGTGTACTTCTTACTTTGGACTCCACAACATTTGAAGGACGTACAAATATAACACTTTTCTACTCCACTACATCGTGCCGCTCCGATGCAGATGTGCTGCTACAGACTCACGACAAAGACCTTGTGGATGTCACTGATCTTTGGCTTTAATCGATTAAAGACTTCTGCAGGTCTAAACTCCTTTGACTTGGCTCTTTCTCGCTTTTGATTTGGGCCGATCGATGTCCTTGTTCCAGTGTACCGATCCTAACCAAACACGTCTCTCGTCTTTCTAATAATCTTTTACATATTTATTCATTTATACTAGTTTTACAGGCTTGACCAAAATCCAATTTGCATCTTGTCTTTCGAAGGAGCCGAATGCAGTTATAATTTACATTTATTTAAACTGATTTGAAAAAAGTAGTTTCGATACATACAGCGAATACTTTAGTACTTTAACTTAAGTGATAATTTGACTGAGCTACTTCTACTTGTTTTGGAGACATTTTTGACCAGGGGTATCTCAAGTAATGAAATGCAATACTTTGATAAGTGGATATTTCAATGATCTGCAGTAGGCCGTGTTTAGGATTATTATCACATGTTTAGAAAGACATCTACCAAACATTTCATGCTCATGTGGTCCAGTTTATATGTTTGATACAATCAGGCAGCCGCATTTCTCTGCAAGTACCTCATAAGTCGCTTGTGAAGCTGCAGTCGAGGAGCTGCAGTCACAACTCGAACAATGTCTCTTAGTTTCAGGGGAGGAGTTCCCAAATGGTGGGTCAGAATCCATTGGTCTCATAACGATGACAAACTGGGACCACAAAACGATGAACTAAATATTTTGTTGTTTGAATGGTGAAAAATGGCACCAATAACATGAAGCTGAAACGTGTAGAAGTTTTCTTTAATAGTTATTATCTGTTGGAAATACATTTTACTCTAAAAGTATGATTTTAAACATGTTCTTCAACTACTAAAGTAGATGTTTATATGTCATACTTTTACTTCAGCACATGTTTGCTCTTGTTTCTGTACTTTTAATTTTTCTGTACTTTTTCTGTACAAAACTGGCTTCTTCTTCTTCTTCTTCTTCTTCCACCACTGCCTTGTCAACATGAAAAAAGTGTAATCTCCCCCGTTCTCTGTCAGCACAACTTGGATATTTTTCTTACAGGGACAATAAAGTGCACTTCATAATAATATAAATACAACATAACATTCAAGCTCCAATACATTCAGTGTTTAGCCGAAAAGATTCACCCTGGCCTCTAACAAAAGAGATACTGAACTTAAAATATGTGCACTTCAAGCATTTAAAGGTCGAATGTGATTTGCAGTTCATTTGTTTTGACAAATCACTTCTCCGAGTGTTGCAGAACAGTGTTTCTCAAACTGTGGCACGTGAGGTCCTTTAGGTGGTAAGCGAACGCCTCTTCAGTCACTTTTATCACGTTTTTTCCACATTTTTGTTCTTCCTCTAGTAATTTCTTAGTTAAAACTACTGTGGCAATGGTGTATTCCTAATTCATTAATTGATATAGTCCTGTTATAGACCTGATTTAGATCTGGTGGTACTCAGAAAGCCAAATCCTTCTTTGGTGCTACTGTAAAAACTTAAAGAGCCACTGTTTCAGAAGAAAGTATGTACATATGATCCACCTACATAGCATCTCGCTCTGCAACACTACTAGTCATAGTACCATTCCACTCATGGCTGTAATAGTTTATGCATACCTGGTCATCCAAGCCTCTTTGTGTGGCTCATGCAGGCGGCGATGCAAAACCAACAGATTGTGATGACAAATAATAGCACTTCCTCTGGGCCTCAGTCACTGGTCCCTCCCTGAAGTCGCTGTATAAAGCTATGGCTCATTCACTTGACTGACAACAGGGCAGAGCTCCAGCAGACACGCGACACACAACCTGAAAGCAGAGGTAATGCCACACATTTACACACATTACATTTACTTTTTGGATTTGTAATTGCACTTATATTGTTTCATATCACATTCTACTTCATGTTATTAGGTTGAAACAATGCTCTTAGTACATTAAATGGCAACATTTCTGGTGATTACAGCATGTTACTCACAAAATTTTAAATGTAATTAGCTTCAACAATCTGTTCCGTTGATTATATGAAGACATTAAGCTGATGTTCTAGTCGCATTTCATCGCTCCAATTTCCAAACGTGCTGAGGAGGAGTTGGCATTTTGGCTCTTTTAGGGTTCATACTTGTATTTCAGCCCAGTTTAATTCTGATTTGGTTCTGTTCCAGTCCTGGTTTAGTCCTGGTTTAGCCCTGGTTTAGTTCTGATTTAGCCATGGTTTAGTCCTGATTTAGTCCTGGTTTAGTCCTTGTCTAGTCCTGGTTTAGCCCTGGTTTAGTCCTGGTTTAGTCCTGTTCTAGTCCTGGTTTAGTCCTGGTTTAGCCCTGGTTTAGTCCTGGTTTAGTCCTGTTCTAGTCCTGGTTTAGTCCTGGTTTAGCCCTGGTTTAGTCCTGCTTTAGCCCTGGCCTTGTCTGTGTTTAGTTCCAGATTTATTCCTAGTTTAGTCCTAATTTGAATGTGTTGTTAGATGCTATCTACTTGAGTAATAATATGTTTAAGTCACAATTTCCGTGAGTACATTTTGGCGACTCCACTGTAAGACACCACATATAATTCGAGGATCTATGATGTATTTATTCGATGTGACTTTTGTTTGTTGTGGTCACAGTTCTTGTCTGGACACGTCATGGCTCCGATCGCAATGGTTTTGGGGGAAGTGATGAGCCCGGAGATTGGCATCATCTCCACCGTGATCTTCCTCGTGCTCAGTGTCGTCGGATTAGCTCTGTGCGGGCAGTGCCAGAGGTGAGACAAACACGACCAACACACAGTTAATCACGTTTAAACACAACTGAATACACAAGCCTTAAAATGGCACCGAAAATCGCGCAAAAGCAATCCAATAACAGGTTCAAATGGAGCTGATATGTTTTGTTTGTCTGAAATGTAAAGGACACAAACAATTTGAATTCATAAAAGAGATCAAATGTGAGGGAAATATGTATTCAATTGAGATCAATTACTGTAATTATGACGTTATTACATAATAAAAAAGCAATAAATGCTGTATTCATTGCTATTGTAAGAACATTCAAGGTGTAAACATTAAAATTAAATAAACATGAATCTGGTTGTACAGTATGGTTTACCGAATACAACAAACACATATGTTTAAATAATAATATGCATTTTTTGTATATTTTATGGTTTATATTTACCTATGACTCCTTGTATATTACAAATTCAAGAGCAGTACGAGATTAATATAAAAACAGAATTTTAAGTCATAGAAATGATGTTAAACTTAAATGTCTAGATGTTAATGTGGCTTTAATTGCTAATTCTTTTCACTGGCGCATTACATAAAGGGACTAGTCAAACCTGATAGGGTGTTTCTGATGCTGGGTGGTGTCGGTATAAAGAGCCAGAAGCACAAGCGCGGATATTATAACCCACATAACATTGAAAAAGGGCGGGGCTCGCAACACACGAAACGCTTAGATAAAACATGGAGATTAGTTCAAATGTGTTACAGCTTTGTACTGCAGGTAGTTTAACATGTTGCAGTCGTGTCTGCTCGAACTCCAGGCCCTGGTTTGGTCCTGTTCTAGTCCTGAAATGAAAACAATATTGTAACAAGTGTTGTGAGAATCGCAGGCAGCAACAATGAGTAATTTCAGCTCAATTCATGCTCCAAATAAGTAGAACTACGTGCCAAGTATTTTTGATCAACTCAGTGAATAATCGTAAAATCGTGAGGTTTTGTCTCACAGTGATTGTAAACAAAACATTTTTTTTATATTGTGACATTTCTATTATGCAATTAATCCCATTTTAATTGTGATCTTGATTCGGGTTTTTTCAAATCTTGGGTCCAAACAAAAGCCAATTCTCTGTCAGTAAACAAATGTGGATTGGAGCTGAATTCAGACCTTGGAGGAAGACAATAGATTTGAAAATTCATATCATATCACTCAGCACTAGAAATGTGCCGATGGAAATGGGAAGCATTTGGCTAGCTAACTGCTTTTCACAGCTAATGCAAATTTTGAATAAATAAAAATAAGATATACCCTAAAGAAACAACAATTACAATTTTAAGTAAAGACAATCAGATTTTTTCTATTTACCTCAGTTATTGTTGTAGTTATTCTGCCTCAAAATTAGCATTAGCATTAGCATTGACCCCCAAACATCTCTCTTTACAACGTGTCCGCCAGGCTCAGCTCATTTATAAAGTCTTTAACATGGCATCATCTTGAAGTATTAATAATTTCTAGTGGGACTCCAAAGAGAAAAAATAGGACAGGAAGTACTGGTGCTAACGCTAGCCTTGCTCTGTCAAGGATTCTGCATGTTTATTAAAGTACTAAAATACCCTGAAGAACATGCTCCCTTGCTTTGACGAGACAATTCTCTCCACAAACTTTACTTAACTCGTAACTTTTCTTAGCGGATCCGCCATCAACTTGTCTTCGTAGAGAATTCCTTATTTTACGTCAAATTCCAAAGACTTAATTAAACGGGTCTGTCTCCATGGAGAATGTTACGAAGTTTGGTTTAAACCCTCTATCTCCATGAAGTAATGATAGTGGCATGGAATCTTACTTAGTGCTGCTTTAATTGTGAACCAGTCGCACAAAGGTTTGGTAGATGTTATGCCAGATGCCTTTCCTGTAGGGGCCGGACAGCATCAGGGACACAAATTACTGCCCCACTGGTAGATCGAGAGTAAAATATGGCAAATTGTCACAAAACTACGAACTCTATTTTGATAGTAAGGAATAGGGTCGAAACTCAATTTCTCTTTTTAAAAAATAGGCTGTAATTTCCATCACAAAATAATAGTACTTTCTTATATAATACTCTTCTTATATACTTTCTTTCATACTAGTTCAGATAAAGGTCAAGATCATTCTCAAACTGTTCAGAAAAGGTCAAATTTTGTTTTGATACTTTTGACAACCCTAATATGTACACAGTTAATGAAGTATTACATTTATTACAAAGTCCTTAACCAATTGCTCAGTGTTTTTAACACTGAATAACTAATAACATACTTGATAACTGACTATATGGATAATTTGGGCGGAAACTTGCTGAATGTGTATATTATTTGAGTTTTGGAGACCACTTTATGAGAACTACACTTTGAGTAGCCTTAATAAAGCATGAGCAATGATCTAATTCAAGAACAAATTGTTTATTAAGAATGATTCAGGCTTAGTAACTACATGATTAAGTGGTTGGGGTTTTTATTAAGTAGTTACTAGGCTTGAATAATTCGCAATAAACCATTTGAACATCATGAATTAAGTCTCTGCTCATGCTTTATTGAGGCTAATTAACATTTCGTTACAGTTAAGTGTTACAGAGTTTCCTCTCGTTTCAAATGGACGTGTGCAGTTATAATAGTTTAACACATAAGTGACGCCGAAGTCTTATCTGGAACATTCTTGAGCCATTTGGAATGACACAAGTGAACACTGCTGTGAGAGATAGGACTCATAAGTCACATTAACAGGTCGCATTGTTAGAAGAGGAGGGGTGCGTACGCTGGCAACGTGATGAGTGACTTTAGACAAACAAGGACAGTGGCGGCAGTTGTCAACTTATGGTCTTGTAAATAACCAGACAAAGAAAGCGGTGAATCATTCTTCGGTGATATGTATGCGCCTGGGTTTGGGTGGAGTCAGAGCGTCCTGTGTTGACATAAGGGTCACTGCAGCGCTCTGTCGTCCTCCAGGAACATGCACCACGTGAACTAGGGCTGTCAAAAATATAAAAAATCCGTTACTAATCGATACTACGACTAGTTTCAAAACTAGATACTTATTTGAGCGAGTATCCATTCTTCAACAATCACATAAACAGAACAAATGTAAGAGTTCCTGAACTGTTTTAGAATGATCTTGTGCTTTATCAGAACTAGAATAAGACCACATGGTAACATAAAGAAGGTACAATTTTTGTGTTTAAAGAATTGTCTTATAAAGAGTATTTTTACTGCAGATTTGTACTCAAGTAAAAGTACAGTTGGCTAATTGGCTAAACATGTACTCAATTACAAGTACTAACTAGCACAGCTGCGAAAACTGTACTACAGTAAAAGTAAAAAGTACAAATGAAAAATTCAACTCAGCACTGGTTAATTATTAACACAATTTTAGTGGCATTTTGTATCAATATTTTATACGAACTTTGAAAAATGAAATAGTTTGAATAGAATTTAGTCATTTTAAACAACAATTATATTATATTATTATTACATTTCCATGCCAAAGATTGACTCAATTATAAATACATGTTTAAGAATCTACTCAAAAAAGTGCCATTACTCAAAAAAATGACTCAATTACAGAAACATGAGTATTTGTAATTATTACTTACGTACATTCTTATGTACCTTCCAGAAAACAATACAAACACACACTTATTTTTCTTGACAAGTTACCTGGAACAAGTATGAGGCCATTAGTGAGTGGGATAAGTGGCTAGGATAGTGACCACAGCTTGGCAAGTGTTGATGAAATTTGGCCTTAAGTTGTTGCTGTGGCTCTACCAGTTTATTTAAGAAAAAGGAGGAGCACAAGTCCAACCAGATCCTCATTGAACAACTATGGACTTACTGAGTCAAAGTCAATATGTTAGTTTATGCAGAGATAATGATGATTAGCCTTGGTAAGCGGCCAAAATAAAAAGGATATTAATGTCCTTGATGTCCGTGTAATTGTTTTAGTAGTTTCAAATTAAGTTCTGAAAAATAATGAGGTTCATTGTGTTACCTTTATTTTGTTGAATGAGCGTTTAAACTGTCAGAAAAGTGTGTCAGTTAAGTATAAATTGTCTCTTCTTTTTTAATGACACGTTGCATGTTGACGACATCACAGAGAGAACTCAGCTCTTCTTTCTGTCAATTTAATAAACTCTTATTTTTCACAAACAAAACACAAACAAAACTGCACCTTAATGGAAGTAAAACTATGCTAAATATTTAAACTAAGTCATAATCAGATGTTAAATTACATTCTATATCACTACGCTCCAGCAATCACCATAGCAACGGGTAAACAAATGCTCAACTGCTGTGAGGGACCAGCTTCATGTAAAACACAGAAATAACTAAACTCTCAGACATTCACAGACAGTAAACGGGCTTTTCAGACTCACAGATGAACTATTTCTGTTTGTGGCTGTGGCATAAGCGCATCAAACTATTTAATTTAATTTACTTAATGCTGACATGATCAACAGTTTGATTTCTTCTATTCAACTCTTTTTGTAATGAAAATGTATTGTTATTCCATATTTTCTGTTCACTAAGATGAGATGTTTGATAAAACTGTGGACCTTTTCTAAAGACTCTTCTTATTGTGTTTCCAGGAAAGGTGGAAACACATACGACGTGAGCGGAGGTGCCACGGTAAGAACCACGGTCTCTAGCATGTTCACGTGTCGTCATATGCAAAGACATGGACACTGACGTTCCATAAGCCATTAAGACAACTACTCAAGTAGCTAGGTAATAGGCCTGTGTATTGTGCAACACATTATTATTTTAGTACTGCACTAGACGGCACAGTGATGGAACTGAAAACTGGTGGTGGTCTCAAAAAGCGCCACAGGGATCCAAACTGCATGTTAAAAAACTCACTTGTGTCTTTGTGCATTAGGTCTCTTCTGGGAACGATTCAACAGCAAACAGAACCAGTGACGCAAAAACCACAGTCCCGACCGGTAAGTTCACGTGTGACAGACGGTTTTGATAATTTTCCAATCTTTTAACCAGTTTGTCGCTAGCAGCTACTGTTAGCCTTATTTAACCTGCTTCACTCAGTGTTCACTTCCCATGATTGCCAGCAGAGGGGGCAGTAAACAATTTTCTTCAGCCCATCAGGAGTGAATTACTTACATTGCATAGTACAAATATCATAGGCAAGTCTTAAACACTGAAATACTCATTTAATCACCTGAAAGTATTTTAAAGGAGACACGTTATACAAAATCAACTTGAAAGAGCGTTTAATCTTTTCGCAACATCCTCAGTTTACTCAAAGTTGTATTTTGATTGATTCATGCATGTTTGAGTAATCCTATGTTGTCCTGCAACTGAGGCTCGAGTCCTCCGAACATTCCTGTTTCCACCCTACCCACTATCCCCGCCCACCAGTGACACATGATGAGTTATAAAATGTCATGTAGCCACTCATAAATATAACGAGTAACTGACAATCCTCTGCATTTTACAGTGACATGTGACTATGACGAGGCGGGGCTTATCAATTCAGCAGTTTTGAACAGGATTCTCTTTCTATTATTAATCCATTTTGGATCAATATTGTGGTTTACAATGAATAAAATGATATCTACTTATGTTATAGTTCAATACTAAGTTCCTGATAAAAAGCATAATATGTCTCCTTTAACGGTCATGTAAAGATATACATGTCTTTCATTTTATTAAGACTTGTTCTGTGACTTCTAGACGTCACCTACACAACATGGAGGGACCACAGAAACATGCCCCAGAGCACACTGGAGCGAGAGAAGGCTTACACCCAGTAGTACCCCTCCTGAACGAGGCGTTATTGTGAGGACTTTCCACTGCATGGGCCCAGCAGATGGACACAACGACGGGAAAACAGAGGGAGAACAGGAGGAGAACTGGCTCTGTCTGCGCCACGCCACGGACCAACCACACCTTCACTCACTGTCAACAACTCTCACTACTCTGGACATAATACAAGACACAACAAAAAGACTGCTTTCGATGAGAAAAATTATGTTTATGTTCATTATACTTTTGTCTAGTTTGTAAGGTAACCCCTTAAACTCTTCGTACCACTGTTTTTCAACTAGATATGTCTTACTTTTCAACCCCAAATATTTTGAAAACATTGTGATCCACACAGTTATTTATGCTCAGTCTGTGTCATCCCTCATTTATCCAGGAGTGATCCTCATTGAAAAGGTTTCTACTCTACTTAAAAACATTGTCCAGATGTCTACTTCTGAAACTTTTCATTTACAGCATTTTGACTACCTTCAATGGAACTCTCCAGGATTTGTTTTTATTAATGAAAGGCCAAACACTTGGTTTCTGTGTCTACAACCTCAACTGTAAAACTGTGACATTTTCAATGCAACAAGACACAAAGTGAGTTCTGAGTATGTCTTGAGTTTAAGATTTCAACAGTTTAGTACGGTTAGTTTTAGAATAGCACAATCTTTCTGTGATGATGCTTCCTCTGAGCAGACTGCAGTGAACTACGACAGCTAAAAGGTCCACAACAGTGTTTGTATGTCAAAAATGTTTTAGTTTAGTATAAAGCTTATCTACAAGGCTCTTATGATCAACTTCCTTCATTTTGGATGTTTTGAGGATTTGATCTACAGGCTTGGCTTGATGTGCTCTTGTTTTCTCTCATATTGTACAAATGAGGCTTGATGATACTGTCCTGGAAAGACTCCTGTTTAAATATCACGGTGAATGTGTCGGGATGGGCGCGGCATCTCGTCCGACAGAAACCTGGTGATGAATCAAAGGTCGTCTTGCACTGAGGGTGAGGCCGTTCTTGTAATGCCAGTTCTGATGCCGTGCATTTTTATCTAAATAAACCTGCCAAAACCCTGCCTCCGTTTGCACATTGTCCTTTATTTACATGAGGAAAGCCACTATTGATACTTGATTATACAGTTGTGAATAGAAACATAAGACAGACAGACAGACAGATAATTTGAAAACATTGGTAAATTACTATACAAAAATTCACCATTGTATTTCCACTGGTCTGAATGAACTGTGAAATGCACTGCCAAAAAAAACATCACCTACTTGATTTAACCAAGCAAATAGGTACAAGCCTCATTTTGGATAATTACTGAATCATTATCTTTCAGCAGGCAACAAATTATTTAACCCCAGCTCATGCAATGAGTAACTTCTCATTCCTTTATCCACCGGGTGAAAGACACATCCTGTGGTGGTGGAAAAGGTCTTAGTCTGTTTAAGAAGGAAGTCAAGAAGGGTCAAATCATTGGTATGCATCAAGCAGAGAAAACATCTAAGGAGATTACAGAAACTACTGAAATTTAAATTGTGAGTTAAGAACGGTCCAATGCATTATTAAAAACTCCTCCAGGAACCAATGTGGTCGGAAAACAATCCTGAATGATCGTGATCGGCGATAAACGTTTGGCCAAATCAAAAACGATGAAACACAAAAGTAGAACTCAGGGGTGTAGTGCCTCAGAAGAGGAATGTCCAAGAATCCAATTGTTTGTTAGCTATTTTTGCTTTTTACCATTATTAATCAACCTTCAACGCTTTTGTTGATTTGTTAAATACATTTTGGTTAAACGGCCAGTGCCGAGAGTAGATGCTAGACTTCTCTCCGGTCTCCAGGGTTATGTTTAATAGTGACAGTAAGAGCATTTTCACAAACACAATGCGAAGGGAAATTAAGGGATTGAGACTGAACAGCAGTGCAGCCATAAGAAAGCCACTAATGAGTAAGGCTAACCAGAAAAAAGGCTTCAGTTTGCCAGAGAGCATAAAAATTGCACTCGGAAGGAATGGAAGAAGGCCATGTTGTGTGTTGATGATGGTCCAGATTGACCCTGTTCCAGAGTGATGGGTGCATCAGGGTAAGAGGAGAGGCAGGTGAAGTGAGGCACCCATCATGCCTTGTGCCTACTGTACAAGCCCATAGGGGCAGTGCTATGATCTGAAGTTGCTGCAGTCGGTCAGATTGAATATGCTGAATGACCAGGTTAGTCCATCAATGGATTCCCCCCCCCCCCCCCCCCCTAATGGCATGGGCATAGTCCAAGATGAAAATTCAAGGATTCGTCGGGATTGAATTGAAGGAGAGCATGAAACATCATTTTCACCCATGGATTGGCCACCACAGAGTCCAGACCTTTACTCCATTGAGAATCTTTGGGACGAGCTGGAGAAGGCTTTGTGCAGTGGTCACTCTCTCACATCATCAATACAAGATCTGTGTAAAAATAATGCTAATAAACACTGGATGGAAATAAATCTTTTAATATTACAGAAGCTTATTGAAACTATGCCACGGCAAATGTGTGCTTTAATCAAAGCTAAAGGCGGCCCTATGAAATATTAATGTGACCTTTTTTGGCCAGGCAAGATAATTTACAATTGTGGCAACTATAAAATCGGGAAACAAAAATGCCTTAGAAATGGCTTTAAAAATAAAAAATACAAAGAAAAAAACACCTACATAAAAATATCACTTTTAAAAGTGTGAATTCCTCAAGTTTAAGTTGTCATACAAACAACAAAATTCAAGTTAGAATAAAAGCAGAAACATTATCTTCAAAGTCTTCTTTTCGGACAAAAGTAAAATATGACTTAAGTAGAAGTGTAACTCTAGAACTGCTCAGCTCAAGACAGAAAACACTGTTGCCTTCGAGCTCTCAGCAACAGAAGCTGTTTGGTGTCTTTTGTTGCCTAAATTGATTCCTTACATAGTTTACGCTTACACTTTTGTCAACACACTGATCAGACACACCCAGGCAGCACTGATAGGCCTGATAACCTCTGAACAGATGCCTATTGTTATGCATTTAGGACCGTATGAAATTTAAATTTACTTCACTAATGTGAGACGGAGGGATAATGTGGTAAAGTTTTACAGCAGGAACAAATAGCACAGGGTTTTCACTGCTTTTGAATGGAAATGAAAAAGGTCATTTATATTTTCCAAAATCAAGAACCTAATAATAATCCCTTTTAGCTGACTCCTATATCGCCAATATTTCTAAATAAGAGCCAAATATTATTAGGAATGGCAACCTATTCAATCTTTGTGGAGCCATAAAGACCTGCTGTGGTTTAGACCTCTACATGTTCTGAGATGCAAGTGAGTCTCTAAATTCCCTGTTTTAGGCTGACTGTAACAGCTGTCATGGGACTATAGATGAAAAGAAGAAGAATTCTGGCATATTTACAGAAATGTGTAGTAATATGCAGTGTCCCTGAAATAAATAAATACATAAATAAATTTGCCATATTGGAGCGTCGTGACTCATGAGCAAATTCTTCCCCAAAAAAGAAAGCAAAACAATCACAATTGCCAAATTTAAAGAACCAGCCAGTGGCACAGCCAATATTTTCTGCATTAAATACACCTTTTTTTTTTTTTTTTTTTTAATTGTGTGATTTTGTAACATTTAAGTTGGTGGTGTGGAAAATGTTCAAATGTTTAAAAACACTGCGCTAAACTGTCAAAGCTTCTGTAGATCTTCATTAACAACATTGATTTCATTTGTCTCCTTCACAGGTTTATTGTTTCTAATGCTATTATACATGATACTTTCTCAGCTATGGAACTTGTGTCCTTACTGAAGATTAAATAAATAAATAAATAAATAAATAAATCATCAATCTAAATCCATTATCTGCTTCAGTCTGGGTCCGTTGCGGCAGCTGCCATTGGGCCAAAGTACTTAATGAGTCTGGATTGGGTTACACTCCCGGCCTCTGAAATCCCTGCTGACTGGATGTCTGGTGGGACGGGGCGCAGACAGGCCACACTAATCCGCCCAAAGCGACACACAGCCTGGTCCCCATTCGGCCTCACACGGCCAGTTTGTCGTGATTAAATAGAAGGTGAATAATACACTGCCGCACTGTTGTTTTTAATTTAGTTTAATTTAGAATATTTCGGTAATTTATCAATAATATGTGCATCTATGAGTTTTATTATATTACTTTGTCTTTTTTTGAGAAATGTCATTTTTGCATATATTTATTCTCACTACAAACATCTGCACAAGCTACAAAAAGACAAAAGGTGGGTAAAGCTTTAACAGCAGTGGGTACATTTACATGGCCAGTAAAAATCAGATCACCCAATAATTAGGTCAGATTTTAGTGTTGACGAGCACAAAAGAAATCCAAAAGTAACTGTTGTATTTGAAAGACCAAATGCATTCATTTAAAAATAAATCTTTCCAATCTTTAATATTTTCTCTTTGAGTTCTCTTTGCTACATGATTCTGCCCTTTTTGCACCGTTTTCCTTGGCAAACCCTGCACAAGTGTGAACAATCAGAAATAAATTGGACATGTCAGTAATCTGATAATTCCAGAAATCAGGTAATGATCAGATTTTTGGTCTGCGTGTAAACATAACCACAGTATATCAAGCCGTTTACTTACCTTGCCTGTATTAATGTTTCACTGGAGCTGAGAGAGAGCAGAGATGCAGATTGCCAGCCACACTTCTGTCAATTTGCCCGGGGCGGATGAAGCACACATTTTTAAAAAAAAATTTTATTTGGACAAATATTTGAGCTTTGGTTTGACCTGTGGTAACAATCCAGATAAATATACTTAGTACTATTCCCTCCACTGGCTCTTCCTGATAAGACTTTATGTTATAGAGCTGTGTAGGATCTTCACCACGACGAAGGGATTAGACAATTCACAAAAGGGGACATTTCAAACTAAGATTTATATATTTAAAATGAAAAGATGCAGCATTTACAGGACAGTGATGGCACATTTACATGGCCAGTAAAAATCCGATAACTAGAATAACCAGATAACCAATCATGAGAGCTGTGGGTGTTTACAAGCACACGAGAAACATGATCTCCAACAACACCTGGTGACCTGTGTCACTTAGTTACGGGATCTTTACTGTTGTTTTTGGAAGTACAATGGATTTTAAAATAACTCTTTTGATCTTTAAACATTTCCTCTTTCATTTTTGTCTTTGCCATATGTGAACGATCAGATTTTCAGTGCGTATGCAAACATGGCCATTCGGATTTCTTGTTATCGGATAACTGAAATTGCATGTTACATTGGCTGCGGTTACATGCACACTTTGAGTTAAACGATTTTAAATAATGATAGGTAAACTGCTAAATCATCTGGTTTCTTTTTGATCATGGTCCCTCTGATTACTCACGTCTGATATTTTTGGTTTAAATACTTTTTAAGGTCTTTCTGATTATTCACACTTGCACAGGTTTTGACCAGAAAGTATGTAAAAAGGACAAACTGATGTGCCAAAGACAAAGATGTATAAGAAAATGTTACAGATTGAAATAGTTGTTTTAAAATTCATTGTACTCTGTCTTCCATATGACAGTTACTCTAAAAATCCACTAATGAACTTACCACGTGTCACCAGGTGTTTCTGGTGATCAGGTTTCTCTCTCACACACATATCTAATTACTGGGTTATCTAATTATCATAGTTATCTGGATTTTACAGACCATGTAAATGAACCACTGATTCCAACTGTACTAGATTACAAAAACATACTGTCACATAAAATTTGGGCCCCCATTGAACATTTATTTAAATGTGAATTAGCCTCTCTTTACTTGAAGCTGTATGTTTGTAACACAGTAATAAACGATGGCTGCTGATGCATTTGGCTCTCTGCAGAATGTGAGTCAGATGAATGTGTTATTGCAAGATTCCCATGACATGTTGGGCTGTTACAATGACATCACTCTGCGCAGGGATAAAAATAGTCATGATGGGACATTTAACATGGTTATGAACACCAGTTGTTTTATTGCATCCTCGGCTCGGTAAAATAGAGAAGCCGTTGCAAATTGGGGGGGGGGGGGGGTAAATTCAGTTGCCCTTTTCGTGCATAATTTTCCAGGTCAAAACCTGTACATGCAAGAACAATCAGAAAGAAATCAGATAACTCACATCAGATGTAACTGGCTATGTTCACATGCACACCAAAATCGGATTATTATCTGAGTTCTGGATCTTTAAATTATTGATATTATTAAAATGACGTGCTAATGGCCAAATCTGACGTGAGATCAGAAACCACGATCAGAACAAAATCTGATTTTGCATGTCTGTTTAATAATATAATAAGAAAAACAAAATCATATAATAATCAGATTTTGATGATCAAGCAATAATTGACAGGACATTTTTAATAATCGGACAACTCCAGAAATCAGATAATGATGAGATTTCTTGTGTGCATAAGAACACATCCAGCCACAGTTGAATTCAACCAGACCGGAATAAAACAGGAACCATGACACAAATAGTGATGTGTTCAGGGAACGCGGTAACTAAATGTACCAGACAGAGAGAAATACAGAAAGAGAGAAGAGAGGAGAGAGGAGACAAGGTAGAGGAGAGAGAAAGGAAGGGAGAAGAGAGGAAAAAGAGGAGAGGAGATGAGCGAGAGGAGAGGAGAGAGAGAAGAGACAAGAGAGGAGAGAGAAAGGAAGGGAGAAGAGAGGAGCGGACAGAAGAGAGGAGAGAGGTAAGAAAGGAGAGAGAAGAGAGAGGAGTAAAGAGAAGTGAGAACAGAAGAGAGAGGAGAGAAGAGGAGGATGATCTGAGGGTAACCCTTCACCTACATCATCATGGTTTTGCGCGCAGCACTGAGCTCGTATCTGCTCACACCAGCTGTCTTCTTTTTAAATACCTTCAAATGTAGGCTACAAATGAATAAGCATTATTGTAAAGAAGAAACAAACTTAACCTAAAATGGGTTCCATATCACAATATCTAGGGCTTTGTATTAACAATGTTAGAAAGAAAAACACCACCAACATCATCTCCACTGAGGTGAAAGAACAATCACACAGTGGTTTGTCCTGGAGGCAAACAATAGTGACTAAATAATCCTTTGCGGTAGTTGTGGTGGCAGATTTTTTATTTGGTGTGTTCTGTAGAGATGGAAAATAGTCATTTATTTCTAACTTCCCAAAATGGATGAAGAAGTTAACACATATTCCTTTTTTTATTGGTGAAATAGGTTATAATATTTTGATATTTTGTGTTGAGTGATTGATTTGCTTTTTTAATACGAAAAATGTTAGTTGCGTCCAGATTTTCTTTGTGCTTTAGAGGTGGGCAATATATCCAAACTTGAACAGTATTGTAAATGATGTTTTGAAGAAATGCAAAATGTTTAATATTGTACATATTGTTGATAGTAAAGTATAGTATTTAGTAGTAGTAGTATTTGCTTTGTTATATTACATATATCTATATAGAAAAAAGACATTTTACATGTTGTTGTTTTTTTTGTAAACCGTATATGGATATGGATCTAAAACGGCTTAGAAATAGAAACGGGTTAGTTCACTTCCTGCTCAAAATTGCAGAACTGTTAAGCTCCGCCTCTTCATTGTGACACCAGAACAAGCAGCAGTTTTTTTTTTTTTTTTTTTTTTTTGCATTTTTTTTTTTTTTTAAGTGGTTCCGTGACCATTTTTTAGCCCTACATGTGTCACTCTGCATCTTAATTTTTCAAATAAACCACAGGGATGTGGGCGGGGATACGGGGTAGGTGAAAACAGGAATTTTCTGATCACTCGAGCCTCTAACGCAGGACAATACAGGATTACTCAAACAAACATGAATCAATGGAAATGCAACTTTGAGAACACAAATGACCAGGAAACTCCGTTGTAACCAGGTTAAACGCGCATTAATGTAGAGTTTGCATAATAGGTCCCCTTTAACACGTTGCTGTTGGATTGACATAATAGCGTTTCAATATCATAAAAAAAACACATCGGGATATTCATGTTTGTCAATACTCCCCCGCCTAACCCCCCCACTCACACTGTGCATTGAAAGAAGAGGTCCGTGCACAGCTGTCATGATCCGCCGGCATTGGTCCGCTCGGCGCGCACACGTAGCCTGCGCCCGACCGACCAACCCCCTTCTCTCCCCGGCGTAGACAGACAGCGAGACACCGGCGAGGAGGAGGAGGAGGCGGCTGCTAGCTTTGAGCCCACTAACACCGAGGCACAAAGACAGGACCACCGGATCTGTAAGTGCAACAAATACAGCATTATTGTGCGTAAAAAAGCAGGTGACGCCGCGGAGTCGTCGTTTTCGTGTTCGTGTTCGTGGTGGGAGGGGGAGCTGTTGTTGTTTCTACTTCTTTCGTCTCAAATCTGCGTTGCCGGGTGGAGAACAACGATGGTGACCGCAAACGACACGAAGACCCGGACATATGTTGCAGATCAACTGGGCATTTGCGTGTTTTGGCGTGAGATTGTGCGCGGGAGATTGATTGAACGCTTCGCCGGCGTTGTGCGCAGTTGGTAAACAAGACTATTTGAAGCTTAATGCGCATTATCTTGCCGTGCTATTTTTATCTATTTTGCTGCACGTTCATTGAAAATGTGTAATCTTGTTTGTGCATATAGAAACTGGCATTTATTTAATAGCAGACGTGGTTTTTGGAGGTGATTTTGATTTCGTAGGTACATGTTTGGATGACCCTTTTCGCTTATTTCGACCATGTTTTTCCGTCCAAAACATACCCACTTTCACTTTAAACATCGCAAAAGGTGCTATCAATGTTCGCCCGCTTTTGTGCAGTAAAACACTCTATATTGTGTCGTTTCGGCCGCGCAGTTCGGAGCCTCCCGGTGAAACTCGTGTCCGAACACGTTGCACGAGCGGAGGTGTGTGCGGCCGAATCCGGAAGCAGCCAATCACAGACTACGCTCCTCCCACGCCGAGCCGCTTGTTTACTACGGATCCGCGGCGCTGATTGGACGAAAGCTGCACAAAAATCGGGCTTTGAGATGCGTTCAGGCGCGGAGGAAAATAGGAGAATTAAAGACTGCCCTCCTTTCAACTCATTTGTTAAATGAAGTAACCACGAAATAAAATGCAACAACGGCGCACTAGACCTAGAATGTGCACATTTCAAGATTAATAATATATATATATTTTAAATACAGAAGTAATCTTGTGCTATTGAATAGTCTTTGTAGTTATATTCAGTCGACATTGGTTTTGTATTCAACATATTATTTTGCACACTTATTATTATTATTATTAATTGTTTAATGTTGCAACAAATCACCAAAACAAATTCCTAGTTTTCTCAGTGGCATTACAACAATTTCTAATTCTGATTCTAAACTACAAATTAAAGTATGCAATTCAAAGACTATAAAGATTATATTTTCTTTTATAAAGTAAAAAACAATGGTATTTTATTCATTGGTTTCAGCTTCCTGTTACATGCTACACTTTTACACATTTAAAAACGTCACAATTATCTATGTTCAAAAGTAATATATAATATAAACATTTTAATCACTATGGCAACAGTTCTAATTGCTCATCATTCTGAACCCCATCTCATTGTTTTGCTTTGTTGCATTTGCATTTTAAATCATTATAATTTGTTATGTATATGTAGTAAACATGTATCCATCCCCCACGGATAGATACATGTTAACTACATATACAGTACATCAGAGTGATGAAAATCCAGCACCGTTGCTTTAGCAAAAAAAAATATATCACCAACAGACAGGAATCTGAGACCTAAGAATACAATTTCTATTTCTTCATTCTATCCCATACTCAAAAAGTAAAGGGATTTCTCGACGTTTCTAGACGTTTCTAGATACAGTAAGATCGGACACAGTTTTTCCTGTGTTCCCTGAATGCACCGTTACCCCATTTTACCCCTGTAGCTGCAGGCCTCAGTGAAGGCACCATGGAAGGAACCCAAACTAAAGATTATGTCTGAGGAGCACATTAACGCCATTGTCCTGGAAACAAAATGCTAGATCTGTCGACATCCTGCTCCTCGCAGATTATCAAATTAACTCGTCATTTAACAGTGATGAACTACTATTATTTGAATGGTGTAGTTTGGGCCTACTGTTGTACGTTTGCCAAACCATGAGGCTTTCTACATATTTGAGACATTGATATGATTTGGCTTGAATGTAATGTCATGTAACACATATTTGTTGTTCACTGAAATAATCAATCTTTAGTGAGGATGGGCGAAAAAATTAACGTTAACGCAATATTATTATTTTTTTATTAAAAGCAAACAAAAATGTTTCTCAATATTTATTTCATGAAGATAAACTATGCACTGTTAATCATTGCCAGTTAACACAAAACATTTCTCACTCTAAAGTCTGAAATCTGCTTCAAACCACGAGCTTCTACTGACAGAGGACTGGCTGTCGACTCCTCTATTCAAAATAACCCAAGCATGTCTTTGTCAATTAGAAATTACTAGGGTTGTCAAAAGTATTAATTAATCCATCCATTAATCCATACTCAAATTGGTACAGAAATTAGATCCTGGTGGGAAAAAGCACAAATCAATGAATGAGAGACTGGAACAGATGGGACTCATATTTTCATTCAAATGTGCCGTGATTTTGTGATTTTCTGTACTGTCTACTTGTTTTCTGGTCGTGTTCTGGTCTGAGTTTCATGTTTAATATTCTTTTTTTTTTATTATTAAAAAAGTGACCTTTCCTGAACAGTTTTAGAATGAGCATTACTTTTAAGCGCCATTCACACATAGTTCCCAGTAAATTACCATGTGCATTTTGCCAGAACATTCAGCTCTAACCCACATTCGCACATGCTTCAGTCTCAGAACATTGCCAGGTTTGCTCTGTTCACACTTAACCTGGCATCCTCCTCGGCGGGCCAAAATGAATATATATCAGCATGCCGAGAGCCAAACCTAATTTTGTCTTGCATTTAAAAAGGTTATTTGCAAAGAGTTGATGATTAAATTGTCCTTTATTAACATGGTTTTTAGGGGACAGACTTGATTTGGTCTCCTTTACAACTACTCAGTCTTTTCAGCACAAAATATAATGGAGGGGCCAGATTTGGCCCGCGGGCCACACTTTGGGCACCCCTGCACAAGAGCAATCTGCTGCATTATTTAAACTTCAGGAAAATAGAACTGCACAATGCACAGTATAACTATGGAAACCAAACTCGTAACCAAAGAAACGAGGAGTGTTACTGGCAGTTTTCTGGCTTTATTCACACATGGCCTTCCCTGCTTTTTGCTGCATTTCATTTGTCCTCAGAAGTCAGACCTTGGAGAGACGTAATCTCAGAGTTTTTAATTTATTAATCCGGATAGTTATTACATTTACAGTTTATAAAGCAATGTGGGAGTGAATTGTTGCTATTGTTGTTATTAGCTCCATGTTGACGTTAGCAACATTAGCATCATGGATCCTTTTAAAACTGCAGAGGCTCAACGGCAGCGCAGATTCACAAACAGTGAAACAGTAGGGAGAAACTAAAGGTAAAACAACATCAAAATCGCTATATTTTTTTTATATATCGCCATGTTTCTATTAGTTCTGATACAGAATGAACTCACAACTGTAAATGTAACTGTAATTCTCGTGTACATAGTACTGCCTATTTTTATATGAAAAGATCATTTCAAAAACTGTGGTTTAAAATGATTTTTTTTCAGTGTTAGCTTTGTTCAAAGGTGTCGGTGTAATCCCTCATTCGTCCAGGAGTGTTCCGTTGTAGTCATCTGGACTCTGTTTTAGAAAAAATAAAAAAAAGGGTTCAATACTATGTTCAAAGGGTTCAATACTATTTTATATTGATTCTGTCTGGGCTTCGTTAGTTTTGACAAAAAACGATTTTTTAAAATAATTTTTTTTATCATTGTGATATTGGAATGTTTAGTGAGCATACAATATTCCTTACTATCGAAATCAAGTTTGAAACGTTAATATCAGATGTAGAAATGAAACTGAATCTTGTTGATTAAAAATTTATTAACGGTATTTTCCTCATTTTAATTGTGACATATGTTATGTTTGTTTGTCTTTCCTAGGGAGCAGTGTCCCTTTTACTGAGTGCAGTGGCACCATGGCAGCTATGGGACCAGAGAAGAGACCACCTCACTCTACGACTCAGCCCACCACAACAGCTCCTGACATGCAGGTCATTACTTTGTTACTTGTTTATTACTTGTTTAGCCTCAAGCCTTTCTGATACCTACTTTGTATATAAAGCTTAGTAACACTGCAATTATTTAAACAACAAACAACATTTCCTCTGTAAACGACAAAACGTCCTGCCTTATTATCGTGTAAAAAGCTGCTAACCTTGTACCAGTACTTACTGTAAAATATGTAATTATGATTTTTCTGACATGATTTGTGATTTCTGTTTTGATTGTAGAATTTTGTTCAAAGTTCATATTTTAAGCACGTCCAGGAGAATTTACAAAAAGACTTAAACACTTATCTGAACTGGCAAACTAATAAAATGATGTTTGTACAGATCTAAACTTCAGTCTTAGCAGTTTTATGCATAAGAAGACAGGATATTTTGTTTGGTTTTGGTGCAGGAAATTCAACCTTTGCGTCCATTCAAATTGCAATTTTGATTCGATTGCGATTGCAGCCCTGGTTTAAACGTCGACAAACACGTTCTGAAACGTATGTGATTCTTCTTTAAGTTTAGCAGTTTATATCTCTGTCTTTTCTCAAATTTTAACGCTCCTGGGTGTGTTTTAAAGTGTGTGAACTTTGAATGTAATCCTACTTTTTAAACATAAATGCTTATCACAATCGCTGTGCATGCCAGAAATATTGCATTTAGATAAAAATTGTTGAGCTCTGTCATAGTTATAAGAGATTGCTCTTTGGTCAGTGGTAAGTACGGTAAGATTGGACAAAGCAAGGCAAGTTTATTCACAGAGCAAAATTTGTTCACAACGTAGTTCAGTCCTTTACAGAACAATAAAAGATGAATTAAAATCACAATACAGATGAAAACATAAATAATCATTATAAAACTTACTTTAAAAGAGAAGAGTGCAGATGAAAACTCTTTCAATTAAATCCACAGCTAAACAGAGCTGTTTTAAGCAAAGATTGGAACATTGTCAGGGTAAATACTTGTCTCAAAACGATTCCAGGTTTTAGCTGCATAAAACTGAAACATTGATTCCCTGTGTTTAGTCCTGACTCTGGGCACCAGCAGGTTTGGAAGAACATTTTGGATTTGACTTTTGTGCACTACGTTTGTGACATGTCACACTTAGTTGCTCTCTCAAGATGTATTCTCAGTCTGTATTGTGTCCATTTAATGCCTAAATGCTATTAAAATATAACAGTTCTTTCTGCAGGCATGTGCACAAACTGAAAAGACCATCTCTGAAAGGAGACTGAACAAGACTCCAAAATGGACCAGCCGGTCACTGGGACCATCCATGCAGCTCAACAATGCAGACACATCCTGCAGGTGAGGGACACGACGTCTGACCATTTTATTTTATTTGTTTAATATTTGAATAGAGACACAGTAATCGACGAGTAATCAGAACGGAGTTAATTACAGTGTGTTCAGTTTCCGCAGCCCTGAGTCGGTGGAGATGGACGAGATTATGGCTGCTATGGTCCTGACCAGTCTCTCCTGCAGTCCAGTGGTGCAGAGTCCACCCCAGACCGAGCCAGGACCAGGTCTGTACCACCTTACACACAACAGCATTTTAAAATGAACCATTTAGTCAAATAATAGACAGCCATTGTTTGGTTCGTTAGTTAGTTCCTTAGTTTTTACTGCATTCAAATGCATTAAAAATAAAAAACCTACTGTGAATGAGCTTGCATCTCCACAAACCTGACTCTTATATTGACCGTGTTTCTGTTAGTTTCTGTTAAATAGTCCATTTCCAGGGTGAGAAGGGTCAGCTTCTCACATGCAAAGACTGATTACGTTAGATTGTGTGGAAATAAATTGTCCTCACATTGGCGTGTGATCACCTGCTGTCAGTTTAAACAAAGAACAGTAAACCGCATCCTTCATCTTTTCAACACTAAAAACTGTATTTTAAGACAATAATAAATGCACTGGTCACTGTCCATTTCCAACTATGATAGCAGACAAGGATATGTTTCTTTAAAAAAAAAAAAAAAAAAAAAAAATTGAAGGAAATATTAACCTAAATTACCTACATTTTAAATCTTGAATCCCCTCAAGGGCAAAGTGATTAGAGAAAACAAGCAAACAAATAATTATTAATAATAGTACAGGGAAGCGCACCTGCTTTTTTCCATGGAGATGGCAGTTATATCAAAACAAATATGTTCATGCCTTTATGGGCTCTGAGCACAACAGCACGTGGCTAGCTCAGTGTTAGCGTCACTACCTACTTCCTGTCTCCCTGTGGAGTTTCGCTAAGTTAGGCTAAAATGAATAAATACCCACCTTTTTCTAGAAGTTCGTTTGGGCGCCGCCATACGACATAATCCATCTTCTGGTTTTATGATTTAACATAAGGCTGCCGAACTCCTGAGAAAATAAGTTCCACACAGAATAAATGTCCAGGGAATCGGTGTATTGTTGACTTGAACGTTGGACATTTTACACAAATCAATCCACTTGCATTTTCTTAATAAAGAAAATTAAAATAATTAACTGAAATAATCTTCATATAAAGATAATCTGACAGTCTTTACTTTACTATTTCATAGGTTGTTTATTTTGCATTTTTAAATAAAAGTTAGCATTAGCTTTGCGACACTGTGAGCTAGCTAGTGCGCCGTTGTGCACAGAGCCCATGTATTGGTCAAACTCTGTCAAAATAAATACTTAATAGAGACAAAACCAAGACTAAATAAAGGCCTTTTTCACCGTATTCGTTTTTGAAAACAGTACATTTCTGTCAGATGTATTGCAGTGTATTTAGTTGTCTCATGCCACATCTCTCACATACGGTAACTAGAATATCGCCACATGTTTTTAAAAGTACTGCATTATATCTGCTGCTTACAGCCGCGTCCTGCTCGTCCGTGGACATGGAGTGTGGCGGAGGCGAGCTGTCGGACAGCGGCAGCAGTGGCTACTGGAGCTGGGACCATGGCAACGTGAGCCCCGCTCCCTCGCCGTCCGTCACCGAGGCCGACAGCAGTCCTGACGAGGGGCTGCCCATGGAGCTGGAGCAGGGTGACGAGCTCAACGCCAAAAGACCAAAAGTACTTAAACAACTGTACACATGCACACACATACAAATACAGACACACACTCCCTCTGTCCATTGGTCTGTCACAAGGTCTGTTTTCAGACCAGGGATTTTACTGTAATGTCGACTTTTTCATTCAAAATTATTTTAATCTGTTAAATTCTACTGTCGTCCGTGACCAGTGAACTGGCTGAAAGTTAAAAAATGCTTGCTTGTTTCTTATTTTAAGTAAAACAACATATTTTATGCTTGTTCCATTGACAATCTTATTCTAAAAAGTCTAAATATACTCACAACAAGATAAATACTACCTATATAAAGCACTTAAAATCTTATTAAGATTATATAGTCTTTTGTTTGTTTTCCAGTGAGTTGTCCTGTTAGAAAGCCTTGTTGTATTTATTATAAGACATGTCAAAAATCCATCTCGTCCCATTCTCGTGGACCCAATCTCATCTCTCCCCATTCCTAGAACAATATATATCTAACTATTTATTGTTATGATTTTTGTTATGATATTTTTCTGGGGATCTGTTCGTCCAAATGTATTTTTATTTCATCGGATTCACAAATACGACCATAAACACATGAACCCTGATCTTTCGTGTTGACAACAAAAGCCATGACTCAGTTTATTTGTAACTCACTGTTTTGTTTTCTGTCCCAGAGCTCGTTCAAAGGTGTCTACAAATGTCTGTGGCCCAACTGTGGCAAGGTGCTCACTTCCTCTGTGGGGATCAAGAGACACATCCGGGTGCTGCATTTGGGGTGAGCACGACTTTCATCTCACAAACTAATCAGCATGACACTGTCACAAGCCAAATCAGTTTAATTTCAACGTCAACTTCTGTGTTAGATGTTCTGTCTGGCCTCAAAATGTATCTGGGCAGGAGACTTTCACACACAACATGCTGGATTTTGATGTAATATTTAATTTTTTTTGCCAGTGCTGATTTTCAACTCCCGTCCTTGGTTGGGCTTTTCTACACTTTTACAGATATAAAAGGCATTACCTGTTTATAAATAAATATGATAGACACATGCAGAGGTTTTGAAGCTATAGATGTATAAGGACTGGACTAATGTAACAGACGCACAATGGAAAAAATAACCCCAGGACTCAACATGAAATTAGAAATAAAAAAAAGGACAAAGGGGACAATTATTCCAAATTTAGTATGCTCTCATTCTTCTTCTCCACCCTAAACCCTTTTTCTTTCTTTTTTTTATGCCACTTTCTTTTCTACTTTTATTCCTTTATTTACCTTATGTTCTCCCTGGTCCTGCTTGTTCATGTTTTTTTCCCCGTGTTTTTTCTTTTTTAATCTATTTTTTTTCTCTTCCTGTTTAATGTTTTTTTTCTGTTGTTCTATGTTCTAATAAAAGCTAAAAATGTATTGACTATTTACTTTAGTTTTAAGTTGTCATTTGATGGGACACTGTGCAGAAACATGAAGATCGTGAAAACAGAGATGTTCCACACCAGATTAAAGCTAGATGCAGTACCCAGTTTCCATCTGCAGTCCCAGATTTAAAATGATTATTTATACAACTCAATTGCACCCAGTCAACAGTAAGAATCACACATTACCATCGCACATCTCAATCAATTTACTGCATTTCACAATTTCACCCATAGATTACATTTCACAATTGCGTATCACACTCAACAGTCCTTTTATCCATCAAAGTAAAAATTCATTGGGTTTATTTTCTCGTTTCTAGTGTTTGTTGAGTTTGACTTTTCCACAATTTTTTAAGTTCTACAGTGAATTTTGTGTGCTTTGTTTGACTTTTTAAGATGCAATATTAGCCGATTTTGTTTTGTTTAATTTTTCAGTCTGAGGACAAAATTTGGGCATTGTAAGGGACAATATGTGCACTTCAGCTCGTAGTTTGGCAGACCAGGGATTTTGGAAAGCCTCATTAAAGATTAAGAGCGGATGAAATTTTCAGGAAGCTGTGTCTGGTTGTGAATCAATGAAATATTTGGACTTCTCTAAAAGTCCCCGTGCCCCGTTTGCTCTGCAGTGGCTCGGAGCAGTCCCACAGAGAGGAGGACTTTTACTACACAAAGATCTCGTGTGATGCTGTGGACACCTCGGTCGCTCTGGCCCCGTCGCAGCAGCCGCAGCCGCCGCAGCCGCCGCAGCCACCGCAGCAGCAGCAGCAGCAGCAGCAGCAGCAGCAGCAGCAGCAGCAGCAGCAGCAGCAGCAGCAGCAGCAGCAGCAGGTCGGGGTCCAAAGCGCTCACCTCAGTTGGGCCCCTTCCTGTGGTTCTCCCGGTGGCTCTGGACTTCAGATCCCTCCCGCGCACAGACCCAGGTCCAACTCCAGCTCCGGACCGGGACAGAGCAAACCGAGCACCCTCAGCCAGTCGGCCCCCAGCAGCTTCTGGCAGATCCACTCTGAACATCTCTACCAGGTTTGTGACCACTTTTGTACAGTTTTAAAGGATACTGATGCAAATTTAGCATTTTCTGAGCTTTTAACCAAGTTCTAACACTGTTCCTTCATCAAAAACATACCTGGAGTTTCATTTAGCTTCATTCATGCTAGTTTGATGAATCCTGGTTAGAAAATCCTCTCTCAGAGCATCAAAAACACTTCATTCTGAATTTGCCCGATGTGTGATGTTTTCCCAATCTGTCACGTGGCTCTGAGATTCTTCTGTCCTGTTTTTAAGTCCATAAATCACCACCAGACTCGCTCTGTTCATTTCTCCCCTCTAATCACGATCATTACAACTGCATGGCTACCTAGCATCTCTGAGAAAACTTTCCAGTTGTTTATGATTAACTGCTGTAATTCACTCTGTAGCCAATAGATGGTGCCAAAACTCAGTTAGTGCTTTGGAAAACGGAGCAATACAGATATTAATTTAGTTTTCTCTTAAAAAAAAAAGGTTTATTTCAAAAACATGAGATGCCAATCTTGAAGGTACTCAAGAACATGTTTAAATGCTGATAACAATACAAATGTGTCCTTTTATTCTGGATGCCACACTCGCAATGAAAGGATTAGTCTTAAAGTCTTGAAAAGATTTGAGAAATTTATATTGTGTTAAATTTGAAGCTTCTAAATAAAGAATGCCAGACACTTTCTTGCTGTTCTGTGTCTGGAGTACGCCGTGTTGAGGACAAGGTTCCCGCGGAGTCTTAAAAAGTCTTTAAGGAGATATTCCTTTTATTACAATGTTCAGCCATCTGAGAACAACTGAGAACAACTGAGAACCACCACGGCAGATGAACCTAAAGTACAGTGTCAAAATAATTAGGCCTACCCATTTTAACGACCCTAACCCTGGTTTGAACAGTTTATTTCTGGTGCAAACTTGGTTTGGTCCTGTTCACGTTCTGGTTTAGTCCCAGTTTAGTCCCAATTTTGATGTGTTTGGTGGGTGCAATGATTAATCAACTCTAAAACACATGTGAAAATACCTTTTTTAACAAAGATCCTGGGATTATTAAATCAAAATATACTTTATTTGTAAATATTCTCCAGAAGGATTTTTCCATCTTTATTTGCTTGTAAATTTATTTTAAAAGTCTCAATGTACAATAGAATTAATGAAAAACATTATCACAGAAGAGCCAACAACTAAAATAATCATGAGTTCCTGCTCTGGAGGAAAGTAACTGTAGAAATGAAACATGCGACATTCTAATAAAGCATTGATTAAAAACTATGCAGAAGTTGCATTTTCTTCATTTAAAATTTTTACCAAAATAATGCACACTGTGTAAACCAAGCTTCCTTTACTTTAGTGGTGTGCTTGGTGACCTCATCCTCAGAAAGCAGCAGCACATTGTTCATCAGATACTCTCACTTAAACCTAATCTTTAATGTCAGTCAGGTTGATGGTTGTGGAGGTTCCTCTAGACCACTGTATCTCACTGCCAGTCATACTTTATCCCCTCTTCTCACCTGTCAATCAAAACAGCTTTGTAATACTGTCTCTAAATAGACTGTGATGTTGAAAAGCCACTCAAAAGGAAGTGGGATTTCTATATTCTCCTCCCCGTGGAAACAAAACGAAGCTTTAATTGTGTTGTATATTCGCCTTGGTTCGATTCACTGCCAGCGTTTGCTTCCTATTGTCCTCGACGGTCCTGTTTATTATTATTATTATTATTATTATTATTATTATTATTATTATTATTATTATTATTATTATTATTATTATTATTATTATTATTATTATTATTATTATTATTATTATTATTATTATTATTATTATTATTATTATTATTATTATTATTATTATTATTATTATTATTATTATTATTATTATTAATAACTGAGTTGCCTGGTGACTTCACGCTTCTTCATTACGCAAACATGTGCTTTTTTCTATTAGTTTACGATGCAATTCCAATGACCGCTTTTCAAACCCTGAGCCCTTTGTCATGGACTTGGCAGGACTCTCTTATGACTGAAGAGAATATGTGAAAAAGCCTGCGCGGCAAGTCGACGTCGCAGCCAAACTCTGTGTCGTGATTATTATTATCTTTTTTTTTAATGAGCACACACAACAGACCAATCCTCCATACACAACGCTCTAAACTGTCAAGATTATTGGGTTAGATTGCTAATTGTCATTAATTGTGAGAACTGAAAAACGTATTGTGAGCATTTTGGAAGGAAACTTTACCAATTTAAATTCCATTTTAGGGATGTCACGTTATGAAATTGTAGTGTCACGGTCATGTGTGAGAAAACACCACAATTCATCCATTTATTCACAATTATTGAGAACGTAACCAAACAACAGTGAAATCTTTATTTCATTGTCTGATGACGATGATAATAGTATGATAATATTAATGATTATAATAATAATACAATGACGATGATATTAATAATGATCATAATAATACAATAATGATGATATTAATGATGATCATAATAATACAATAATGATTAATGATGATCAAAATAATACAATGACGATGATGATGATAATGATAATAACAATACAATAATGATGATGATAATATTAATAATACAATAATGACGATGATAATAATAATAATACAATAATGACCGATGATGATGATATTAATGATTATCATAATAATACAATAATGATGATGATGATGATGATGATCATATTAATGATGATTATGATATTATTAATAATGATAATAATAGTGATAATAAACAAAATGGTCTATTCCTCCAGTTTTATAAAATATTACTTTCTGAATGACAAAATAAAGGTAATTTGACAAAAACGGCCAGAAAAAAAATTCTTTACATTCAGAGTTTTTTATTTTTTGACTGTGGATTGAATTAAAAACATAACAATTTGCTTCTAAAATTGGCCCAATTAATATATATATTTTTTTTAGTTCATATGTTTATAATGCAACCTGAAAAATCAAGTTTTTTTAATTTAAATAATTCAATACATACTTGAATAGCTTTTATCTGGTTGTGCATGTCACGTTAACTTTACACAATCATTTAGAAAGTTGGATTTTATAAAACTGATCTCAAACTATGATATGATAATGCATTAGACCAGGGGTGTTCAAACTGTGGCCCAAGGGCCAAATGCGGCCCTCAGACCAATTTTTGTTGGCCCTCAGGCTTGACCCAAACAACAAAAAGTAGTACTTTTTACTGTAAATTTTGAAAAATTCAAACATATTGATATTATACCACCTAATATTAATGTTCCAAGTCTTATAAACGGTGTGGAGGCTCATCAAATGCTAAATTTGGAATGATTCACTTCATTGTCGGGTTGTCTGTGGCCCTCTGCTCCTTATAAGTTTCAAAATGCGACCTGCAGTGAAAAAAGTTTGGACACCCCTGCATTAGACAGAGAAGGACAGAAAATGAGGGATTTCACATTTGTTCGGTCACATTCTCAACAATCGTAACACTAAAATGTGATGTTGCGGTATCCTTAGTCAAATGCACATGACAAATTCACATGCGTTCAATATCGTAAACCCAGAAAGTGCTCCTTGCATTAGAATTTTGGCTGTAACTGTAACTGAATGCCTCTGAGCTGCTGTCTAATCATTTGAGTGTTGACCTGCGTTTTTCCCGCTCTGAGCCCGACATGGTGGCTCTGGGACAGTGAGTTTTACTCCCAAAGACACTTCAGCACTTCAGTTGTCTACTTTGACACGGTGCGGGGCGAGTTGCGGGTGTGCGTCTGTTTAATCAGTCCACTCTCCACCATGAACAAACATCATGTAACGACAGAAGTGAAGTGGTCAACAAACACGTGGGAATCGCACCAAGAACTGCCTTTTCTAGACTTAAACTCAGGTGAAAATGCTTGGAGAATTCTCAAAAACCTGCATTTTTATGGTGAGTGGGGTCTGACCCTTAACTTGGTGTGGTGGTTTCAAATGCTCGTCGCCACGGAGATGGACAAAAAGGACACACTGTGGACCATTATAGGCAAAGCAGTTGTAAGTAGTCGTCTCCAGTAGTGTAGATTTAACCATTGAAAAATGCGCTATGCCTCAGAAAAAAACTTAATTCAGACTTTCCTGGTTAAAGAAAGGTCAATAAATTTATAATAATAAATAAATAATAATACATTTGAGCACTTTAACTTTATAGAAGGAGGCTCAAACTCGTATTAACACTAAGACCAGGACTAAACCTTTACCAAACCTGGACTTTTTCACTAAACTAAAGACGTATGAAAACATTTGATTTCACAAAACTGGAAAATGTTTATTTTTGATGTAATCTTTTTACATGCACATTAATAACAGTAAAGTTCAGGGTAATTGCTCAAGAAGTTCTGGAATAATATTTGTATTGCATTAAAACGTTCAGCTTTTGAAAACACTGCTAAACAAAGTAAACTGTATGACTCTTATCTGTTTTCGCAAATGATACTTTTTCATTGGAACTTAAAAACACCGAAGACTTTTGCGGTTTCAGACTTGAGTTATTCCCAGCGTGCTTTTCTAACACGCACTAAATAAATAAAGTCTTCTGCGCGTATGATCGTAATATTCTTGACATCCACCGCGTTTCCCTCAAACTCTCGGTGGAGCACCCTTGATTATCCATTTGTCTCTTCGTTTCCAAACACAGATGAAAGCGGCGACGGCGTGTTTGCATATTTGATGAGTGAAGCCAGGCAGAAGAGCAGAACAGTTTGTCCTGTCTGTGCGGAGCCGGGTGAAGCGCAGGTCACCGGTGCAGCGTGGGTTGCGGCTGCGCCGAAACGCCAAGGGGACAAAGGGGGTTTTCTGTGCCTGGCGCGAGCGAAATATCACGGCACTGGAGGCGATCGGGTCGGAAGAATCGCTTTGTCGTTGTTCACAGACGCCACGTTCAGCTCAGTTTGAACCAAAAATAATACTGACTAATGTTTAAATCTCTGGAGGAAAAATCAAGTAGATCATAACACATTTTCATTATTAACAGACCTCAGATCTTACATTTTTATAATAAATAAGAAACTGTGTAAACTTTCCGTGGTCTAAAATGTGAGTTTGTTTCATTTTTATTGCAGCAAATGTAGAAAAAATAAAAATTTCTAGTCTCAAAATTGTGTTTGAGCTTCACAAAAAGAAGAATTTGCATTAAAGTATGTAATATATCTGTAGATCAAATGAAAAACTATTGTTAGTCAACATTTCTGTAAATATTTCTCCATGAAAAGCTATTAATCAGGATTGTTTATTGTCTTACTATCTTAAGCTCCCGTTAAATAAACAAATTACATTAAATGAAACCGCACACGTCTTTAAACCAGGCTCCGACATGTTTCTGAGTGTTTTTTTTTGTTTGTTTTTTCTTTGCCAAAAAAACGAATCCAAGTTTATTCATTGAAATCACATTCTGTGTTCCACTTTGCCTCCATTACAGAATTTAGACTGTATTTGTTTACAAACTCTAAAAGGGTCTCTAAATAGTGACAGACACTCAGAATAGATGAACCTCTAATGGCGTCTTGTGGGCTGTAGTTTTAGTCATCGAAGCCCGACAAAAGACATCTGCTGTGCAACATGGATATGCAAACAGTAGATCTGTGCAGGAGTTTTGGTGGAGATTGTCCACTAGAGGGCGCCCCTTTACTGTGATTGTTCTAGATGCAATCACGCTAATCTAAACCAGGAATAAACCCAGAAAGAACAAAACCAGGACTAGAAAAAAAAAATGCTGCACGTTTTGTAACTGATGACGATCTAAAAGAAGCTCAGTCCAAGATCCAAAATCGTGGTGGGAAAACAACAACTACCTGAATATAATTACTGACGACTCATCGCAGGACCCTCGACCTCTCTCCGCCCGCCCACCGACACCCAGACAAGTGCCATTAAAACCCAACATGACACATTTTGGAAGCTCCCAGAATGGAGCCAACCAAAGTCTGACTTTGGACCTTTTTAAAAGTCGTCCGGCAAATCTATAACATCACACACTCTCCTTTCATTGCTGTGATATCCAAGAACCAGAAACTAGGCCTACAGCAGGACCAAACCAGGTCTGTACCGGGATTAAACCAGTGCGAACTCACCCAATGCAAAATACTAACAATGCTTTTTTTCCACTACAGTTTAGACTTCTCAAACAGTTCATCACCACATGTGTGATTAATTAAGTTCACGCTTCATGTTCTCAGGCGTGCAGTCCCATCCAAGTGTCTGTGGCCCCCAGGAGCCCCACTGCCCAGCCCTGGGCCCCCGCCGCGGCCCCTGGACACGGCAACACTCCGGTAAGCCTCCCTTTTCATAATTTTATTTGAGATGGGCTCAACCAAAACGGCTGTTGTTAAAATGCTGTTCTTTTGTTGAGTTCTGACATATTAAGGTTAAAGAAAGAATTACATGGGGATTCATTTATTTTTTGTTCGGAAATCCTTTAAAAAATCACCAAACTCAATTAATTGTGATATAATGTGCAGAAGGCATTCAGCTACAACAAATAATAATTTTCAATAAAAATAGGCAAAGGAACCCTGTAATTATACATGATTTTTTTAAATGAAGTACCAGTACCCTACTATATGTTGTAAAAGCAGCTCTTAGGGGCAAAATGAGACCGATGTGTGCATTCTGCATCTGATTATGAAGCGTTTTATTCTCTGTGAAAACCAGGGAGCGTTGTTATTGTTGTTGTTGTTGTTGTTGGCATTACAGTGACGGCAAATCTCACTTTGTGAAAAGTGTGAATAATTAGGATGCAAGAACGTCAGAGTCACAGCTGCAAATAAAGCCTTCTGCACTAGAGGATTTTTTTTTTTTTTGCTGATTTGCCTCTCCACAAGTTCGAGGAGGCGTGGCCCGAGCAGTGATTCTCCAAAGTTTTTATTTGTGGTGTCACTATAAGTCTCTCATGTCTGTGGGATCGATGTTGATTCTGGTACCACTATTTATCGAGTCGCAGAGGCAAACCTCAAGCTTTGAGGTTCCAACGACTTGACCACAGCCAATCAGAGCAGCCAGTCAGAGAGAGCTCCGTTGCCTAGTGACGACTCTTAAACTTTAGAAATACTGTAGCACGAACAAAACAGAGTTTGTACAGCACTACAGTAAACAGGCTCCTTACCTCCGATGTCTTTTATGAGCAGGTTTAAATCCACACTAGTTTCTTCTTTTTGTTTAATTTTGCTCTAAATAAGAACGCATGAACAACAGCTCGAATCCTCGTGCATTTGTTTTCGTTACAGCCCGCCGTTCGGTCTCGTGAGACTTACGGTCTCCTCGTCAAGTGTGTGTTGTGTCTGTGTTTCATGTGAGCGGGAGACAAACAAATCATTGCAAAATGTCCTTACGTCTTTGGTCAGCAAACTTTCTGTCACGTCTTAAAATCAGAGCGATATTCTTATATAGTCTCTTAAATATGAGTGTGTGGCCAGCTTTAGTAAAAAAAAAAAAAAAAGAACTAGTCCTGTCTTTCACGCAGTAAAAATCAGGTACAGCCCATCTAACTTTTGGACATTTCTCGTTAAAAACTGATACACTGAACCTCAACCATCGTGTTGGGCTGAATGCCGCGTGTGATGTGGATGCGGTCTCTTGTCTCTTTCAGATGGTGAAGCCGCGCTGCCGCTCCGTTAGCGTCGGCGAACAGTGGCTCCAGCAGAACAGACTTCAGCCCGTGAGCGCCTCGCCCTCGCGCACTCACTGCTCCTTCAGGTCCGTGTTTGTTTGTTGTATTTGTAACAGGGGAAAAAAATACATAGCTGGATTTCAAATGTCTAATGTCTTTTATATGATGTAGATTATGTTGTGTGGTGCTTGAAATGAATTGAAATATTATAAACGACCAGGTTGAACAATAGTCTTGTAGTTCTTGGGCTTTGGCGATATTGACAAAAATTTATATTTTGATATTTTTCACAATAACAATATTCAGACAATATTAAGTAAAGCCAACAAAAATGTTTCTTTAAACGTGTTTGTTGAGGTTTAATTATCAGACAAATGTGAAATGTCTGTACATTTTTTAATCTGTAATTAAATGCAGAAATATCACCGTATACCCTTATTTTAATTATATACTCGATATTCAAATTTTGCATATCTTCAAAGCAACATTCACAATATTATCTAAATTTCGCTTTTATTTACTGAACTTTGGTATTGGTCATATTTCAGCCTCTTTTAGCACCACTTCTTCTATTTCTGCATCTGAAGATAAAAAATGTTCACTCATATTTCATCTTTCATCCGTCCAACCTCACCTTCAGATTTCTTTTGAGATTGACTCTTGGTGTTGGATGCAGAATGGCCAGAGCAGACCAAATTTGTTATGTTGAACTGTTTTTTAAGTAAAATAATCGTCCCAAAAAAAACAAAACACAAAAGACTAAAAAGACATTTGATGAAAATGGCTTAATACTTCCTTGAGGATCTGCACGGACATTTAAATTATGTTTTAGTATTCGTGTAACTACAAAGTCTTTTCAGCAACAAACAATACACCTTTGAGAAAACATACGTTCTAAGGAAAGGTTAAAGGTTAAAGACATAAAAGTTTTTAAGGACTAAAACTTATCTGGTTAAAGTTACAGACACAAACTACTGTAATTATGCATTGATTTTGTTGCTTAAACTGCTTTTCTAAACATTATCATTACTCAAAAAGCATAAGTTATTGCTGTGGAAGTGCAATTATTCAGAAGAAACATTTTTACAACTAATCATGATTTTTGACAGCGTGAGCAGCAAATAATTCTGAAATCTTGCATTTACACTTGACTTTAGTTCAATTATTCTGAAATCTAACATGTATTATTGCAGTTATACATACACATGTAAACACCTAAACACTCAAAAATAACTATACCGTTCCAAAATGCTGCCTATATAAGAAATATATGACACTAATAACATTTATATTCCACAAATTGTTCGAAGAAAATGACTGCGTTGCCGTAGTCTGAATGTATTTTATGGGAAACGCTGGGTTCTTGTTGCAGAATTCGAATGTACTACAATGTACGTCAATGTAACATCAATGTAACCGTCCTCTGCTTCAGGAAGGGACGCAGCGAGGCCAAGAAGTGTCGCAAAGTGTACGGAGTGGAGCGCAAGGACCAGTGGTGCACGGCCTGTCGCTGGAAGAAGGCCTGCCAACGCTTCCCCGACTAAAACGTTCAGAAGCAGAAGTACGGGCAGACGACCCCAAACAGAGACTTATAAATATATATATATATACGGGGGGGAAAACTGTTCTTCTTCTACGTGTTTTTTACTTTTATCTGCTTTGTCTCCCTCCCGACGGAATGCAAATGGAGTTTTTTTCTTTGTGTGTGTGTCCTCGTAAGTCGACCCTTTCTTTTTCGAACACGAGTCTGCGATGGTGCTAACTGTTGACTGACTTTGACCATGTGATGTGCTAAGCCTGCAGTACTCTCCCGTTTTTATCCAAAGTTCAGATAGTATCTCCCCGGTACGGTGGCCCCGAAGGGACAAGGCACGGTAAACGACACTTAATTTCTGTTTTTGCGCATAGCTAGAGACAATCCCGGCAACTTTGGGCCTTAAGTGGAATCAAAACCTTGCTCCGAGTCGGTAGCAAAGCTCATTGTCATTTTTGTGATGTTTTAATTTTGCCAACAAATGTATTTGTGTGCGTGTCTGTATGTGTTATTGGTCATTAATGCATGTGTACTGTATGTCACCAACTACTTTGTTTCAACCTTATTTTGTTGGAAATAATAGAAGTGTTCAAAGATAAACGGTCACGATCCAATTTAAAGGGCTAAAACACTGTCAGAAATGATTATAAACCATACCAGCGCATATTAATATCGTGGTTAATCACAAATACTAACAATAATCAGTCAACCATTGGAGGTAAACGTGCAATATATAAATTAATACATTCAATTAGCTTTACATTTACTATCCAGCAGGTTTTTGTGCGATATTTTAAGTTGGGCTTCCATCAGTTGAGCTTGAAATCGAGTCTTATCAAATAGATTAATCCAGGCTTTTGTAGCTTTATGGATAAACATTTTTACTACCATTTGATTAATATTGTTTGCTTTTCCTTTACCATGGTCTTAAATCTATGTACGTTTTCTTTGAAGCTACTTCCTGATTTCTTCGCTCCGATCACAAACCAGCAATTTCCTCTTCTGTTATTTTCTATTCTTAAAATTAACCATTAACTTTTTTTTTTCATTCTTAAAACATTCGCAAATAAAGGCTAATCTTCCTGCTAGATAGTCTTGTAAAGTCCTAAAAACATTGCCATTATCATATTTTTCCATTGCCCACTTTTGTTTTTTGCATTTCAGTGCGTGTCGTTTTGCTTTGACCCTTCGGAGTCACCGTATGTCATAGCTTACTGTAGTAGCTGTTATGTCATTATAACTTTCTTCCAGTGGTAACACAGTGGTTATAACTATGGTGTACATTACTATTGTGTCCTTTGAGTTATGTGTTTTATACCTTTTTTTAAACGTCTTGTGGAGCCCCTGTGTTTGGGCACATCATCGTTTTCTCTCTTTTTAATTTTGAATGATCGTTTTTTTTGCACTTTGTTGACTATACTCACGAATAAGCTACATTTGGTTTGACTCCAGCCAAATTCCTTCCATGAGGTGTATTTCCTTCCTGCCCATGTGTCGGCACCAGTGTTACGGTTGATCAGTGAAGCTGTGGGAGCGGACGGAGGGGAAAAGTTTGTAATAGCAATAAAAAGGAAATATATTGATAAACGCAAATTAAACGCACTGACAATTTGACTGTGGCTGTGCTTTTCTTCTGCATTTACCGCAAATCTACTGCACGTTACTATCTGACGCCACTCAGTTACATTCACTCAGTTGCATTCACTTCATTGCCTTCACTCTGTTACATTCACTCTGTTACATCTACTCCATTACATTCGCTCAATTACATTCGCCCTGTTACATTTTATCGGTTATATTTCATCGGTTACATCTACTCTGTTACATTCATTCCGTTACATTCACTCGGTTACATCTACTCCATTACGTTCAGTCCGTTACATTCACTCCGTTACATCTACTTCGTTACATCTACTCCTTTACATTCACTCGGTTACCTTCATTCGGTTACCTTCACTCGGTTACCTTGAGTCGGTTACCTTCAGTCGGTTACCTTCAGTCGGTTACCTTCATTCGGTTACCTTCACTCGGTTACCTTGAGTCGGTTACCTTCACTCGGTTACCTTCACTCGGTTACCTTCACTCGGTTACCTTCAGTCGGTTACCTTCAATCGGTTACCTTCACTCGGTTACCTTCAGTCGGTTACATCCTCTCGGTTACATTCTCTCGGTTACCTTCACTCGGTTACCTTCAGTCGGTTACCTTCAATCGGTTACCTTCACTCGGTTACCTTCAATCGGTTCCCTTCAGTCGGTTACCTTAAGTCGGTGGTTACCTTGAGTCGTTACCTTCAGTTACCTTCACTCGGTTACCTTCAGTCGGTTACTTCATTCGGTTACCTTCCTCGGTTACTTGACCTTCAGTCGGTTACTTGACTGGTTATTACTGCGGTTACCTTAGCTCGGTTACCTTCAACCTTCAGTGGTTTCCTCAATGGCTGCTTACTGCGGATTATTCAGTCGTTACCTCCTCTCGCTGTCACATTCTCTCGGTTACCCTTTGCACTCGTTACATTCAGTGGTTACCTTCAATCGGTTTACTGCAATCGTTCCCCTCAATAGCGGTTCTTGAGTCGGTTATTAAGTCGGTCTAGATTCACATGGACGGCTTCACCTCACTCGGTACAGTTCAACACGGTTACTTCACTCGTTACTTGAGTCGGTTACCTTAAATCGGTTCCTTCTTCAGTCGGTTACATTCAGTCGGTCTTCTCCAGATCGGTTACCTTGCACAGTGTTCCTTTCACTCGGTTACCTGACGCTCTGGTGTCCTGTCACGGTTACTTAATTGGTACCTTAAACTCGGTAGTACGTGCTATGCAGTCGGTTACTCAGTCGGTTACCTTCAGTCGGTTACTCTTCACTCGGTTCCACGGTTACACGGTTCCTTAACACGTTACCTTCATCTCGGTTACCTTCACTCGGTTCCTTATTACCCCGTCGGTTACTTTCGACCGGTTCAAACCTCGTTAGTGGTTACTCCTTCAGTCGGTTCCTTCAGCCGGTTACATTCACTCTCACCATTACAGGTACGGTTACTCAGTCGGTTACCTTCACCAGTTACCTTCACGTCGGTTACCTTCACTCGGTTACCTTCAGTCGTTACCTAAACTCGGTTACACTTCACTCGGTTACCTTCAGTCGGTTACCTTCAGTCGTTGGTTACTTCACACCTCGTACCTTCAGTCCTTCAGGGTTACCTTCACAGCGGTTACCTTCATCGGTTACCTTCAGCACTCGGTTACCTTCAGTCGGTTACCTTCACTCGGTTACTCCGGTTACCTTCACTCGGTTACCTTCATCGGTTACTTCAGTCGGCTGTGTTACTTCACTCGTTCCTTCACTCGTTGGCCTTCAGTCGGTTACCTTCATCGTACTCACGGTTTACCTTACGTCGGGTAGTTTCACCGGTCCCTTCAGTCGTTGCTTAGGCTGTTACCTTCAGCGCTACATGCTTTACCTTCACTCGGTACTCATCGTGGTTACACTTACAGGTATTCCGGTTCTACCGGTTACTAGTCGGCCTCGGAGCTTCACCGTTCGTCGGTACGCTTCAGCGGTTCACGGCTCATTCAGATTCAGGTTGTTCAGCCTGGGTTATCATCTACTTCAGCAGCGGATTACTTCAGACGGAATTACACGTTTCACTCGGTTCGCTTCACTCGGTTACCTTCATCGGTTACCTTCAGCCGGTTACTCTTTGACTCGGTTACTTCACTCGGTTGTTACTTCAGTCTGTTACCTTCCACTGGCCTGGTTACCTTCACTCGGTTACACTTCGAGTCGGTTACCATTCAGTTCGGTGGTACCTTCACTCGGTTACCTAGCCTCGACACATTACCTTCAGTCGGTTACCTTCAGCAGGTTACCTTCATCGGTTCCTTCACTCGGTGGTTTACATTCATCTGTTACTCACCTGGTTGGTTACCTTCAGTCGGTTACATTCAGTATACACACTATATCGGTTACCTTCCGACGGTTACTCTGTTACCTTCAGTCGCGTTACCTTCAGTCGTACCTTCCAACTCGGTTGCCTTCAGTCCGGTTGCCTTCACTCGGTTACTTAACAGTCGGTACCTTCAGTCGGTTACCTCACTCGGTTACTTCAGTCGTTACCTCAGTCGCGTTACCTTCAGTCGTGTTGCTTCAGTCTGTTACCTTCAGTCGGTTACCTTCGTCGGTACCTTGCAGTCGTTTTACCTTCACTCGGTTACCTTCACTCCGGTTACCTTCAGCCTTTACCTTCAGCCTGTTACTTCCAGTCGGTTACCTTCAGTCGTACCTTCAGTACGTTACCTTCAGTCGGTTGGTTACCTACAACTCGTTCCTTCAGTCGTTACTTCAGTCGGTTACCTTCAGTCGGTTACCTTCACATCGGTTACCTTCACTCGGTTACCTTCAGTGTTTACCTAATTCTCGGTTACCTTCACTCGGTTTACCTTCACTCTGTTACCTTCACTCTTTACCTTCAGTCGGTTACCTTCAGTCGGTTACCTTCACTCGGTTACCTTCAGGTTACCTTCAGGTTACCTTCAGTCGGTTACCTTCAGTCGGTTACCTTCAGTCGGTTACCTTCACTCATTTACCATTCAGCGGTTAACCTTCAGTCGGTTACCTCAGTCGGTTACCTTCACTCATTTACCTTCAGTCGGTTACCGTTCAAGTCGGTTACCTTCACCGTTACTTGGACCTTTCAGTCGGTTACCTTCAGTCGGTTACCTTTCAGTCGTTACCTTTCAGTCTGGTACCCTCAGTCGGTTACCTTCACTCGGTTACCTTGAGGTCCGGTTACCTTCAGTCGGATTACCTTTCACTCATTTACCTTCAGTCTGTTACCGAGTCGGTTACCTTCAGTCGGTTACCTTCTCGGTTACTCGGTTTACCTTACACGTCAATGTTACCCTTGCTCACACCGGTTACCTTGCACTCGGTTACCTTCAGTCTCGGTATACCTTCAGTCGGTTTGCCTTAACAGCATCGGTTGCCTTCAAGTCTGTTACTTCAGTCGCGTATACCTTCAGTCGGTTACCTTCAGTCGGTTGCCTTCAGTCGAGTACCTTCAACTCGGTTACCTTCAGTCACGGTTACCTTCAGTCGGTTACGCTTCACGTCTCGGTTACCTCAGTCGGTTACCTTCAGTCGGTTGCCTTCAGTCGGTTGCCTTCAGTCTGTTACCTTCAGTCGGTTACCTTCAGTCGGTTACCTTCAGCTCGGTTACCTTGCACTCGGGTCACTCGTTTGCCGTTAGTACCTTTACCTAGTCGGTCTGTGGTTACCTTTCAGTCGCGTTTACCTTCAGCGTTCGGTTTACCTATAACTCGGATTACCTTTCAGTCGGTTACCTTCAGGTCCGCGGTTAACCTTCCACTCGACTTACTCTTGACTTCGTGTTGTACCTTCAGTCTGTTACCTTCACTCGGACATTTTGTTTACCTTCACTGTTACCTTCAGTCGGTTACCTCAGTCGGCTTACCTTCACTCGGTTACTCAGTTGTTACCTTCAGCGGTCTAGTCGGTTACTTCAGTCGGACCTTCACTCATTCCTTCAGTCGGTTACCTTCATCGGTTACCTTCATCGGTTGTACCTTCAGTCTTTACTTACAGCGGTTGGTTAACTTCAGTCGTTTACCTTCAGTCGGTTTACCTTCAAGTCGTTACCTTCATCGGCTACCTTCAGTCGGTTACCTTCATTGTACCTTCGTCGGTTTACCTTCATCTACGAGCGGTTAACCTCTCACCTTCTCTTTACCTTCAGTCTTTACCTTTCACCTTCAGGTTGGTTACCTTCGTCGGTTAACCTTTCAGTCGTCTACCTTCAGTCGCTTACCTTCAGCTTACTTCGCGGTTACCTTCACTCGGTACCTTCAGACCGGTTACCTTCATTACCTTCACTCGGTTACCTTCAGTCTGTTGCAGTTTCTCGAGTGGCTTTTTAAAGAACTGTGCCTCTCTCAGTGGTCTCAGACTCCTTGACCCCCTTGAGTCATATGTTGGACCGTGTAACAGGAACAATGCTCTTACTGATTCTTTTCACTCTGAGTCGCTGCGTTCACAGTTTCACATTCATCATATCAAAACTGTGACTAAACAGGGTCTAAACCCGAGACTAGATCAGGACTAAACCAGGACTAGATCAAGACAAAGCCGTCCATATCAGGACTAAAATGTGCTGAATTTAGGAACAAATAACGACAATAAGTGAAATGATTGAAGTACATAGCTGTGAGAGTACACAAATACGTCTTTCCTACTCGTTTAGTGCGCGTCAGTTATAATGTTTAATGCCAATTAATGAAATGCATAATGTCATGTGCCCAGATGAAAAAGACCTCACCAACATTTCTAACACCGCTTATTCAGATATGATTTATTTTTTCTTATTTTTGTGGTCTATTCTTTGAAAGTACTAGATTTTGTGCATCATTTAAGGTTTCAGTTTTGTTCAAATCAACTTCAATAACAGATCAGATGTCACACCTTGACAGTTACTCTTTCTTTCGTAGTACTTTCCCCAATCACTTTTTTCACGTGCTAAAATATGACGATGACAAGTGCTTATGTTTTATTCAAGCTACTATTTTTGAAAGAAAAACAAATAAGCGCTCCTCAAATGTTGAACCGTATCATTATTTGTTCGGCATCGACTCCACAGACCTGCAATAACAACTCTGCCTTTGTAGTTGAATAATGGCACCGCTTTCTCAAGCTACTGCGGAAAAATAATGTCTCTTTTGTTTAATTCTGCAGCCAGAGAAGGCGCTGAACTTTGAGCCCGTTTGTGTTTCATACGAATGGGCCCCAGTAACGACAGAGACATGAATTATAAACCAGGTCAGCAAATCTGCAATTCTGACGGTTAAACAGCCAATTACAGCTCAGATTTCTAACCAGCTCAATGTTAAAGTGAAGGGATTCTTGACAGTTGAACGCAACTTACTCCTTTGTACTGTATTTTTACATTTTTACAATTACATTACTCTTATGCTTACTTGAGTGCACATTTTTACACGTGTTTACACATTTTTACGACTGGAATGTTACAGATTAATTAAATAAATGCAAGAGTTTAATTATACTTTGGAACTTTCCATGGAAATACAGTAGGTATTTGGTTTATTGTTACTCATATTATTCTTAGCACATAGCTCGTTTTGCTAATATGAGTCAAAGTGTTTTCTTTAATCAACGGTGTGCAGCACTTTGGTAATAGTCTTGTTTATAAAATGTGCTTTGTAAATCAAGCGGGCGCATGGATAAGTCGGTGGCGGACCCTCCAGAAGTTACATAGTGCCCCTGTAAAACATCAGAATCCCAGAAGTCCAGGCTCTTTAAAACTTGACACTGAAATAGAGCTAAACTAAATGCTATTTGTTATTTCTATTTCCATAATGTTCACAAGATTCTTTTTATGGTTCTTCATGATCACCAGTGTGTGAAATCAAAAGTCATTAATTCCAAATATTAAAACTAGCCACTATTTAAAAAGAATGAATCTTAACTGTTATTTTTTTCAAGGTAGAATGGCTCGCTCTAGTTTAAAGGTTTAAATCCATGCACTGCTTTCATTGTGGATGAACTGAATTGCCTATGGGAAGATTTTGTTTGTGTCAAAACCTCTATGACTCACTGATTTAAAACGAAGCTTTTATGTTAATTGTCCCCCAAACTTAAAGGGGACATACTGTTATATGCTAAATACACTCATTAGTTCAATCAAAGTTGTAGTTTGATTGATTGATCGATTCATGCATGTTTTATTTAAACTTGTCCTGCAGCTGAGGCTCGGGTGCTCTGAAAAATTCCTCTTTCCCCTTACCCCCTATCCCCGCCCACATCCCTGTGCTTATGTGAATATTTGAAAAATTGAGACTCCGAGTGACATGTTACGGTGAAATGCCACTGTGACGAGGCGGAGCTTATAAAATCTGCCGTTTTGAACAGGATGTTAATTAACCTGTTTCTATTAGTAAGACAATTTGGATAAATATCGCCGTTTACAATGAACAAAATGTAAAATTATGATCTTACTTATGTTATAGTTCAATACTAAGTACCAAAGAAAGCACAATATGTCTCCTTTAAGATTGATTTGCACAACAGACCACCAAAGAAATAGCAAACTATTTTATTGTACTTTTCCATCTTGAACAATGGTGTCATGTGATCTAAAACTATTCACAAAGTTGTATTTTGAATGCCAATATATTTATTATTTACACACACAGACACACATGCACGTGCGCTCTCTCAGACACGCATTCAGAAGCATACAACACTCTGTACATTTGTTCAGCACTAAAACACCAGTAAAACACTTTTGGGTTTCAGGACAGCGGGCAAGAGCTGCCCAGCAAAGCAAAAGAGAAGGAGATCGGGCTGTGGCGGTCTTTCTGAGAGTGGACGATGGTTTCCCACATGTGAAGATGATTCTTGGTTCCTACATTTTAATCTTAATCTGAATTTAACAAATTGTCCAGGTTTGAGTGACTCTGCAAGTGACTGTGGCCTTTGAGGACTGAACTGGGATCAGCGTTTCAGATCAAGGTTTACAAATTATATCATCTTTTGTATTGCAACAGATTTTATTTTGAATTTCCACCAAAGAAAATGTAGTTAAAAGTTACCGTATTTCTTCTCCCTTTTGAATGTATTGAAATGTTAATCTTTATTCTTGTCCGTGTTTCATTGCAATTGATTAGGTATTTATTTTTATATGTTCAAAATTAAGATGATTCCAAAAGCAGGTCAGCCAATAAACCCTGCTTATTATTTAATGTTCTACCAATATATTAAAATGAAATTCCTCTCATGAAACAAAAGTGTTCAAATATTTGTAAAAAACAAAACAAAACAAGGAAATAATTAAATGGCTGAACCTTAAATTTAAAACAACCCATGACTTTCAGAACTTTAGTAAATTAGGACCAATAACAATAAACAAGTTCTAACTAAATAAGATCAATAACATACACGTGCTTTCCATAACCTGTGTTATTTTAATGTTTGTTTGTTTGTCCGTTTGTATGTATGTGTAACCGTGGTGAACTTTGCTGCCTCTTGGTTAAATAGAATAAAAAAGATCAGATGACAGAACCTTTATTTGTACCTCAATGGATGAGTTGAACAAAACAAAATAAAAGTATGCTGTCAAAAATCCAGATAAATACAATTTAAAAGAGTCTTAAACCTACTGATCTTTTGCATTATGGCACATTTAGGCATCTAATTTTGTGCATAATATTTGCCTCATAATTTAACTGTATTTATCTACATCTTATTATATTTTCAGTTTATCTCTTCTATTTCATGTTGGTTCAGTGTGTCATCTAAAGAAGAGGCGAACATTTGCTCTTCAATAATCCTTGAGTACAGCCTTTAATTTCTGTTGCATTGCTCTATAATCACTGATCCAGATGAGTTTCATAAACGACCCACAGCGTTGTAATAAAGAGACTTCCACTAGAGGCCACTGTTGCTCCACTAGAGGCGACGGCCTTTCTGTTCTCCCACACAAGGTCGTCTCCACTTTGGCTCTGAATGACACACAATCAGAAAACAATACAAAAGGAAATGGCAACTTTGATCACGACTCCAGGCTAGATTAAGAACGAGAATCATTTTGGCGCGCACAGAAAACAATTGTACATCTCTTTTGTTGAGTCATCAAGTGCCAAAGCTGAAAATTAGACTCTTAAACATTAATTAACAGGCTTCAGCATTGTGTATGGCTTATTCTTAAGAGGAGCAAAGAATAAACTTCCAAATTACCTACAAGTTGAGGTTTTATAGTCAACTTGGTCAACTACTTTAGTTTATTAATTATTTTATAAGAGTCACCAGACTAAGTACGGTGTGCAAAAGCTGCTGAAGCCGTGATGTTGAGTCCACAGCAAAGTGCATCAAAACACTCCAATCCAATCTCATTTGCCCGTTAGACACAATACAGCTGCACTTCTCTGGTCATCTTTTATTCAACAGAATGATGTGAAAATATGCTTCAAGAAGGTCAAATGAAAAAAAATATGGAGTTCAGTTTGTGCCAAAAATATCATACATGGATACTTCAAAGTCTGCCACAGTTAGAAATGTGCTTATTATTTTGGTTCTGCTTTTCACAAACCACTTGTTTTTGGGTCGATTGTGTCTAATTGACTCTTTATTTGAGTGAAGTCTTGAATGTTAACGTCAATATTTGTGCACGACAAAAGCACTGGGAAGAACTCCAACACACTTCAGCTGCTACAGTAAGGTGCACCGTGTACTGTAACTTTTCAGGGAAATAGGGTTTGGATTTGCCTTAAGTGTTCCGCAGTAAAGCATTAAATACATCTGCCTCTCTTGAGACAGCAGGAGACGCCACCAGGCCAAGTTACAAGTCAGATCTGTGGAGCGGCGAGCCAGTTCTTTGTAACAAAGCATGTCTATCTATCTATCTATGTATTTTGGTACAGCGCCTTTACCTGCATACTGTGGGACATTCCAGGCAAAGCAATAACATCATGGTGACAAACATCCGGTAACAAGTAACACGGTGCATCTTTAATAGATTTCATGAATAGATTTGCAGTAGAATGCGTGACTTTTGCGACTTGAAATTTCGTGACTTGCGATGTTTTGTTCGACTTTTTTGGCACAACTTAAATTCCACAGAACATTCCTTGTTGGGACAGACAGAAGGTGCAGTCTGTTTGTGACATCACAGTTCGGAGTGGGACAGAGGGGCGGTGAGGAGGGGGGGATATTTTTACAGAAGGGGGGCAGATGCCAGGGCGTCCTCTTCCCTCCACACTCGGGTGACGGGGCGACCGCTGCGGCTGCTCCTCATGCCCAGGTACTGCCGCAGGAGCTGGTTCACTCGCTTCTGACTGTTCCATTTACGCGCCGACTTCCTCACCCCGATGAAGCCCCCGTATCGTTTCTGCAGCGGCCTGATGGGGGCGCTGAAGATTCTCCTGTACCCGTGCCGGCCTCTCTGGAAGCCCCCGAAGCGCTTGGATACGGCCCGTGAGGCGCTGTCCTCGTCCACATCGCCGTCCTCCTCCTGCTCCTCCTCCGCATCTCGGCTCTCTCGCTCCTCGGAGTCGTACTGCTCCAGGGGCCCCTCTCTGTCAGAGTTGAGCGTGGCCAGTTCCTCGCCCGTCCGCTTGAAAAGCAGCGCGGCGTCGGAGAAGGCCGTCTGCTGGGACAGAGGCACAGCGCGTTTACACACCTCCCACGTGAGCGACGAGGAGACGTGGCCCTCGCACTCCAACAAGCAAACCTGCACAAGAGAGAGTAAACGGGTAGAAGAGTGTGATAAAGGATGGCCTAGGGCACGGGTGTCAAACTCATTTTGGGCCGCGAGCCACATTTCGACTCTCAAGCTGGGTCGCGGGCTGAACATAACGTAAAAAATAAAACTATAAAAACTATAAGAAATAAATACTTGTATATAGCGTCATAATAGTTTTGTGGACACTGTTGCACAAATCTGCAGCAGATGAAAGACTGAGTCCATATTCATGCATCAGGAACAGGAACATGGACTTATGACTTGGGTTTGGACAATTCTCTTTTAAAGCTGAAGATAAATTCACTAAAAATGTGTTTTAGGAAATTGTAATAAAGCAAAAATGTCCAGGCAGAATCTATATAAAAGTCCTATTCATTTTTCATTTTTTTTTAGGATAATTTTTTACTTGTGAGTTTGGAGTACAAACTGACCCTGATGCGTCCCAGAATGATTGATTTGACTGGAAATAAGAGGGTTACAGCTTTAGTTTAATGTACCGCATGTCAAGCCACTTGAGAGTTTTAGTTTATAAAACAGTGGACAAAATGGAATAAATAAAGAAAAAGTCCAACGTGTTCGGCCAGATTAAAACGTCTGGTGGGCCACATTTGGCCCGCGGGCCTTGAGTTTGACACACGTGGCCTAGGGGTAGGGTAGAAACACAGAAACAGGGCGTGTGTCAACAGGTTTCTTTAAGTGCTTTTTTTTTAAAGATTTTGTTGCCCGTAGGCTTTATTGACAGGAAAGTACAGAGTGAAATGGGGGATGAGAGAGAAGGGAGGACATGCAGCAAATTGTTGGAGTTAAGAATTGAACTCACGACACTGCGGCCGGCTGCACTTAGAGCCTGGCATATGCGTGTTGTGCTCTCTTTCTCTCTCTATTTCTGTTTCTCTCTCTCTTTTTATTTTTATTTTTTTTACGGTATAGCGTAAAACACATACTTTGGAGATGTACAACTACACTTCAAACCAACACAGGGACTTACAAAGATGTTTAAGAAGATAAAACTGTTACTTAGTTCTCCTTAAATGACTTACAATGTTATTATTTTAGTGCAAATGTTTCTAATGTATGCTACAGTTGTACTTTGGCCCAATTCACTCCTGAAAAAGATCCATTCATGTAAACTTAACACTGCTATAAAGTGCACTGGACTTATTTTTGGCACAAAATTAATTCCATATTTTTTTACTTAAAGCCTATTTTCATGCCATTGTGTTGAATAAATGTAATTATTATCAAAGATCTTTCAATCTCAATGTGTTTTTCACCGGCTTAAATTAATGAATAGGTTATAAATAAAGACTACTCTCGCTGAATGTCTCTCCTGCTCTCAAGATAAAAGGTGCTTTATGTAACTTTTCAGTGGAGGTTTTGCCACCTGCTTCCATGTACGTCTCCATGGAGATGTTACTGCGTTGCCTTGATGCTCTATCTACCGCTCAGAGCAACAATGCATTCGAAACTAGAAATAAACCAGTATTTTTTTAATCGTGGCCAAATCGGGTATATTTGTGCCGATTTGTTTTTGTCAACTTTGATCATTTGACTACAAACTGAGCCACAAACATATTTTATTACAATCTGAATAAGAGAACAGTGTAGTCACATTTTGTGCCGCGCCTCGTTGTACTAAAGTGTTCACATAAAGCTTCATGTGTATTCTTTAGGAAGCAGGTCGACCAAAAATAAACATCTGCCTCTGCTGGTGATTTAAGGCTGATCCAACTCTATTTAAAAAAAACTGCAATTGAAATGCAAGATAGACACGTTTAATGCCACACTGTGGAACGTTACAGGCAAAGTGATAACATCTCCATAGAGACAAAATATTCATAATTCTTGTGACATTATATGGCCTGGATTAGTCTTTGTGAGGTTTGTTGCTCTTATTAAATCATAACAATAGATGGATAGATAGATGGATAGATAGATTAATAGATGAATAGATGGATCGATCGGCATCAAGAGAGGGAGGTGCCACTGCGAAACCGCCTGCGTCACTTTTGAAATTTGACTCACTTGTGGCGGATGATGGACAGCACCAAATTAGAGCAAATTGCCCGAGGCTTTGAAAGGCAGCAGCTAAATGAGTATCTTTTCCCCTGAAGTGATAACTGTACTTTTCAATGACTGCTCGACCTGTAAAGTTAAAATGAGAGCTGGCGTCTTGGAGTTTTTTCGTCAGCGCTCCGGAGCAGACTTCAGAACGACGTGTCTAATTATCGTCATACCTGATACTCATCCCTTCCCACAGTTTACGCAGGTTTAAATGTTGTTATATCGCAATCAAAGTGGTAACGTTACAATGTCAAAATGTTGGGTAACCTCCTGCTGACTCACTTTTAGGCAGAGGTTTTAGTAGTTTACTTTTATTGAATAGCTTGAAGACAAAGAATCTTCAGCAAATATTTGAATATATTTCTCATTATTCAAGTTTGTTTGTTTGGAAGAAGTGGATAAATAAAGTCTTTGATTAAATATCATCTCACAAATTGGTACAAATGTCTTAACGGTTGATATTTGCTGTATTTATTCCATTTTGTCTAATCATTTGATAAAAAATTACTCTCAATCTCCATGGAAGGTAAAACATAAAAAGAAAGCTCTAACCCATTTATTTATCTTTTTATTATTCAGGCAAATCAATCATTCAGGGAAGAATCAGGGTCAGTTTGTTTTCCAAACCCACAAATAAAAGTCGCTAAATCTAATTTTTTAATTAAATTAGCTTCAGCTTTTTAAAAAAAGGGAATTCTCAGATCTCAACAAATGCTCTACTGTTTGTCAGTCCAAACCTGCAACAACTTCAAATATTTACCCCAAAAAATCTAGGCGGGATTTGAAATCTGATTTTCCTTTACGCAGAGCTTGTTTCCACTGCAATCAGAGTAAATCAGACAACAGAAGCCTAAACGACAGTGTCTCACCTTCACAAAGGCTTTTGTTTATGCTCCAAAGGCTTCCGGAACAGCTTCAGTTTGAAATGGGCTCATTTTAGTCAGGCGTTTTAGGAAAAATCAGCCGCAATGATAATTTAAGGTTCAATCCAATCACAAAGGTTCATGCTCTTAAACGGGCTGTGTCGAACTTGCATTTATGGAGAGGTCTGTGTCAGCAAGGGCATCTGCCTTAAAAATATATGCAAATCACTTTGTACACGAGGAAATCACTTGCTGTGGAGACTCTGGATTGGGAAAGTCTGAACCAGGATTAAAACAGGTCTAAACTAGGTCTGAACCAGGACTGAAACAGGACTGATACTGCTTAGAGCCGGGATGGTTTTTTGTGGCCGATAACCGATTTCCCTTAAACATAATATTTCTTGGATATGCACACATTTGTGGTATGATTGTGTAAACATATTGCCATATTTTTTGCCTAATTGCTCTTTTATGTCCATTGTTATTCATTAGTTTGTTCTAAAAGACAAATCTGATACACTGAGGCACTGCAGCAGTGCAGGAAAAAATATCAACTTCAAATATCTGCCAATATATTGCCAATCCCTTATTATTACTGTTATTTTCAACATATTCTTAGCAGTGAGTTTAGGAAACAATCACCACTCCTTCTGCTCACCTTTCAATTTACAGGCAATATATAGTTTTACCAGATTTCTTTCAAGATGATAACTTGCATTTCTAGTGATTTTATGGCATCAAACTATTGTTTTCAAGAGAGGTGGGTGTATTCTCAGTAGACCGCCGCATGTGTGACGTGTCCACAAATCTTAAACCAGGGGTGTCCAAACTTTTTTCACCGCGGACCACATTTTGAAACCTATACGGAGCAGAGGGCCACAGACAACCCGACAATGAAGTGAATCATTCCAACTTTTGCATTTGATGAGCCTCCACACCTTTAATAAGACTTGGAACATTAATATTAGGTTGGTATAACATCAAAATGTTGGAATTGTTCAAATTTTACTGTAAAAAGTACTACTTTGTGTTGTTTGGGTCAAGCCTGAGGGCCAAAAAAAATTGGTCTGAGGGCCGCATTTGGCCCCCGGGCCACAGTTTGGACACCCCTGTCTTAAACCCTTATCAAGTTAAATTCAGAGTGAGGTTAAGCGGCAAATCCCATTTAAATGATGCGATAGATTGCCTGGTTATCTGAAAACCTGTTTGCATCAAAGGAATGAAGAGCGGGAGCTCTGCTACAAGTCTATCAGCGCAAATTAATTAAGCATCGTAAATGAAATGAGCGCACCAGGGGACCCTTTCTATTGGATCAATGCTGTCATGGAGTTTGGGAGAGAAGAGAGGGCTTGTGTGTTGACGAGGAAGTGTGTTAAACCAAAGAAAACGGGGCTATTCTCAGGGGTTAGGGCTTTAAATATCAGTGTTTTCAAAGAGGGAAGGCTTGGAGACCTCGGGGACGGACGATTAGGTTGTGGTTATTATAATTATTAGCTGTGGCCGCCGCTTCATTTACTCCTCATTTTCCACAGCCGTCTGCAGACATGTTGAGAATTCAAAGTGGCTGTGTCAAATTCGGACACAAAAAAGTTACACCAATTAAATTACTTGCTTCAACTGGCTTCTTAAGATTGCACTTTTTTTGTGTTTAATGTGTATCGCTTTTTAAGGTTCGAATCCTGGAAATCCTTCAGGTCTGTGCGTTGTCTGTGTCTGTTTCTGGGTCTTACCCCCCAAACAGGCACATCAGGTTCATGTTTTAGTTGCATTTGGTTGAAGCTGGCACAAACAAATCTATTCTCTTGATGCTTGCTCAATTTTTGTCACCTTATTTTCCATCAAAACCAATAGGAATGTTAAATTTAGGCTTACAAAATTATGTAAACAAGTACATTCTGTTCTTCCTCCATAAAAGTACAGCAGCGTGAAGTATTTTTGATGGAAGAGCTCTGAGTGTCGCTGGGATTAAATTAGGGCTGCAACAAGTTAATCCATTAAATTGCAACTAATCAATTGTTTAAATAGTCGTCAACTAATTCACTAATCAAATAATTGTTCACTGGTCTATAAATAGGTTCTAAGACTTGCCACGAGCAGATAAAAGATGTTTTATGACTCAAAGTGAGCCGCAACTGCACGAAAATGACACGGACAATATGTAAATTGAGTGTATTTGATGAAAACAGTCTGTTGTTCATTAACGTGCTCCACCAGGATCCTCAAACAGCTTCACTTCAACTTCATCTGGGTCAAATTCTGATGGTTAGTTGCAACTCTAGATTAAAATAAGATACATTTATAGTTATCTTTAATGAATCTACCATGACGATAGTCTTCATACATATTTCATTCATATTTAGACAATATTCTGAGGTTGTTGTCCTTTTTTATTGAACTGATCTGCTTCACTTCACTGTCTGAAAAAGCTGTTCCAAAATTGTGCTGTTGTCTGATAAATGTATGCATGTGAATACTAGCGTTGTGTCGCAGGGTTTGTGAGCGCTATAGAACACATTACATAGATGTAAATACCTACTTTCTCCTTTTGCGGAGTGAAAATCGAGTAGTGATTACGATTGTGGCTTGAGTAATTTGTTTCCAAAAGCAGCCCTGCCAAGACCCTTTCCCAAACCCAACCTTCCTGCTTTAGATACTCTTCGTTCACGATTGTCCTGGTTTGAGCTCAGTTTAGTCCAGATTTAGACATGGTTTGCCCCTATTTCAATCCAGGTCTTGTTCTGCTCTATAGTTACAGGTTTAATCCCAGTTTTGTCCTATTTTTGGTGTTGTGCGCGAGTGTGAACGCACTCTCACAGGCTACACTTTAGTCAGATATCGTTTTTGATTACCAGTTCTAAATGAAGACGTACATTTTTTGTCCTGACCAGCACTTAATAAGTGAGACCTCCTAGACCTTCTGCTCCAAAGACAGATAAACTGCAACCATTTTATTACACCAGTGAACCTCCAAACCAGCCGACACATTTTAATTAAATTGCTTAATTGCATTCTGTGCTGTGGGCTGATGCAATTAATATGTTCACTGTATTCAGTTTGCATTATAGACCGTCATTGTCTTTGCATTTTTATCCTTGTTTTTAAACAAAGGGCTTAGAGGAGGATCCCGGAGGATTCATTTAGCGCTACAAAAGACCACACTGCTCACAATTAGCATTAGCGGGTTGTGTTCTTTTCTCTTTGATTAAGTTTATGCAACAGGAAGTGTATGGTATGTGTGTGTATATATATATATATATATATATATATATATATATATATATATATATACATATGTGCTGTGTGTGTGTGTCGGCATTAATCAGAGCGCTTCCTGACACGATAACAAACACTGTAGTTCTGTCTGAGGCAGGAAACAAAAGGGATTGGAGAAGCGATCCACCTGGGGCTCCGACGGGGGACGCCTCACACAATGCGGGCTGATAAAAGGTGTCAGTCACTGGGTTCACGGCCGGCCGCAGCAAAAACCCAGCCGCACTCAATTACATAGTTCCATTACAACTTCCCAAAAGGTCCCAGCTGTCTTTCTCTGCATCATTATCAGCTAAATTAGCCATTCTGAGGCAATCCTCGGACGCCCACACACTATTTTTACCCCGGCCAGTCTGTGCAGAGATGAGATTGTTTTAGTTTTGACTGCATTCCTCTACACAGATGGTGATTTAGATTTTTGTGTGAATAGATGCATGAAACAAAAAGGGTATTTGTGCTCCTTCCACAGTAGGTACATTTACATGGCCAGTAAAAACGAAGCTAATAATCAAAAGAATAATCAGATAACCCAATAGGTCAGATTTTTGGAGTATGTGCACACATCTCATTATCAAAAATGAACTGGTGAGCTGGAGTGATATTGCAACTGAGATTCAAAACAATTTAAAAATTACATTCTGACTTCATTTGAAAATGAAACTTAAATGCTGGACAAAATGTGCCGTACTTTAATTTAATTGGCTGTGACTAGTGTTACTTGTATTTTTTATATTTGGTTCTCTCTCAGTTTCGTGTTCTATGTTAAATTGAGAAATTGAAAGTAAAAAGAAAAAAAAAACACCTGGTGGAATGTGTCAAATCTGCTGCTTGCTATATTTCTGTCACTTTATCTGTCAAAACCACCAGCAATGTTGCCTTGAAGCAATGAAATGGATTTTCAAAGATTTTGCAGGTAAGTCTTGTCTGGAGATAAAAAAAAGTCTGGAAGTTTAACTTTTTGGCAAAAGTTGTGTCTATATTTCAGTCTAAAGGAACATCCTCAACCCACACAACAGGAGCAGACAGCGGTGAGTGAAAATGAAATGGCTTGTGTAATCGTGGTTCCATCTGGTCTGGGGGTGTTTGTGAAGGTTGCTACCCGCGCTGTGCTGTTTGTGCTGTTGACAGGGCGCATTAGCCCCGCTCTTATCTCTGCCCGCGGGCGCTGCATGTGGACTCACCATAGTATTAAAGGCTTGCTCCATCTGCTGCTCCTGCAGGAGGATCCCACAGGCCACACACTCGCCCTGGCAGTCGGCCTTCACCGGGCTGGACATGCAACCCAGCGCCAGCACAACCAGGCTCCACACAAGGCTCCTCATCACTTGCACACAGAGCAGAGGGCAGACAGGGCAGACAGGAGCGCAGGCGGGGGCAGGCGGGGGCAGGCAGGGGGCAGCTAGCACCAGGGTCCAAAAGGTGGTCCTCAGACAGGGGAAATTCAGGACCAAACCAGTCCAAAATCTTGAGCCTGAGGGAGAAGAGATTTCATTTATGTTAGTTATATGCAGTGTTGGAAAATAACTAATAACTAAAGTATACTTTTTCTTTTACTTCACTACATTTGAAAGCAGGTATCTGTACTTTCTACTCCACTACATTGTTTAATTGGACTGAAAAGCAAAACATACTTTTCATATGGTTTAAGGGGTTATATTTAGCATGTTCATGTTCATTGTCTAAAAGGTTGAGTTCAAGCCACAGCTTTGAGCAAACAAAAATATACACATAAAATTGTGTAGAAATTGATTGGACTTGCTCCTGTTGACCAAAAATCAGCACAATTCTTTAGCAAAATCAGTGTAACGCTTTATCATTTCAATTCATTACCCTTAAAGTACATTTTTGAAACTTACTTTTTTTTTTTTACTTCAGTTTAACTTCTTTTACTTAAGTAACAAAACCGAGGACTTCCACCACTGGCTACGTGTAAATTACTTTGGTTTCAGATTATATCACAACTTTTATTAGCTTTTAATGTTTAATTGAAATGTGGAGAATTAAAAAAGTCTATTGATAATCTGTTAATGTTGTGGTGTAGTTTGATAGTCGATTGTTTGATTTTCTCCGACAGATATTCTTTTGGATATCCTCTTTAAAAATACAACCATGAAACAATATAAAATACTCCAGTTTTATCTCAGAAAGCGGCATCATCAAATCTGAAAAGAGCCCGTTCAAAAGGCAGATATATATTTATATCATTTTGGGTCTAAAATGTCATTGCACAACATTTCATCAGAAAATGTGAAATCTTATCTGCTGTTTCCCATTAAATTCCAATTATATATTATTACTTCCCTCGTACCACTCACAACAACAACCACAACAACAACATTTTAACATTTCCAAAACCCCAGGGGGAAAAAAATAGATCAACAACAATTATCAGAAGAAGAAAGACACGAAGATTGCGTCAATGCAGCTCTAAAGAAAACATGAGCTGAATTTGGATGGTCAGTTTTGGTGGAAAGTGTCCAGAAACAGGGACATATTCTGAGGCAATGAGTGCTCAATTATGTGTTATTATTTTTATTGACTATCTTGGTAAAAATACTGGCATACATCACTGGAATACAGACAGGAGTGTGTCTAATAAAGAAGGGAAGAGCTATCTGACTATCACCCACAGTCCAAAGACATTCATGCGCTACGTGGAAATATTTACAAGGCATCTTTTAGACACCATTAACATTTGTAGACAGCTTGTTGTATACTGATGTATATATCACTACTAGTCCAAGTACTGTAGTGTTATTCAAGTCTTCCCATTGAAGAAACAGTGTGACATTCAAAGGTGATATTGATTAAAGAAAACATGCCACACAGTTTGAGTGTATTTAGCATAGTATTTAGTGTATTTAGTTGTGTGGGGCACCAGCCATTTTAGGCAACTAACAATTCTCAAATGAAATATCTAAATGTATTCATTAAAAACATTGACCCCGTTTATGGAAATGAATGAATACCAACTGTGGTTTATGAAGATTTATTGACCAAATGATTAAACAGATAAATATGAAATATGCAAATGAGTCGATAACAGATGGAGACACTAGGCAAGGTAAGTTTATTTGTAGAGCACAATTCATACACAATCAATTCAAAGTGCTTCACACAACAGGAAAAAAAAATGCATTAAAATCACAAAGACATGGCAGAAATCACAAAATCTTAATTTAAAAGTGCCATTTTCAGGCTATCCGTTTATTTTTTTCACTAGATACAATTGTTCTAGCTAGTTGTGTGTTAGATTTAAAGTTGATTCTAAGGTGATCGTTTCAGCCAAACAGTGAAATGAGTGCGTTAATACAACCAGGCACAGGAGCTGTGTGATCCATGGTCTGTATGCCCGCATTGAAGGAGCTGACGCCTCCCGGGTTCAGCTCTGCAGGGGTCACGCTGAGAAGGACATGGGCCTCTTGGTCTGAGGCTCTGGCTCTGACAGCGTTAGGCTGAATGAGCACTGGATTTTCCTTTCTTTGAGAGGACCGAGCGATGAAAGAGATGGTCATGAAGGCACACGTTTATCCCCGATTGGCTGAGTAAAAGATGTTGGCTGGAAAATGCAAGGAGGGTCCTTTGCTTGAGTTTGTGGGTTGAAGTTTAAAGCGAAAATCACAATCAAAGACGGGCACAGAATTACTTATGGGGGAGAGAGTAAAGTTAGCTTCCTTGGTTCCTCTGGAATGTCCAATGAGTGCTTCTCTCGTCTCCCCGGTCCTTTCTTGGACCCCGGGCTTGAACTTCAGGAGGTTTGGCATGTGCCGTACTTTTAACTGAGCCAGCCCCTGGGTTTTGGCGCTAAATTGCACAGATTAAAACAACAATATTGACAATATTGACATATTATATTATATTATATTATATATATTTTACACAGTAAAGTCATCAGTCTTTTAGCTGAGTTTTAGCTTTCATCTTGGGAGAGAAAATGGATTTGAGAGTTCATTTTAATCCAGTTTCAAATTGAAAGCAGTCATTTTAGGGAATGTTTATTTTGACTTTCAAAGCACAACAGATCTTTGTCAACATAAAGGTGTTAAAGGAACTCTGTGTCGCCTGCGCTCTTACTGCTTTAACAAAGGAACAGCATTTACAACTGAACCCGTGTTGCCAGAGCCTTAACACAAGTGTTTCACATACTGCACTTGCAATGATTCTTGATTGTCTGCAGGTGCTGGGCTTAGGCAGGTTTAAATTGGATTTAGCTTTCTGATTGGGGAACAAATCACAAAATTAAAACAGAAACAATTTGGACATCATCTTCAATGTTGATGTCATTAAAAATAAAACCTTTGTTATCAGGAAATATGCCTGATTTTAACCTGCTTCTGGATTGCTGCAGGGTCTGTGGTTAAGATTGAAGTTGATAAAGGTTAAGCCTTTTGGGCTACTTTTCAGCACTTGGCCCTGAGCAAACAAGTGTTTATAAGCCTTGTCTCATCAACGCTTACTAATGTCACGTTTTCTAGAGAATTACCCATTTTTGAATTGCCTTACTCATGATTCAGTTTCTCAGTACATATATTTCATCATTATGTTAGTTGATGGAGGGCTCTATTCCAAGGTTGAATTGTTTACAGTCGAGGAGTTTTAATGCATTTTTATACAAAGCTCATAGGTATGGGAACAACATGGCGATACTTATATTTCCCCAAATGAAAAAAGACCAGTGACGATGTGTAAAATCTGCCACACCTGAAGCCCCACGTTACAAAAGGCTCTAATGATTTGCAACCAATGACAAAAAAAAATTGCACGGAAAATAATTTGAATGTGTGCAAAACATACACTGCGATTCATATAATCATTCAGTGTGTTGAGGGCAAAACTCATGTCATCTCAATCATAAACAGCAGTTCCTTTTAAAAAGCTGGATGGATGTAAGAAGAGAAAACATATTATATTCCAGGATGTTTTGTTTTCAGACATTTTCACTAAAACTGCTGACAGAACTATAATAATAATACATTCATCCACATACTATATATAAATATTTATAGACAACAGTGTGGATTCTACTCTCAGATTAAGAGGTGAGAGCAGAAAGACTCAACTGAAGTAAATAAAAAGATATATATATATATATACAGTTCCAATGCACTGACCTGCTAAACAGCCTACATCAGAAAAGGTTTATTTCCATTGTCAATGAGGGTGGCCTCAAACCTGGAGTAGAAGGTGTTAAGCGCCTCAGCCAGTTTTTCGGTCGTCTGCAGCATTGGGGGCTCTGGGCTTGTAGCCGGGTCTCACTCCAAATAGAGGCGGGGTTGTTATCAGAGAACTGTTTCCTCAGACACTCAGACACCTCCCTGCTAAATCCATACTTCTGCTGCCTTAACCGCCTCAGTTTAGGTGTGAACCAGGGTTTGTCATTACTGAAAGTGACTTTGGTGTGTGATGGTATGATGCTGTCCTCGGAGAATCGAGTGTATGATGTCACAGTGTCCATGTACTCATCCAAACTATCTCTGAAAAGGTACCAGTCTGTAATGTCCAAACACTGACGTAGCTCCTCCACTGCCTCATTGGTACATATAATAACATAAAACATTTAATATCGTCAACATTTAATATGTCAATATCTAATATGGTCAACATGTTTCCCCATAATTTTGAATGAAGTCTGTGTAATCCCTCAGTCGTCACAATTTCCAAAGCAAAATAAGGATGAATTCTGTTAACTACAATTTAAAGTTTTTTGTCACTCATCCAAGTAGCTTCTTCAGTTCTGACGCAGCTCTGATAAATATCTGTCTGAAGGGAGGAGCTAACTACACTAAATAGTTCTGGGGTTTTATGGTGTGAATTGTCAAGTCCTTAACACGTCATCTAGCACAGTGGTTCCTAAAGTGGGGGTCGCGAGATGACTTGGAAGATGTTGATTTTTATAATTATGACACTGAGTTTATCATGTTTTAAATTCAAAACTGGATATTTCCGTGAAACTATGTCAAATTACTTAATAGGCCACTCAAATAAACAAACCTGATTTATAATGTTGCAACTTGAAATGAGCACCGACGACAATTTAATTTAGCAGTGGGGCTTCCAAATCAGTTGCACGGTTATTTTGGGGGTCCCGACCTGAAAAGGTCTAGTTAACCCTATTCAATTAAAGTATTTGGTAATGAAGGGTGCAGATTTAGCCCCCCAAAAACAAACAAATTTACTAAAAACACGTGTGCTTTTAGCCAAATCTGATCTGGTTCTGCACAATTTTTACATGGAAAGAAATACTCAATCACAGTGAAGGACCTCAAGGATTTACACCTTCTATGATAAATGAATGTGCAAGACAATAAGATACTTTATATTCCATCTGAAAAAGAAGATTCAGAGAGGAACAAAAAGCTCATATAGCTATGAATCCACTCTTTCAACACCAAAACACCTTTTCACGTGGATAAACACAGCAGATCAGCGCACAGACCCTGGTGTGCTTCTTCTCAACCTCCTTGGCCCTCTGAACTGTCAATCCCTGCAGAATCGTGACTATAAATAACAAAAGAACACACCAAAACTGCAGACCCTTTAAATGTTTGTAAACAAATGCATTTTATAGTACTAGTTTATTTAATAATGCATTTAATAATATGAATCGTTTTTCATTTTATCTACAGATATATTACAGACTTTACCACTAATTATACTTTCTGTCAAACCCAAATAAACTTTTTGAGGCTAGAACATTTTTACATGATGATGTTTTTACATCATTGTTGTGCAAACTCACTGGCATTTCTACCCTGGAAATTCAAACGTGTCAAATAAAGTGTTTCAATCATTTGCATTTAGCTCTAATGTCAATTAGAGTAAATTAATAGGCCCTTTATATGGATTCCGCTTGGACATTTTTGCTTTATTAAGTCCCTAAAACTAACTTTAAAAAAGAATTGTCAAAACCTAACAAATGCTCAATTTAGTGTCAATCAGACCATACATCCAGACACCAGCTTTACTCATTCATATATTTTACAAAGACAACCTAGGTGGAATTTAAAATCTGATTTCCTCTGTGCAGAGCTTGTTTCTACTTATGTTTAGAGTAAACCAAACATCAGAGTTCAAAACTACAGAGTCTCAGATCCACAAAGGCTCCAGCCAATTGTTTGTGCTCCAAAGAGTTCAGGTACAGCTTCAGCTTTAAATGAGGGGAGGTTTAGGTGTTTTAGGAAAAATAGGCCCTAGGTGTAAGGGGTTATAAGGTCTGTACCACAGTTTTGCTTGACTGTAATTGTATAAGGATTAGCTGAAGTTGATGCAAGGTTAATACGCCAAAACCGCGCAGATGTTAATGAAGAATTTTGCAGGGTTAGCTTACTTTTAAGTTTGGCAAATTTTGCTGTTGACATATTCGATTATCACAATTATTAACTTCCCAAAATGACACTAAAGACTTTATTAAAATTGTAAGCGGTACTTCTAAATGACTTTGCCCTCGACCAAGTCTTTAACAATTTTATTAGTTTCTAATTTTACGGATCATCCTGTAATAAGGACCACATCTTCTCAAGTCCTCACAATTATTCTATCATTATAATTTCTAGGATACAATTTACAAACTACACTGGCACCATGGCCCACAGGGGACCAAAAACAGTTACTCAGCCCAATTGTTTTAGACTTAGTCTTCTTAAAACATGTGGTAGACTACATTCACTTAGGTTGTATCCTCATTGCACATTATAGAAAAAATAATAATACTTTTGGTGGAGACAAAGTTCTTGCTGGATACATTATGTCAAGTTTTACCGGACAAAAATAAGGTGTACAGTTTAAACCGCCCCAAGAAAAGCACGTTTTATTTAACCTTTAATCCTGATATTTCCAGGAGCAAAAGAGCAGTAATCAAGCTATGTTTGGTGGCCAATAATTGAAATGTACTGAGCTGTTGTGCACTTCTACACTTTATTTTGTTTCTTTACAATAGTCTGTGTTTACATCAATTAACATAGTTGCACAACTAAAACACTTTGGTTGAGTCTTGCCCATTGTGAGGCTTTGTTTCCTCGATACAGCCGTTTTTCTACTGCCATCAGATAAATTAAGTTTAAGATGTGTTGTCTGCAGAGCTGTGTAGTCCACTTTTAAACTTTTAATGGACTGATCTTTATCTTTATCCTGAACTAAATTCACCCTCACCCTCACTCACGTCCTGACTCCTGTGTGTTTTAATAGACTGGTTAATCTTACACCATATCAATGGAACGATTATCTTAAATTACTCTATGGCTCAGATGGATGCTAATGTTTCCTGCATATTTAATTTGGAATTGGAAAGGTAACATTGAAGTTGAAGCTACTCCATTTATGCTCCGCTCTCCAACATGAGCTTCTAGAATTAGAGCGAACAGCCACTTATTTTAGAGATCTGAGCATGCGCTCCGAGGACAGCACAGGCTCAAACGCCGCTGAAAAACTTGTGGGAATCTTGGATGTTTGCAGTTTTTCCTAGCTGACCATGTGCAGTGGAGGAGCGAAGCAACAAGTTTCAATAAGAGACAAGTCTTTGTAGCGAAGTCTCTGTTCACAATTCTAATGATTAGACTAGGGGTCTTCAATAGGCGGCACGTGGGCCAACTCCGAACCACCAAGCAATATTGTCTGGCCCAATTTCCCATGACTAAAAATATAATTTTTTTTAATTTTCGCATTGCATCCGCAGCACATCCGCATCACTGCTTTGCTGCAGCTCTGCCACTGGTCTTGGCGGGCCAGAGAACCCCGGTTCTTCTGAAACTCTGCTCAGTCAAAGCACAAACGTGTGATGCTACAGACACAGTAAAAAACAGCTCCATTGATGGTTTGGTGTAAATGTAACATGCTTAAGGACCGTGTGCTCAATGTGTTTGGAAGTCTGCTCGTTAACAAGGAACATTACGTGCCGTGAAACCGGAGGACAGTGTGTTTGTGTCGTTGGATTAAAAGGTCTGCGTGAGTGCACGGTACATCAGACCGCTGTGTATGAAGCATGGATTGTCCCACAGGTTGGGTTATGAAAGGTGGACCTCGGTCTCGTCCCGGGACATGTGTACCTTTGGTTTAGGCATGTCTAAATTTGTGCCTTTTTTAATGGACGTGAAGCGGGTTTAAAAAATAGATGCTGTGGTGCGGGGAGGCTGCTGCTGGTCAGAGAACTCCAAAAACATGCATGATACTGTGCATGTGGCCTAGTGACAGCTGCGTTTGTTCATGGTGCACTAAATGGCAAAGTTAGCTCAGTTTTTAGTAGCCCACTGTAGCTATACTTTTAATATCCTTTGAAACAAATGTTGTAATGGCATTTATTTTTAAGATAGCCCTGGTTTAGTCCTTCTTTAGTGCTTTTTAGACCTGGTTTAGACTAGTTCTGTAAGGTAAAGCCTGAAGTTGGCCTAGTTCTAATTTAGACCTATTCTAGACTCGTCCTGATAGTCCAAGAATTGCTTTAGTCCTGCTTTATAGTTAATCTATGTTTTTCAGGTAGATATGGTTTGTTTTAGTCTTGGTCCTGGTCAGGTTTCTGGTAAGCACTGGATTTTGAGTTTTAGTGCTTTAGACCTGTTTTTAGTTATATTGTTATCATACTTTTACTTCTCTGAAAGTAAAGTCGATTTCTGTTGTTGAATTGAGCCACAGTGAGTTGTTTGTGGATCTTATAGAGATAAAACATAAAATTGTGGTGTGATTTTGTAAATCTGGCCCCCGGACCCTAGTCCTCCAAAAAATTAATGAGATTTACCGAGGCATATGTGGTGTGTAAAGACAAATGAATGTGTTGGATCGGCGTCTTGTCTCAGCGCTTCATTAAACCAAAGCTCACTCGTGCACCATCTGAAGGAGTAGTGTTCTCTCATTGTTTCATAAATCCATTCACAGATTCAGTTTAGTGGAAGAGTTACATACTGTATAGTGCACCTTACTTACATTAACCAATATGAAGACAAACAGCAGTTCAGTCGACCCCTTGAAAGTATTGACAATGAGAGCGGTCTTAAACACTGCCCAGAGAGAGGTCTATTGATGGACCCATTCAAGGGCAGGCAAATAAATAAGTAAAAACGAGTTCAGCGTGACCACTGGCTTTGTACTGCATTAGCTCTGGGAGTCCTCAGTGGATAAACTACGGCCCATTTAGTTGCATAAACATTGGCTTTATGGGAAATCATTAGTGTTGGTGTTGGTAGCATGTTTTGTGTGATAGTCATTTACCATTGTGCTGACTAAGTCCATTTGGTAGCGTTAGAAGGCCCCTAAGTGGCCCTCTCTACGCAAGTTAAACAAAAGAGCAATGCATAAAGGTGTAACTAAGTCTAAAGGCTGTGAATAGATGTAGATCGCTGCATATTATAATAGGCTTTCACATCCATGCAAATGTGTTTCATTTTTCATGTTTGTAAATATGACATTAGAGGCCATTAACTCTCTTAAAATGCAGACTCTAGGGATTCTTTTTTAGCTTTTATTATGAGCATTGTGCAAAAAGCGGCTATTAGTGATTTTGACAGCTCATATTTTGTCATAATATAGACACATATTTGTATCTGTTTGCTTAATTGGTTTTTCTGTGTGCAGAACATTCAGTATTTTATAATTCACTCCTTTCAAAGTGGAACAAACTTTTCAGCGACACGTTTTTCATCTATTTTACCAAATTCTGAACTAAATGTCTCACTGACGATAAAGAGCAGCCAACTGGAAACATTGGGAAAAGCTGGAAAAGTGGAGTTAGGAAAGTTCTTTGGAAGATTTCCACATATTGAATGACATCTTCATTCAGTTCATTTGTCACTGAGGTTAAAAAAGGCACCACCAAAAAATGTATTGGCCGATTAGGTCCTTTTACTCTTGCTCAGCACTAACAATCTGTCTGTTCTGTATGAAATAAATTACTTCAATCAATTAGAGTTATTTCCACGATAACACATTTAATCTTGACTAATTCTAACTGTAATTTGTAACTGTAAGAGACACATTGTCCGGTGTCATAAGTTGTCAAGTCAAAACCCACTTGTCAAGAGAGTCCATTCTGACACATGAGGGTTAAAGGGGTGTTGTTCGGCTCAGCTCTTTGACACCAGACCCACTCATGTGTCGTGTCATTATTTATTACAAAGCCGCTTGGGTTTGTTTGCACACCTCTTGTCACTGTGCCATTAGCCGAGGTCGACTCTTCAAGCGCGCCTGTGTTGCATAAATGCTACACACATCGATGAATGGAGGCACTGTGCATTTGTGTTGCCCGAAGAAGTCATTTACAGTTGATGGGTCACAAATGGTGTTATTAAAGGTAATAATCACATCTGTTGCAAGCACGAATAAGTTAAGTATCAGAAGGTTTTGGCAGTGGCTCCACAATTAGGTGCATTTGCTTCAGTCAAATAATCAAATTGAAAAGATGGGTGAAGTGTCCTGCCCAAGAACATGATAGTGGAGGGATTGAACCATCAACAACAGACATCTCCGCTCTGCCCTACTTGCACGTGGATCTTTTTTCCTTTGAGTTTTGACAACTAAGGAATTGGGATGTCAAGATTGATAATTCTGATTATTCAGGTTACAATATCATCTTAAAATCTGGAAAATAATCATCGTGAGAATCATAAGCAGCAAAAATTCTGTTCATTTTACACTTTTTATCTATATATTTTTATCAACAACTGTGAACAATTTCTGAATCGGGATGTTTCTTCTCACAATAATTGTAACACTATAATTGCATATCGTTATGTTATGTAATTTTATGTTATTGCTTTGCCTCAAATGTTCCAAAGTATGGCATTAAAATTATCTATATTGCATTCATTCAACTTAGTTTTATTGTGGGGGGGGGCGGACTTGCAAAGCATAAGTTCTTTCTGTGATCAGGGTCCCTCTATACACACCTGACCTGTAACTTGGCCTTTCGTCATTTACTTTATTTAAGGTTTAATGCCATACTGTGGAACATTCCAGACAAAGCTGTGCATATGTCCACGGAGACAAGAAGGTGGCATTCTCTCAACCAGAAAAGTTCACTTACACTTGTTAATAAAACAGCACAACGTTTCCTTTCAGCTCAGAAATGTGTAACAATAAAATTTGACAAGGCGAGTTTGTTTTGTTGAGAGCGGACATTTACTCTTCGACGGTTAAAATCCATAACTTTGAAAATAAATATGCCATTTCCATAAGTGTGCAAAGTTTTGGCCAACAAACACATCAGTTAAAGGTCTTAGTAACATTAAAACATGTCCACTGACTTTGTATTCTAGACTGGAGACTGTGTTCTATTAAATAACACTAATCAAATCAAATGGACTCTTATTTCAATGACACAAAAGTCACTGAAGTCGTTCTGGAGTTTTGTCCTCATGAAAAACAAGATACTTGACCAAAACAGCAATAAATTACATAGTGTCATTGCAAATGCTCACTTTACAATACAACGGAGCAGATTCTGTTTTCAAATATGACGTTTTCATATTATTTATCCATCGCGTTGTAGCAATGATTCAAAGTTGTCTTGTAATGAAGGCGATACAAGACCTCAACAATGTCCGAATGTCGTACCATTGTCCAAATTGTCACCGTCTCCACCAAAAGGCCATTTGAAAAGGCCATGGAGAAATACTTGCTGTATTATAATGATTGCCCTCTACATGGTTGGCCTAGTCCCATCCATTTAAATTTGCACAATACTAATATTTTGCATTTTGCCGCTTTTTGTGCCAAGCTGGACAAATTGGACCTATATTCGCGACACTTCAGCAAACCCAACAATTTGCCAGTGTTTGGGCCTCATTACAGCGAGCAATGTATTTCATTTAAAATCAAAACAGACTTTCATCCAAGTGATCACAATGAAAGCAAGAGGAAATCGACTGGAGTGGCGGTTTGTTCTGTTCTCCTTTAAATGAATGCTTTTACTTCGCTCGTCTCTCCAAAACAACTTGTGTCTCCATTAGGCTTAACTAAGACCCTGAAATGCACAATCCTGTTTTATCCTGAATATAACAGGAAGCAATAAAAGCTTTTGCTAAATTGAGGCCTTTCGTCTTTTGCTTTGGCTTTTGACTCCACTTTGCTGTGAAATATAAAGGACTCAAACCAACAGTGGCACATGGCTGATAATTAGTATACCTTTTGGACTATTTGTCAAAAATTTTAAATAAATCCAATTAGACTCTAACCTTGTACGTTATGACGAAATGTGTATGCAACTCCCACTTAATAAAGGACTTTTAATGTAGTTTCTCTTCTGTCTCCTTTGATACTTGAAATATGATTTGAAATTTAAAGAAATGTTCGAAAGAAATATTGCGCTGTTAAACTGCATGTGGCGAATAAATGAGCATCTTGATTTAGGCCAGCAAAATGCCGACTGAAAAAAATCACATTCACGCGTTTCAGTCACGTGACTTATATGTTGTCATCACCATGTTGTAGACGTCACTGTATGTTGTTGCCTCTCCGCTGTTGGATAGTCATGAAAAACAGAGCTAAAAATGAAAAATGAAAAAGGTTGACACTTCAAGAGGACAGAAGTTCTGGGCTTTGATCCTTATCTTATCTACACGTCGCTGACACTTAAAAGCAGCGAAAACTTGCCACAGACTTTTGCAGACGTTTACATCTAAGCGTCCTCGTCCACAAGCCCCGGACAAGCCCTCAGAGCTTTCATGAGCACGGACTTTGTGTGCGGGTGAGTAACTGTCTGATCCTAAAATATAACACCCAGACAGTTGGAAATTAGGCTCGTTAGAACTGTTATTAATCCACACTAAAAATACTGCAATGTAAAAACCAGATCAGAGAATAAGTTGTAATACATTTTTACCTATGTGGCAAAGGAAAGATTGGCAAAATGTAAACTTAAAAGCGAAACGTATTACCTCTGTTTCTAAATCAGGCTAAAAACTATTTGTGGTCAAATGTAAACAGTGTCAAAATGGGCTAACTCAACACAACAACAAGCGGACATCTTGGACTTGAGTGAATGGCTGTACCGTGGCTCAAATTCTGTAGCCGCTTCCATTAGCGCTAACCTTGAAAGATTTTGTATTAAGAGCAAACAGGAAGCGGTAGGAGTCTTATTATTAGGCCGCCTCTTACATCAAGCATTTTGTTCCGTCCCAAACAGTTGAACAACGTCCCATAATGGCAGTTTGAGAGATCCAGAGCGGAACAAACTCAACAAGTATACAGAGTCGAGTGTGTTAATGAAGCTAGCGGCGAGCTAAATTAGCATCTGTGTCAGGTTCAGAGTGTGTCACGGGGGGAGCGGGGGGGAGAAGAAAGGCCCGGCGTATGTGTCTAACAAAGCTCTGACTCACTCTATCTCGTCCATTAGCCGTCCGCACGCTGCTGAACGGCACAAAGGAGCCTGCTAATGCACAGATAACCCACAGGTCTCCACTCCACTCGGAGTAGACACTTTCAGCTTCTTGTTGCCCACTTTTTGCTTTGACACGTCCCTTTGTTACCTTTGTTTCCTTTGTTTCTGCGTCCCTGAAATACGGCGGCCATGTTTAGAACCTCTGACGTCACAGTATGTAGGCTTCAGGTAGGCACTGCACTGCACTGCAAAAATGACTGGAATTCAGAATATTACACCTGCTTCTCTCCGTGGTGACGTTTTCATTTGCCCGGAATGTTCCGCAATATAGCATTTAAGTGCATGTTTGACCACACATGATTACCTTTAAGATTTCAATAGAACAGTTGCCTATTTTTTCCCATTTTGACAATTTTGAGGAAATGTATAATGTTGGACAGCTAATTCCTCAAATGTTACCCAGCAACCATACAGTAAACAAGGGCCAAAATCCATATAATTACACAATAGTTATGATTTGACAAATAATAATACCTGACAATACCGATTGTTTTGTTAAGTGATTGTTTAAACTGTCAGAAAATTGTCTCTGCATTTTCGAGGAAATGTCGCTGATGACATCACAGAGGGATTCCGTTGTATAGTATAGCTTTTATTTTTCAGATTTTCTTCACAAACTGCAACTTGACAGATGTAAAACTATGATAAATATTTACCACAAGGACCATCCCGCCAAACTAAGTCGTAATAAAAAAAAACATGAGGGTCGTCATATAAACTTTAAACTCATCTATCTTCATGGAGACAAGCAGTTCACACCACCAGGTCAAGTTAAGGGTCGAAGAGGTGACCATGTCTACACTGAGAGGGCAAGTTTTTAGCTATTAAAAAATGTCAATAAATGCTAAATATGTTTATTTTAATGGAACGTTCTAAGCAAAGTTATAACATCTCCACTGCACTGTCTCTGTCTCAATAAATAAATAAACTAAAATAAACTAGCTCCTTAGAGACAAGTAGGTGGCATGTCCTCCCCAAAAGAATCATTATAAAGTGCACCTTTAGTTTTGACTAAGGCTTAGGAATATTAGGTTTGGATTTGGACTTTGTCTCCATTTCTGTCCGATTTGTTTCTCTCTGACGTTTAGGATTTTTGATGGTCAGACCTTTTGTGGCAAAAATACAGTGTGGGAGAGTAGCCCCTTCATCCCGATTCACAGTCTGGTGGCCGTGTTTCTGGATCTCGATGGCCTCCCTGATCCAACTATGGTACTAGTTAATTAAACTAATTATATATTATACTATAATTTTTTCTAGTTTTAAATTGAATCCATGAGGACCTATGTAATTTGAGTGATTATGTCCCCTGTCACAACCTCAATAAAACGTGCGTCTTGCATCATGTAAGAACGTTACACCGCTCCCGCACTTCCACTTTAAATCTATAAGTCAATAAAAAGTTGTGTGGTAACAAAGGTTTCATCTGGAGCTGGATTTATGGCTTCAACTTCCCTATACCCCAGTCATCATGCCCTATTGTTCTTTCTTTCTATTGTACTATTGAACATGACGACACAACACAATCAAGTTTGAGACAAGTGCAATCAGAATTTAAAACAGTTCTTAGATGGAAATGGAAAAGTCTTGATCATACGTCAACAAGAAATTTTAACTTGACTCTATCCATCCATTTTTTAGATTTATACATCCCAAATGAGTGCTATTTTGACATTTTCTCTTACATTTATAAAAGTAAACAATAAAAGACTAACAGCGAAACAGATTTCTCAAAATGTAAGCTTTTTTCACTTTCACCTGCAGTGTCTTGCTTCATAATTACCTCATACTCTAAAACTCGCTTCAGTGGAACAAAAAAGGTAAATCCTTAAATAAGCTGAAGGAAAATTAATTTTTGGTGGATAAGCGATTGTGGCGATAAATCAATAATGCATTTTTTTCCTAAATTGGTTTTGAGAGGATGAGCTCACTTATCTCATTTACTTTCATTACTCGCCTGTCGTCTGCCAAACGCCTATAGACGAGTTAAAGACTTTATCTGCAGCTGCTTAGCCACGGACTGAATACACAAGATTAGACTGCACAGTATTTTAGTTATAACAGACTTTCTTTAGCAAAACATTACAAACCCATGTTGAGCTCTCTGTATCCTGCAGTGTTGTGTATCAAGTCATTTTTCTAACGTTAAACACACTGACCAACCCAAGCAAGAACACAATGGGTCTCCTTTAAAACACAATTACACAATTTTACCTTTTTTATTTACCCGCAGTGTCACCAGTTTTCAATGCACTAACTGCAATAAAAGGTTAGCGTTGTGAAGGACATCTTTACGATTATATGTAAAAATGTAAATTAAGGCTGTAGCCTCGTGAGTTTGACAATTTGCTGCACGTCATTCCCCAGTCTCATTCCCGTTTTAACGCTGCACTGTCCTGTTGAGTAAATTCTACGGCCCTTTAGTCATTCAGTCGTTTAATTGGTCGATGGTGTCTCACTTGACCAAAATTGTCAAAAAGTTTAATATTTTTTTATTTCGATGATGAAGATTTATGTGAACAGCAGCAGAAATGAAAAGGTACGGAGCGAGTTATCTTGACTTTTTACATACAAATGCACCTTTCCAGCTTTTGCCACCAACAATTTCTTTAGTCGTCGATCACAGTTAAAGTTATCTTTTAGTCTTTGCTGCTGTATGTCTGTGAGAGGAAAATTATGTTGTTCTCAACTCTCAAACCTCTCAAAACCTGAATGAATAGTTTTCAGATTGTAGAATATTATAAAGACATAAAGACCTACAGCCAGATGTGTGGAAGAACTAGTTTTCCCTAATGATTACAAGGTATTTTCAGAATAAATATCCAAACAGCAAATCCACAGTTAGTGACTTACTTGAGTAAAAGTGCAGATACTTGTGCAAAACAATTACTCAAGTAAAAGATTTCAATTATAGTTTTAGTATTTCACACAAATTTAGAGAACAATAAAAGCGTTCAATCCCTCACCCCAGACATTTCCTCCAATTCCTCCGGGGGGAATCTGAGGTGTTCCCCGGCCACAGAGAGACATCCCTCCAGCCTGTCTTGGGTCCAGGAGGCATCCGGAACAGATGCCCGAGCCACATCAGCTGGAGGAGCAGCGGCTCTACTCTGAGCTCCTCCTGTGTAACTGAGCGCCTCACCCTATCTCTAAAGGAGCGCCCAGCCAGCCTGCAGAAGAAACACATTTTTCCTGCTTTCGATCTTGTCCTTTCGGCCATTACCCAAAGCTCATGACCATAGGTGAGGGCAGGAACGTAGATTGACCAATAAATGAAGAGCTTTGCCTTTCGACTCCTTCTTCACCATAACAGTCAGATACAGAGACCGTATCACTGCAGACGCTGCACCGATCCAACTGCCCATCTCACGCTCCATTCTTCCCTCAGATACTTCAACTCCTCCACTTGGGGCAAAAAAACTCCTCAACCCAAATAGAAATTACTACAAATATCTGCTCGCAAATGTAGGTGTGGAAAGTAACAAAGTTTAAAAAATGTAAGTCCTGTACTTGAGTAAAATTTTTAGGTATCTGTACTTTTCTTAAGTAGTTTTGGATTTGATCATTAGGCCCGAGCCCCAGCAGGGCAGTTGCCGAAGGCAGCGTTGCAACTGTCTGACCAAACATGCACGCGAAATTATTACTATTTACTCTAAATGAACATTTTCAAACGCGTACTAATATTTTTTTTGCACATCTATCTGTACTTTTACTTAAGTAACAAAAGTACATAACTTTTTACTTACTCTTCTGTTCATTATTGGCCTGTCTATGTAAATAATGTGATGTCATCTGAACCCCTTTTATACATTCATTCATCGAAACCTTTACACAGAAAAGGATGGTTTGCGCCTGCAGTCGAGTGACAAAGTGGGTTTAGGGTTTGCTGCAGTGGCCAGCTCCACAGGAACCTTCCCAAACTGACAGAATCCCCCCTAATCCGGTTTAGACTGGTGCCACACACACATATGTTGAATCTCTGGTCTCGTGGCTACACCTGTATCTTCTCTTTTGCCGCAATTTAAGTCGAGATATGTCAGATTTGGATGAAAAATGCCAGAAGTGAGCCTGACGTCAAAGCCGCTGCAGTGACGTACAGCGCGGAAGTACAGCATCTGTCTGGTTATCGTCACATCTACAGACTGCACATTGGCTCTGATTTAGTTGGTTTTGGCCTTGAGCTGCAGTTTAGATCTTATCTCAGGAGGTACTTTAGAAGCTCTGAGGATAACTGTTAAAGCTGTGAATGCGTTATAACTAAGGTTTACCCCTGTTTAGGTTACCCTTTGTTTTCTTTAACTGTTTAATTGTGTTTTAATCTACAACTCTTGCATTAAATTGTTATAAAGTGGTTAAAAAATAAATACATTTGCTCAGGACGCTTTCTTAATTTACAGATTTTTTATTTAGCTAAAACCAATAGAACATTTATTAGAAATCTTCCAAGACTTTAACCATTTCCTTTATTTGTTTGTTCCATTTCATTTGAATTATTCTCTGTGTATTACTTTACTTTTGAGGAATGGATGGATACTGGTATTGATATCGAAAATGCTGGTTCGGGTATCGGTTTCATTGGTTCTGTTTTGGTCTAAATACATTTATGTTGGGAGACTATTTTCTGGTCCTTGATAGCCCAGAACGCCTCATGATGTTTGAACCTTCTACAAAACAAAATATTTGCATTAGTTTTGTCCTGCGCTTTTTATCTTTGTAAGGAATTAAATGCCGTTTGCCGTCTATGCTCTGGTACCGATTGATCGGCTTACACTTAAGGTCAAGGTATTCAGTGAATTTCTATTACTTTTAATCCTGTTTTTGTCCCAAATTTACTATTTCCCTTCAGTACAAAATTATGGCTGAATTATTTGAAAAGTTGATCGAATAATCGCAATTGATCAAATACTAAAATAACTGTCAACTAATTTGGTAATAGAATTAATCATTTTCTGGACCATAAACACCAGAATAGCATTGTTGCCACAGTAACAATGTTTGACGCACAATATTTTGCAACAGAAAAATATGGCGATATTCATTTATAATAATACAGTAACAATGAAGCAGGTAAATCCCAGTAAACCCTTTCCAAACATACAGAATCATCAAAAGGCATCAAATAAATGGCAGACTTGACCAATAGTTAGCCATAGAAGCTCAAAACCAGAAAAGACAAGCACAAATACAATAAATATTGAGCCCTACGATACTGTATGTTTTCTTTCAGCTATTATTTATAGAACAATATAGTATTTATGGTAACAGAAGAGCTTTTATGACTCGGACGGAGCAGCAATTAACAAAAAATGACACAGAAACATGTACAATTAGTGTTTTTAATGAAAAGCGACATCTCCATAGCTTCATCCACGTCAAGAATTGTATAGTCGCGGACCTTTCGCGATCCAAATGACAAATCGATTAATCAGAAGCAGGGATCTCCCACCTGTAGCTCCCCAAGGGATTTAGGAGTTCTCCATATTACGCCGAATCATTCCAATTTGATAAACCACATGCTTATTCCAAATTTTATTCTTTCAATCTCTAACTTTGTGCGCGAGTGTCTTGATTGTCAAGGAACACTTATGTACCTTGATGGATTGCCCATTGTGTCTTGAAAATAGCGTCAAATTTGCAGTTTACACTGTCATTTTGTGAAATATTTGTGCATTTTACAGTGTCCTGAGCAAATTTGTTGGCCAGAAAGGACACTAACAGCTGCTATCACAAAATACAAATGGCCAGACGTAACGATACGGGCATTAGTTAGATCTCTTTTTAATTGTTTGTGCTTGATAAGGTGGAAAACCCGAGCACTGACAGAATATTGTTTAGCGTTTTATAAGTGTGGGACTTTAGCCGTGCAAGGCTCACATTCTCGGAAACACCAACAAGCTCACTGCCATTTTGTAAAAGTAGCTCTCAGAGGGAAAAGGGTTGGAGCTAAAGAATAATCTATCACCAAAATGATTGTCAGTCGCAGCCCGATACAACACTTCCAAGTGTATGATCTTATCATAAATGCTCCTTATGTTCAAAACGGTGGATTTGGGTAAAAAAACCTTCTTGTTTTCTCTACGACTCCTTCCATCGCCAGATTAACCCAATTGGCTGACAACTCTGCCTTTATCTCCCTCCGCCGCAGGGCATACAAATTGAGTGGGCCATTCACACCGTTTCCCTCTCATATCCTGCACTCGCATCTCCACTAAATATGAGCTCAGATATGATTCCCTACATCGGCTCAACTGAGCATAACGTTACGACCGTTTTCATCTGCCGTTTTAATTGGAAAACGTTTCTCCACCTCGGGATAGCGGCGGGGAAAAAACCAAACCGCACAGACACGGAACACGGCAGACTCTACACGCCGTTTGATGTCCTTCATGGTTTGGAGCGCAATAGAAATCGCCACTATCTCATTAATGTCCCGTGAAGAGGCATTAACAGGCTTAATATCAGACTGCACAGAACACAACTGGAAAAGGTAATCGGTTACTTAAAGACAAGTTTGTGGTTCATTGAGCTTGTTTGAATTGTCTTGCGTACTTGGCTTTGCTTTCTGTTGAGAGCTGGAAACATTTGAACCCACTGTGTGATGTCATCAGGTGGTAGGTCAGAAGTGCTCCTCTGTGTTTTTGAAGTCCATGTTCACCTTCACCTCACTCATCCGGATCGTTCAGGCGCTCAAATTGCCTTCTGCAGCAAATAAGCATCATCACATTCTTTAGAATTATTGTGTGTCAACAGTTTGTGTATAAGATACTTTTTATTTGTGTTTGATGTTATTTTAGTCAAATACCAAGCGTAAAGCATCCAAAAATTGTTTAAAAGCCTGAAGTAGTACCTTAAACTGTTGTTCTGGATGATTTTATAATGAGTCTTTCCACAAGTAGCATAATTACGGTAGTTGTGTTAATGTTGCTTTTGTGCTGCTTGCAAAGGGCTTTTCATTCTGTATGTTCTTATAAAGTCTTTCAATGCCCAAAATCATTTGATTTGGTGACCGCAGATTAGAATGAGAAACTCGTATACTTATAGACTCTATATATATATGTATGTTTTATTTCAAACTAAAACAGGGTTGTTGTTACAATCGGTTATCATTAACTCTTTCATTTATTCACTCTCACGCGCATTCATAGGATATTTAGAAAACTAAATTTTGATAGGAATATGCTATATATTTGATACCTCACTGATAATAAAAAGCCTTTTTTTTTTTTTTTTAACTCAAGAGCATTCTAAAACTGTTCCGGAAAGGTCACATTTTTAAGTTTTATGGTATTTTTTTTGTATCAATACTTCAAATGAATATCTAGTTTAGAGACGTTTTTGAATTGATTACTATCAGATTTGTTGACAACCCTAGTTCAGATCACCATTGTTCTTCACTTTCGATTGGTGGAGGAAGTATCAGAAACAAAGGGGGCAGCTGCAGAGTCCAAGTGCGTTCATTTCTGGTTTGGTCCTGATTTGAGCCCAGTTTAGTCATGATGTAAACTAGTTTTGTTCTGTTCCAGTCCTGGTCTATAATTCCTGGTTTAGTCCCAGTGAAATCCCAGAGGAGATACTGAGTAATATCTTTATTATTCTCAATCCCTGATCTCATATCAGAAAGGTTAAAAGTATTTCTTCCTTGCAAACTTTTTTTCTGCTTGTTGACCTTTGAAGAACAAAAAGATTTTACCCACAAGCGCTGCACAAGCCGGCCACCCAATAATGAGACATCACGACTGTCCCCCCCCCCCCCCCACACACCGCGCAGCCCCCGACCCTCCGCCGCCCGTCGGTACGTAGCAGTGCTGACGTGATCGTGTCATCATTGATCGGGCCGCTGTTAAACTGCACTGACACCTTCACAAATCCATTGGACACGCAGCCCAGGGGAAAGCAATCTCAGCACGGACACACAAGCTCCCGTGGCCCCGCGAGGTGAGGAACGAGAGGCACCGCGGACTTATCACTGCTCAAGTCTGCTCCAAATCGCATTAACCAAAGCCTTGGCTGATCAAGATTTCAAAACATATAAAATCCAGTAAACAGTCTAATCGGCGCATCTAAGAGCTACTTCAGCTTATTATAAGGGAATGTCGTGACGTTCGTGCACTATTTTCTTTCTTACAAGAAATCCCCAACTATATCATGACAGAAATCTGGCATGATGAGATTAAAGGTACTTCATCTTAAAAAATACCAAACATGTTTTTACCTGACTTGGCTATTTTAAGAAAAAGTATAGACATTTTTAATGGTGGATCCATATCAAGAATAGTGACTTATGGTGATGTATTGATAAAATATTGACTGTCATGTTTAATATTATCTATAATTAGGGTGCATATAATGACCAGTGATTCCCAACCTTTTTGAGGGTTTCAAACACACTTAGTACCTCTATATATCATGTACCGATGTTTCTTTTGTCATTATAAATGTGTTTATTAGTACATTGAGAATAGTAATATAATATGTTCTTGTTTTAATGATAGTTAAACCAACATTATCCAACAGAGACATTATTAAAGATGTAAAATGAACAAAGAACCGTTTACATTCCTCTACTATTCATTTAAATCTGAAATAATTCCAAGTTCCCTTGTACCCCTGGGAAACACCGATTAACATGAACGTCGTATAGAGGCATATTTGTATTTGCCATAGATATTATGTCTTCCATCATATCACCAAGATTAGATATGTTTAAAAGCAAGTTGATATGAAAAATATGTCAAAACTGTGTTGCCCGGTGGACGAGTGGTTAAATCACAGCACACTTATGCCAGGCTCCAAGTGCAGCCGGCCGCAGTGTCGTGAGTTTGAATCCCGACTCCGACAATTTACTGCATGTCCTCCCTTCTCGCTCATTCCCCATTCCCCACAGTCCTTTGCTGTCTAAAAAAGCCTACGAGCAAAAAAATAGAAACATTTATCAAAACCTATGTCTACAAAAGTCATGAGCAGAAATGTTAAGTTTCAAAAAAGTATTATAAAATGTAATTCTGGTATTAGAATCCAGATGCCCTCCCTGATGCCACAATCTGGTTCAACAATGGCGTTAATACTTATTTCACAGTAATAGGAAACATTTTTATTCCAAATAATAAGATTTACAAGAATAACATTTTGAAATGTTTAGACTTTCAAATATAACTATTTCAACTATTTTAACGTACAATTACCCCTTTTTAACATTCATCCATAACTAATCGACCTCTGTTATTGACCCTGAGGACCCAAAATTGTTTAACCTTTAACAAACGTTGTAAATCTGACAACATTTTACATTTAATTATTAGTAATTAATTTTCCAACAAGCGCAGCATCATGAATATTAGTCACAGGCCAATCCTCGGAGGTCCAGTTGCTCCTGTACGTCAGAACAGCGTGCTCTTGTAAACATATTTCATTGTTCATTAAACATTTCCAGTGCGCCTTCATTTATCTGTCAACGCCACATTAGGCAACCATTTTCCTCTCGGTCTGGGCTCTGGTCGCCTCCCACCGATAATGGGAAAAGATTATGCACATTCATTACCATTATCATTAGAATCATCATTATCCACCGCTTAGCATAATAACGCATTTGACAATTTCGCCTGTCAAGATTTTAAATTATTTTTAAATCTGCCATATCTTGCCATATTTTTCTTTTGATTTATTTAATGCGTGACCCTCAACAATCAATCAAAATATTAGCTTTTAACGTTGCGAAGATGAATCAACTAGTGTCCAATGATACGGTTGTTTAAAAACGGAAAGCCAACCAGACACTTTCTTTATAAATCTGACCGAATCGGAATTGAATCCTTTTTATTTTAGAATTTATTTTAGTTGATTTCTTTACTGAAACATTGGCTATTGGCAAAATCTGAATATATCTGATTTCTGGACCTTCAAAACATGCAAACAGCAAAATCTGATGTGAATAATCAGAGGGAGGGATCATGATCAGAAAGAAATCACATATTTTTAAGTTTTACAAATCATTTCATTTATCTTATACCTCTGATTGTGATCTGATTTTGAGTGCACATATAGCCGCAGTCACTGTTACTAATTTCTAAAATAGTCCAGGCAACGACTTCCAAACATATCTAATAATGGTATTATTACGGTTTAAACGATCTGCTAACATTTGCACATGATAAAAATGTACACAGGCTTCTGTAAAAGGAAACCAATGCTGTTAACAGGTCCAAACTCACTTTTCTGCAGTTCAGTGGTAATTATTAAATGTTGTGTTGATTAGTGTTGAGTTTAAAGCTTTGAGTGTCTCCTAACTAACTAAATAAATCTGTTATATATAGTCGTATAAAGTCAATTACTATAATACTATACTATATGTTCTGGTTTGAAATAGATTGATGTCCAAAATTCTCCGAAACATTCTTAAAGATGTAAAATTTACAACAAAGACATTTTATTTAATCTATACTGTTAAAATCTGATACCATTCCAAGTACCTTGGTATAGACAAAGACTACTAAGTATTTTAAACACCTTTGGGAGAAGTTAAAAATTTGAGATGACATAGAGTTTCTTTCAAGTACTTGACAAAACAACACAGAATTGGTGGACTAATAATTGTGTAGCTAACAAGGATGACGAGATCAAAGTGTAACGTCATTTTCCCGAAGGATTCATTTGCACTCCAGCAAGCAAACTGTTTTTTTTTGTTTTTTTTTATTACCAACAATCCTAAAAGTGCATTGAAAAACAAAGAAAGGACTTACCTGTTGTATGCAAATGAAGAGCCCGGAAATGCGCTGGTGGTACTTTTTGGTGGTGTTTTGCCTGGCTCGTATCCGTACCCTAAAGGTTTTGAACAACTGATGGCGTGTCTCCTCTGAGGGCTTCTTATATTGGCACAGCGCTTCCCTCCTGGCTCAGCCTCCTGTACCGCTCCCTCCCTCCCTTCCTCGACGCGCACATCTCCATAGAGCTGCTTCATCCACGGAAGAGGAGGAGGAGGGAGAGGCTGGTGATCCCCTGCACACGCAAAAAAACCAAAACACATCCAGTCTCCGCTGTGTGACGTAGAAGGGATCCTGCCTACGCCACTCGTTTGCTGGGGCGTCCAACGAAGCGGTAAAATGTGCTTTAACGGGAAACGATATCCAAACCAGGACTAGAATGGACGATTAGGTCAAAGGGGGCAGGTCTGTCCAAGGCCCAATATCACCAGCCAAAGTGGTTTGAGTCACAGTTTACCTGAAATGCTCAGTGCACTCGGGTTTAATGAGATGGTATCAAATTCTTCTCATTATATAGGTATTTTTCTTTGAACCACATTTAATGAAGTGCGCTTGGTTAGCCGATCTTATTTTAGTGAACACGCTTGATTGAAAGTTTGGCTGGATTCATTGATGCTTGTTTGAGCACCGACGTGTTTGCTGAGGCACTGATCAATGACTCTCAGCATCACGGCTTTTCCTGGAATTGGGAAACACCACATTGACCCAGTAGCACCCATAGATATTCACTGACTATGTTTACATGCAAGCCAGGAAAAACAGATAAGCGCCTATTCCAATCTAAGCCAATTTTTTACCGAAGAGGCATTCAACTGCACTAGCTGCTAATGAGCCTACAGAGTGTAACTGTCTTAAAAACATGCGATAGTCCACATGTATTACTCACTATCTACTGAGTAGCCTAATTCTTCACAGCAATGACTTTATAAGCACTTTTCACAACTTTCGGGAAGCGAGTTTTGCCGTCACAGTAAAGCTAACAACTAGCATGCTAATAGCACACGTCCTGCTTCCCGGAGAATAAAACGCGCTCCAAATGTATTTTGACCTGTATGCTAATCAATCACCAATGCTAATCATTGACTGCGTTTTCCACAAAACTCGCTACATCAAATTCACATTTGTGTTTTAAAATACAGCTGTACTTTTGTACAATGTAATTTGTTGTTGTATAAAGGTCAGAACCTCATCTCACAGTAAAGACTTGAATATTTGAGCAGTTTATGCAGATTTGTTTACATTTGCAACCAGAGTCAAAATGGCTGAGGGTGGCATACAGATCACGTATGGGATGCAGACAGTTCACAATTGACTCATTTTCACCAAAAGAGCTGCTTTTACAATATAACTGTGCTGGGGTCAAACTAATTATACTTTATTACATCAATTAGAGCCTTTCATTGTTGTTAGCAACTCCACAGAGTAACACAGTCCAATTTTGTTTGTAAAAGCACCAGTTTACTTTGAACCCAGTGCGTCTATTGCAGTGCCTTGCCTAACCCTGAGGGGCTCAGGGGATTCCTGCTGATCTGAGCACAGCAGAGGTAGGTGCAGCGCTGAGGTGAGTCACAGTGAGGAAACAAGTCACAGCTCTCAGAGATCTGCTACAACCCACACTAACACAAAGCGCAGACAACTCCACGGAAAGACTGGAATCACAGGGGTTTGCACTGTGCAAACAGAAACAATTGAAGTACATGTGGTTAGAAAGTCAGTAGGTCACGGAGAGGAAAGAGCTACGCCAGAATACAAAGCTCTCTTTCACTTTCAGAATCAGCAATCAGAAAAGTTTTTGCCAATGTCAATGAACAAAATTCACAACATAGAAACTTGTTTTGGCATTAAGGTGCACATAAAAGATGACAATAATAAAAACAGAATATATGAAATCAAAAGGGCAGCATTAAGAAACTATTTAAAATGCTTAGTATAAAATAAAAATAGGCTTACTATGTACACAAGAATTTACAGTAAAATTTTACAGATGTGAGCGCAGAAAGTGAAGTGTAGTGATGATTGATTAAATTGTAGTTAAAGTGGCAGGTGTTTAGAAGTGTTCATGAGTCCAAAGCAGAGGGAAGAAACTGTTCTTTGTGTTCTGGTCCGGATGGACCGTAGCTCCGCCTGAGGGAGTGGCTCAAATAGTCCATGTCCAGGGTGAGAAGGATCAGCTGTGATCCGACTTGCTCGTCCCAAAGCCGGAGACGTACAGGTCCTGCAGAGATGGAAGTCTGCAGCCAATCACCTTCTCAGCAGAACGCACAATGCCTGTAGTCTCTGTCCCGTGTGCTCCAGCGTACCGCACGGTGATGAGGGTGAGGAGGACTCAATGATGGCGTGTGAAGCACCATCTTGCACTGGCAGCTTGGCTTTCCTCAGCTGCCGCAGGAAGTACATCCTCTGCTGGCCTTCCTTGATGAGGGAGCTGATGGAGGCTCCCACTTGAGGTCCTGGGTGATGGTGGTGCCGAGGAAGCGGAGGAGTCCACGGGTGATGGGGAGTCTGTCATGATGAGGGGGCTGGGGGCTGTGATTTCCTGAAGTCCAGAACATCTCCACTGTCTTCTGGGCGTTGAACTCCAGGTTGTTACCGCTGCACCAGGACACCAGCCGGTCCACCTCCTCCTGTAGACAGACTCATCCCTGTCCGAGATGAGCCCGATGAGGGTAGTGTGTCGTCCGCAAAACTTGATCAGTTTTACGGAGTCGTGGCTGGAGGTGCAGCAGTTTGTGTACAGGGAAGAGAGCAGAGGGAAAGTACACACGCCCTGTGGGAGCTCCATGTGCTGATAGTCCGAGTGTCTGAGACATTCTTCCCAGCCGACACTGCCTCCGATCCGTCAGGAAGTCAGTGATCCACCTGCAGGTGGAGTCAGGCACGTTGAGCTGGGAGAGCTTGTCCTGGAGCAGAGCAGGAGGATGGTGTTGAACGCAGAGCTGAAATCCACAAACAGGATCCTGCGTAGGTTCCCGGGGAGTCCAAGATGCTGCAAGATGAAGTGGAGTGCCAGGTTGATGGCCTCGTCTACAGACCTGTTGGCTCTGTAGGTGAACTGCAGGGGGTCCAGCAGGAGGAGGTGAAGGACTTGAGGTGGGGCAAGGACCAGGCGTTCAAATGACTTCATGACTACAGACGTCAAGCGCCACAGGCCTGTAGTCATTAAGTCCAGTGATCCGGGCTTCTTGGGACAGGGAACATGATATGATGAGAGACTTGAAGCACTGGGTGGACTGGCATGACTCCAGGGAGGTGTTAAAAATGTCTGTGAAGACGGGGGACAGCACTCCCGCACAATGTCTTAAGGTGGAGGGAGAAACATCCGTCTGGTCCAGCAACTTTCCGGGGTTGGATTTAAGAAATAGCCTGTTTACATCCTGTTCCTGAACTGAGAGAGTGGTGGGGGAGGTGGGGGGACCGGGTTGGGTTGGCAGAGGTGGCCACATGGGGGAGGGGTGTCACATCAACCTGGAGTAGAAGGTGTTAGTTTTCCAGCCAGTTTTCGGTTGTCTGCTGCAGGGCAGGGAGCTGGGCTTATGATTGGTGAGCCGGATTGGAGCCGGAGCCACACCACACAGGAGGCGGGGTTGTTGTCAGAGAACTGCTGCTTCAGACCGTATTGTAGTGTAATCTTGCTCTCGATACCGTTTTTTAAAAATCCATACTTGGCATCTTTGTAGCGCTCCCCTTGTCACACAGCTGTGCGCTGCCTCCTTCTGCTGCCTTAACTGCCTCAGTTTTGGGTGAACCAGGGTTTGTCATTATTGAAAGTGACTTTGGTGTGTTTGGTTAATGCTGTCCTCACAGAATCGACACAAGTGGATGAAATAGCAGAGATGAGTTCAGAGTAGTCGCTGCTCTTCACATCTGGCATCAGTTATGGTAGTTTCATGGATGCGTCCGTGGTGTTTAGTTTATGTTCTCTGATGGAGCAGATGGCTGTCAGTGAGATTTAGGTACATAGCTGTATTTACTGTTGTTTATTTATATTACCCTTTATTTACCAGGTAAAACCCATTGAAATAAAACCTCTTTTATGAAGTTAATATTTATAGTAATGCTGTGTTCCAGTTGTCCTTGGAGGTCACTTTTTCTAAGTTCCAATTTATGATATCTGACAGATCAAATATTGATAGTACTTGCGTATTTTCCCTTTACTTTCTCTCTACTTTCACACCACTTCTGTGACCTGCTCCTGCGCTGGGCTTCTGCAGTTATTGATGGTCTGATGTGCTAATGTTGCTAACGTCGACACCAAGCTAATGACAACAAAATGCTGCTTTATAAACTGTAAACGTAATCAACATTCGGGTTAATGAATTAACTTACATGGATCAGCATTTTGGCGGATTTGAGCATTTTTTTTTATTACTGAGCGTATTACAGTTTATGTACAGCTCAAACACTGTTACTGTACATAAACTGTAGTACTGCTCGTTGTTTTTCGTCAGGACAACAGGAACTCAGAAAATCGTAGAGAATAATAATAATAATAATATATAATAATAATAATAATAATAAATAATAAATAATAATAATAATATAACTAAATTATATAACTAAATTATAAACATCTGCAGACTCAACCAGAACAAAAAAAATCATTGGAATGTTTATTGAGATAATGCATTCTAATTATATTAATTATTGCTATATAATGACAGGTGCCAAGGATCTAGATACCACTTCGCCAATACTTTATGAAGAGTGAATTTGGTCACCATGTCTCATGCGCCTCGAGTCAAACTCAAACTGTGACACATGTGAAACAGGACTCATCGGTATATGTTCATGTGAAAATTAGTTCATTACAAATATATCAAACTTCTCACCTCAGATTAACGACATTTTATGCTTCGCTCACTGATGATATGATATGATATTGTTTTCAGTCCGTGATATTCTTTTCTTCGTAAGCAGCCATATTTATTTTGATATGGATGAGCATGTGTGTCGCTGGCTAATCCACCTGTCAATCACGCCGATCTGAACCCAAGGAGATGGTCACGGCGAGATTTCATTCTGGATTTTACAGGCAATTCTAGACAAGGACGTTTTGCTTGTGGGAACACAAAATCAATTCCATCCTGCTTTTACAATATATCTGGTCTGGGGCAAAAAAACGTTCTAACTTTTATTCAAAAAAAAAAGGAATGAATGTAAGTCAATGTTAGTCTCCACAAAGCATGGAAACTACCATGTGTGAACGGGTAGTGGTTTTTGATGTAAAGCATGCTGAGTTTCTAGTGGAGCGTTATATTCCCTAAGACATTTAGCATGAAATCGCAGAATAAATTACAAATTGCCTTCACTCTAGGTCCAACAAAACTCATGAATTATCTCTGGGCTAAAATCCTGACCAAAATGACAAGTAATTAGCTGGCAATACGCATTTAAAGATCCACTGAAACCTGCAGAAGCCTTTCTCTCTCTTTCTCTCTCCTGTGGTGCTGACGTGTTCCCTGTGGCGGGTCGATAGTGGGCTGATTGGAGCGCAGAACACACGAGAGACGGTGGGTTTTGAGAGCGAGCGGGAGATAAGAAGCAGGTGGAACAGGCAGCTGCGGAGGGGCCTGTCTGTCAGTGATAGGACCCTCCAGAAAAAACAAAGAACTCTGATTAGCGCCGTGACACAAGAGCGCTTTAACTGCACCGCGCGGCCGTTTAAGTGCCTGAGGTGTCCGCGGCGATTGATGTCCAGTCCGTGTGGTGACATGAAGAGTTCTATTGAAAACAGGTTCAATATGGAGACTGTAATTCCAAGAGGGGAATTAAGGCTGTTTGCAATGCTATATGTTTGATGTGCTGCTAATTATGTAATGTTATGTGCATAATGTCAATTAAGTTGAATAATGGGTGGTAAAATATGTTGTATCAGAAGGATACAACATATTCATCTGCTTAGATGAGAGACCTGCATGCTCCTACTTAAGCAGATGAGGAGCATGCAGGCGATGAGGAGGATCCAGGAGGAGAGGAGGATCCAGGCAGGTGAGGAGGATCCAGGCAGATGAGGAGCATGCAGATAGTGAGGAGGATCCAGGCAGGAGAGGAGGATCCAGGCAGATGAGGAGCGAGGCAGACAGGTAGAAGGAGGATCCAGGCAGGTGAGGAGGATCCAGGCAGATGAGGAGCATGCAGACAGGTGAGGGGATCCAGGCAGATGAGGAGCATGCAGACAGGTGAGGAGGATCCAGACAGGAGAGGAGGATCCAGGCAGATAAGGAGAGGCAGACAGGTGAGGAGGATCCAGGCAGATGGGAGCAGGCAGACAGGTGAGGAGGATCAGGCAGATGAGGGGCAGGCAGACAGGTGAGGATCCAGGTAGGGGAGGAGCATGCAGACAGGTGAGGAGGATCGGGATCCAGGCAGATGAGGAGCAGGCAGACAGGTGAGGAGGATCCAGGCAGGGGAGGAGGATCCAGGCAGATGAGGAGCAGACAGACAGGTGAGGAGGATCCAGGCAGGGGAGGAGGATCCCCTGCCTGGATGAGGAGCAGGCAGACAGGTGAGGAGGATCCAGGCAGGGGAGGAGCATGAAGACAGATGAGGAGCATGCAGACAAGTGAGAAGGATCCAGGCAGATGAGGAGGATCCAGATCCACAGGTCAGGATGGTGGCATCTACAGTCATCACTCGATCATCATCATTTCAAATTTGACTCATTAATCTGTGTCCGCAGCAACTAAACTCCATGAAATGCTGACTAAAAAAATGAAAAAATGCGTAATTTCAATATGTTTCAGTTTGGCCACAGAATATGTTAAACAATAAAATAACATTTATTCATTTGCAAATATTTGGCTACAAATGACTCTCTGTGAATGGAGATTCTTCTTCAAATGCAGCCAAATCTGTTCCTTAACACCCAATGCCTCTTGGTTAGATAAATATTAACAGATGGATAGATCCAGTAAATGACGTTGTGGCACATTGTCAGACACACAATGACAGAGTTGATCATTGACAGAGAGTGAAGACAAAGACAGGTCACTCACCCACAGAATAACAAACAATAATTGCAAATTAAAAATTCGGTCAACTTAGACTCCTCCAATGAATCCACTAAATTGTATATTATATATTAACATGTTTCAAATGTTATTCCCATACTCTTAATTACTTTATGAGGACAACACTTTTTGAAATTTCTCATCAGCATTGCCATTTAGAAGGCAAATCAATGAGGTATCAAAGTCTCATTATGTCATAAACAATTAAATGTATTGTATATGTAACAGACGCATAAATCCAGGGACATGCAGTTCTTCAATTCAGTTCAGCCCAGTGTCAACGCATAAGTGATCACTATTTACAGCAATAAATAAAAAGCATTTTATTCATCCCAAAACTGCATGACATTATTTTTTGCGTAGAAGATAAATTATACTTGCGTCTGGAACTCTACAGCATCGAGCCCCGAGAAATTGTCCATAAAGTTTGATTTGACTGAGTAAGCGTTCAGTGAGACAAACAGCAGTGCTTTATGGGTGTAAATCAGTGACATTACATTAGAGGGCTGAACTGCAAAATAGAGTTGGGGAAAGTGTTTCACAACCTGAGGTACAAGAACACACACAGGTTTTACAAGTTAGCACAGGTGCCTAAATTAGCATGTTTCAAAAAGGGCCTTTCTTTTCCCACAAAGTAAAGTTAAACACTTCCAAAACAAGTCCATTATTAACCTGATGTTTACAAATGTCTTTCGTTGTTGACCTGATGTCAATATAAACTGCTTTAGCTGATTCAAATACAATACATTTTCATTCGCTCTCTGCTGTGAGATCTTTTTTATTTCGATTCACTTGAGCAAGACTTTGCTTGTTCCCACAGAGAATGAATGGAACAAGAAGTGAAGAGTGGAAGAAGCCGTTCCTATGGTGAAAAGGGCCTATTGGTGCCAGAAAAGGCTATTTTTTTTTGAGGAATAAACATTTTACGGGAAAAACATATTACACAGATTTAGGGGTCTGGTGTTCATCAACAATTCAAATATATATACTTGTTTCTCTCTTTAGTGCCTTCCTCATTATGGTTCACTTCATAAAGTTACACATGGCTCTATTAAGTAGGTCTAATACAAAATTCCATGGGGGAGAATTTAATATTACGATGTGACAAGTGCTACAAAAAATACAAAACATAGAAATATCACTGGCCTTTAATTATAACTGAATTGCCTATATCTTTTTGTTGAACCTTACAAGATCTTGGTTTCCATGAGTAAGCCGCTAAGTGCGCACACATCTCCATTAGTACAGTCACCTGCTGCGAACGCCTCGAATATTGTTGTCTCTTTGCGCGGCTCACGATAGACCTCCTCTGGATTAAATGGAGGGGCTCTGACCTCAATCAAAGAAATAATTACTGTTGTCCCTCCTGTTGGCAGCTTCCATAATTAGCCAGCGAAGCCCCCACTGAAACACAATTAGCAGAATACAGAGGTGATTAAACTATCATTCTTATTAGAGACATTAACATCGTTTTGGCCTCGCCTGAAACCGCTCTTGTCCTGGTGGTGAGGTTCCCACAAAACATGGCGTCCAGTAAATCCCCAGTCAGTGGCCTACAATATATTATGCCCAGTAGCGTGTTGTAGATCTGGGAACCTGTCAACGAGCGTGAGATATGATAATAGAACAGAGGGCATTTGCGTAAAGATAAAAACGAGTGGAGTGTGACTGGCTCCATCTTCCTGCAGTAATGAAGAGCAGCGTTCATGATTGGCGTCGGAGATAAAAGCTGTGAATCAAAGAATCACCCAAGCTTTGAGATGATGCCCTTTTAATGATGTAATGTGGGTGTCTTACTTTTGTTTTTCTTTCACGAAACCACACATAACCACTTGTTATGATTTACACTATATTTTATTGATGGTTAAATAAATAGTCCATTTATTTGATCGCTCGTAGATTACAGATGGCTAAATCAAATGGGTTCAAATGGGACTAAATATTGGTTCAAACCAGGACAAACATTGAATTGATGCATTAACCAAGACTAAACCGGGACTAAACATACACCTGTCATGATAAATGCTATATTATTTATTAATTATTTATTTTTTATCACAATAGGCCTAACAAAACCCTGGTAAAAAAACAAAAAAGTGTTAAGTAATGAATGTTTCCCAACCAGGGGTACAGGTACATCAGCACCATTAAAACAAAAACAAAAAAACACATGTCATACTAATACTAATACAATACATATGTAAATAGATTAATATCAATTTGCAGATTTCACCTTGAGCCCCCTGGCTGGAGGAGCCCCCAATCAGATGCCCTTCCCGACCATCATTGGCACAAAGCCCTGAAACTCTTGCTATTCTCTCAGAGTCACTGTAAATCATGACAGTTAACTTTAAAAAAGAAAACGTACTTTCGGAAATCTCCCCCACTGGTATTAGAATGGAATAGTCCATGAGTGTGTACTGAGTGGGAGGGGACCCGCAGAGGCCTCGTTAGTTTCAAAGAGAACTTATGTTAGACTGGTGGGGACATGTCCAATGTTGAGCAGGGTACAGTCCCCACATTTACAGTACATCACCCACAGACGGCAGATCAGCAATTTTCTATGCAGCAAACCCATTCCTCTCTTTATTTTCTTCCAATGTGCAGAGTCTCATAGGGCTCATACAAGTTGTGACTTCCTTTTTCTGTTTTCTCTGGGCGCAGGGAGCGAGCGGTGAGCTAGGTTTAGGGGCAGATCACAGGTGGATCACGGCCACTGGTAAAAACTCTTATCTTATACATAGATGCAGAACAAACGGTGTATCAAAAACAATTCAATTCACTTTAGCTTTGGGTTTCCACATTTCAAAGTCCGCTGGTTTCAAGTCAGATTTTTGGTAAGGAGCTATTGGTAAAAGTGAACTAAAACGGTTGAGAACCACTGTAGTAGATAATGCTTGCTATGTCATTGGATTTACTTATACTTTTTCACTGGTAACTTTCATATAATTTTTCAAATAACCACAAAACCTGTTATTTTTAATTATGCATCCGTGAGGATTAGTATAATGTGATTTGTATTAACTGTCCCACTTTACGTGTCGGTGTAATCCCTCATTCGTCCAGGAGTGTTCCATTGTAGAAAAAGATTCAGTTGTAGTCCTGAGTTCTCAGACTTGTTTCACAGATTGAAAATGACTCTTGGATGAGAGTGGAAACGTTTTGAGTCCAGATGACTACAACGGAATCTTTTTCTACAATGTCCCACTTTACCCATGTTCACCTTACAGTTTCTATGCTATTTTATATAAACTTGCCATGCCTTAACATGGTGAAGTATTTTTCCTTTACACAGTAAATGAAGAAATTACGTACTTTAATGTCAAGCACCACATGGTCGCCAATTTAAACTTTGTTTTGTAAATCTATTTTACTCAGATACAGTAGCACCACCTGCTGGTTTAAATTTAAACCCCAGCATATGACTACTTCCATGTTGACGTTACTATTTAAATGTAATTAGAATTTTTTTTTGTGGTAAGTATCGCTAAACATTATATATTCCATCCTAGTTGTATTAAATTATTGTCTATGATGTTTCTGAATTAAAAAGTAATTCGTCTTTATCAGTAGGCGGGGCTTGTAGAATCAAATTTCAGCCAATGGTAAACGTGCTCTGCATTTAGAACGCGTTCACTGCCAATCACAACGCTCATAAGACCAAAAGCGGGACGTTCCGAATTTAGATGCGGAAGTGTGTCGCTGCTGCGCCGTTTCTTGTCCTTTTCGCAACGTTAAACCCCGTTAACTTTGAAATAACTCGCACTTTAACTAGCTGTTCTTGTATTTCACCGTGGCCGTTTGCATTCCCGTCATGTCGCAGTATTTTCAGGCTGCGACCCTGTTGTAAAACGTGAGTATGACGACCGTTTTTCGCTTCCCTTTCAACAACGCCATGTTTAATCTAGTTTAATAACATTACCTTGCGTGCATGCTTTGCGTTATTGATTCGTTTGTCTTCTCCGTGACAGTATAACTTGTCAAAGATTTAATTCAGAGAAACACTCGTTTGTCTGCCTTTTATCGTGAATAGCTGAGGTATAAGTTACTGCTGCTTTGAAACCCGATGCTAACATCTGTATTATTATGTTCATAGCGTTGAAACTCGTGTGGTAAATGGAGGAGCTGTACACTTTGGAGAGGGAAGTTGGACGAGGCAGTTATGGAGTCGTCTTTGAGGGCCAGATGTCAAAAACGGGGCAAAAAGTGGCCATCAAACGACTCCCCTGCAACAACCCAGAATGCATCGAGCTGTACCTCCAGGAGCTGTGGGTGATGAGGGCCACTGCCAAAACGCACCCTAATGTCATTGCACTTCACAACTGCCTGCTCCAGACTGGCCCGAGGACTTTAAAGCCGCTACGACCAGGAAAACTGCCTTTATGTTTAGTAGAAAGTGTCCTCAAAGGCACCGCAGTAGGATCAAAACAAAGTCAAGAGCAAACTAACAACAGCACACCGCCAAGCAACCACCAGACGAGCAAAAGACTTCAAGATAGGACCAACACCGGACAGGACCAGTCACAAAGCGATGCTCCACAACGACCAGCGACGAGGGCGAAGAAGAGGCCTGCCCCGAAAGAGGAGAGCCAGGGCCCACAGTTAAAATATCTGGCGCTTTGGCTGGTCATGGAGTATTGTGATGGAGGGAACTTGAACCAGTTTCTTCTGTCCACACCTCCAGATGAAGAGAGGAATCACAGTGTGGTGCTCCAGCTTTCCAGTGCCATCGCCTTCCTGCACCGATTAGGGATCACGCACAGAGACCTGAAGCCGGCCAATGTGCTGGTGTGTGTCGCCGCCAAAGGGCCTGTGGTGAAGGTAAGCAAAGTGTAGGGATGGACTATGTGGCCAAAAGGATGAATCACCATTTTCTTCCTAGTTGTTGTTATTCGAATTTTCTATAAGATTTCATTCTGTCTCCATTTTAAAAGGAAATGAAATAGTTTTGAAAATGTATTTCCTAAACATAAACAATACAGACAGAAAATAAGAAAATTGTCAAATTGCCTGAACTCTCTCCAAACCATGTGCTTTTACTGACAGAGGATCGGCTGTGGACCTCAATTAAACACCCAAGCTTTATCATTGGAGATAAAATATAAGAACTTTTTGTCCCACAGTGAGAATCGTGTGTTGTTGAAGCAGAATAACTAAACTTAAATGAGACTCATCTGAAATTACGCTAGTACCAAAAACTGCTTTGTACTTTCATTGAAAACAAAAGGGAAACTAGGTTCAAGTAAAACAAACACACCTCTGCTAATTAATGACAAAAAGGTGATTTTTTTAAAAAAGACATCTAAAACCATGTCTAGATGACTACAACTGAATGTTTTTATACAATGGGAAAACTCCTGGAAAAATGAGGGTATATACCAATTTAAAAAAAAAAGAAAATTATCATAACATAAACTAAATTACTTAATTATGAATAATATTACAATTTCAAAAGGTTTAGATTTATTTTATATGCTCTCAACCTCAACTCTTCAATACTGACACATTGAAATAGAGATCCTACTGATGAGAACAGATTTTTGTATTATATTTTTAACCCTCTATGGTTTTGAGTCTCAAAATGTTTCTGAAGCCGTTTTATACAATGCATCTTGAGCTACTACACAATACCAAAGGGAGAATCAAAGACTCCTGACTCAACTCTTCCCATGTTTGACACAGAAGATCCTGCGTATAATGATACAAGTCCCATGAGACTTGCATCATCTACAAAGCCTATAATTGTGTGCAAATCCCTTGGCAACATCACCCCCACCAAATCTGTGCTGTAAAAATTCACTGGACTTCTGACAGATTTTAAACCGTCATATAACATTTTTAACTATTATTTGCCCTCGCATGGAATATAAAAGGCTTTGATTTGTCCCTTTTTGGGAGAATTGGTTTACTGCAGTTTTCCCATGGCTGCACACATCAACACACCATTACGACAAACAAACCTGAGGAGGCAAGTGTGTATTTAGCTGATGTATTCAGGCGTTTTTATAGGTAGTGGAGCAATAGAGGACATTGATTATTGTGAAAAGGAGTCACGGTACTAAACTTCCAATCTCGTCGTTGATACTTTGGTTGATCCTTGCTTGGAAAAAGAAAAACCCATGCTTTTTAATTAACGCAAGATACAATTATATACTAGTTCTATTTGGTGATGATAAAGTAGACAAGGAAACACAGAATAATGGTGGTGTTTTTATTTATTTTAACATTTGTTTTTGTATTGCTACTGAAAGGTCAAGATTGCCCTTTTTTTGTTGTTTGGTATGGTATTCTTGTTAATTGTATTCCTTTTTTAAAAAAACAAAACGTATCGCTGTATGCTAAAGCCCGTTTGTTCGTGTCCTGTAGGTGGCGGACTTCGGCTTGAGTAAGATGGCAGAGGATTCGCTGGGCGTGGACCTCTCTAAACAGCACTTCTCCTCGACCTGCGGCTCTGACTTCTACATGGCTCCGGAGGTGTGGGGCGGACAGACTTACACGGCTCAGGCTGACATCTTCTCTCTGGGCGTCATGTTCTGGGGAGTCCTGGAGAGAATCGCCTTCCTGGAGGAGGGAACAACCGAGGAACAACTGGGTAAGACTAGAGCGCCAAGCCATTAACAGAGCCGAGAAAGGGTCACAAGATAAACTGTTTAACAAAAGGACATGACACAAACTGCTGTGAGTGGTTACAGGGTCCAAGATGTATCCTCTGCTTAAAGTGCACAACTCTCTTATTCTACATACATTTTTAAGCTCTAAACAAATTCATAACACAGCCCTACATCATATTTATAATTGATCAAATTATCGTACCCATTTCGCAAAAGGAAATTACACAAACTGCTGTGAGTGGCTACAACGCACTACAACAAAGCAATTGGTAACAATCTGTTTCTTTTAACTCTTAACTGATTTTGATCACAACTGCTATTGATAACTTTGTAGATGAATAAAAGACATTAGAGCATAATTAACAACTGAAATGGACAATTTAGTTTCTGTGGGCAAGTTGGAAAAACAATGAGCGGTACAGTTACGACTCAAAACGAGAAGTTAAAATCAGCCAAAATGTGGATCTAGTTAATTTTATTAACTCCATCTTTTGTCATCGTTAGCTTTATGTAGACATTAGCCACATTAGCATAACGACACATTTATAACTGCAGAGGCTCAACGGCAGCACAGGACCCGCTTCAGACAGTGAGTTGTCTGTTAAAATAATAGTACCTGTGTTATTTTCCCTTTTTTGTTTGCTCTGTCAACTGTCAAACTGTATCCAAACTCTGGCAACATTTCAGAACCTGGTGTTTATCCGAGGGAATGAAATCTTGAACTACAATTTATACAAAACAATGCTGCGATAGTCTTTTAACCCGCCAACGTTCAGCAGTTCATAGGAGCGTTAACAGTTTGCAGCTCGTACTTTAATCACATGGATGTTTTGTTAGTCTAAACTGAAGGATCAGCAGTATGTTCAACCACCTTAATACAACAGCCTTGCAGATTTAATATAATTAATTTTATTGACACTCTGACATTTTGCCTTTTTTAATCTACTGTCTTTTAAAAAGTCATTTTACTTGATGTTTTTCCCCATATCAGATAACAAGTTACTGTTAAAGCACAGTTCATTGAAAGGAGGGAAGTATTTTGGGAACTACACAACAAACCAGGAAGTGCTCTTACATCAAAACGGCACTGTTGATTGAAAAACTCCATTCTAACTTCCTAAAATACTTTCTTCCTTACATCCAGCAGTACTTTCTAGGATGCTAAAAAAGTTCAGACGTGAGCTCGCAGCAGATGGGAATATTTTCAACGTTTTCTCTCAAAGTAGAAATGTTATACTTTTATCGTCGATAAAAGCCCTGAAATGTCACTGTATGAATTAATTTCCAATCTGCACGTCGAGGTGTTTATATATTTAAAAAAAAAGTCAAATTGCAGGTGTGTGACGTCTGTGCGCAATTAGCAGCCGCATATTAAAAAACGTTCACATACTATACATCAAAGCAATCATAAATCTAAATGTCAGCGGCGTTGAAGGATGATTTATGCGCTGTACATTTGATACTGATATTTAGAGTCCGGGTCGGTCCTAACACGCGAGCTGACAGTGTGTCATGAAGCTGCACTGCCCAAAAGGGTGAAAGACCCAAGGAATTTAATACTCGCTTTGAATTCAGTTTTGGTGCAATTTTCGGCGGTTTCTGGTGTTATTAAACCTATTTTAAAATGTTTCAGCACAGAGAGAAGCTGTTATTTATAACCTTTTCTATATCTACTAGAGAAAAGCACATTTTTTATTTTATTTTTTTTTTCTCTTTTCAATACTTTTTTTTTTTTTTTTACGATATTTCTCTTGCTTGACCTTGAAGCCGATAAGAGATTTAGATTTTCAAATCCTACAACAAGGCCTAATTTTAAATTAAAGATCACAAATTCACAGAACGTATTTATTTGGGGTTTATAATCTGTTGATCCAAAATTGTGTCATCAGACATTTTTAACCCTAATTGCTCTTCCATTTTCATTTTACTCATGGTTCTGTTGAAAAAGACAAATCTAATGTGCTTAGTGAGGACCAACTGGGAATGGGCAAAAAGAAACTGGGACGGCGCATAAAAATGTTGGTGAAAACCTTATATCGGATTGATACCCGATTTTAAACCCTATCCCTAAAATTAAAAAAAATCTCCAATGTATGCTATGTACATAAACAACACCAACTTTAAAGTCAGTTTAATTCGACCCAATTTCTTCCTCCAAAGTCTGAACTCTCCCCCAAACCTCATGTTTTACTGACCTCTCCATTAAACACCCAAACATGTCATTGACTAGTTGAAATGATTGGATATTCAGTCAATTAAAAGCAGATATTGTAATTGCAATTTTTTTTAATTGTTATTTATTATTATTTAAATTTTAAAAATGTTGCTCTCTCATTTGAAGCTGCGTACGTAGACCAACTGTCCAACTAACAAACTTGTCCATTTCTTTTATCGCCCCCTTGAGGTCTATAGCAATTACAAAGTACTTAGTTTCCTATTAGTATTTTCACCAACAATGGCCTTTTTATTTGTTTCCGTTTCCCTCTGAAAACCCAAATGGCCGCGGACTCTATATTCATTTCAATGTACGAGAGCGCTGGGGCCAGTTGTGTCTTTCTGCTCCACTGTCACGCCGAAATGAAACGGCCGCCCATTTTTATTTTCAGAGAGCCCCCCACCCCCCAATGCAAACCTGCCGGCGTTTCAAGAAACTCCACATAAACCGCATTAGACCGAATTGCGACGCTTTTGAACGGACGGCAGAGTTCATATCGTGAAGACCAAATGGAATAAAGCAGGCGGCGCCGCAATCCTCTTTGTCAATAAGGAGGTGACGGAGGAGGAAGAAGCAAGAGGGTTTTCACAGACGGATAAAGAAGAACAGCCCTATTCTTTAACTACTCTCTCTGAAGAGCATTGATTGGACCGTGCACAATCCACTCGGAGGAGACGGCAGGTTTAAACTCCACATCATTACCTCTCACAAACGACTTCCTCACCTGACTTTGTCTCGGTCTGCACCGGCTTAAACTGGCCAAATAAGTCAACCAATGAGTACCAAATGATCTCCCCTTTCACTTGTATATGCATTTTATTTAGTTAATTAACCAGATCAGTCACCAATGTTTGATTAGTTGGTAAAAAATAATAATAAATGTATTTGTTTTTTTAATGTGCACTCATCATAAAACACAAGCACTGATTTTTATTTTTATTTTTTTATTTTTATCTTCCTGCATTGAAGGGGCTTAAAATGATTTATAATCATAGACATTTCCCGTGGTCCTCATTAAGCTCATACTCTTAATAACTCAGATAATCATCGTAAAAGTTTGGCCAAGTCTGTAAAATAATGCTATTCATTCATCATAATGTTCCTAATGTTGAACCTGACTCCTCACTGCGTCAATTTTATGTAAAAAGTTAAAACCTCTTTGCAAAATGTTGCTAACATGTTTTTATGCAACACAAGGAAGTTCAGCCACTTTTTTGTGTTCTTTTCATTTTTTTTATTGGAATTTTCTTGCCCAAAGGCTTTATTAATCAGGACAGTTGTAGAAGGACATGGGGAGAGAGGGAAGAGACATGGAGTGGTCGACTCCCGTAACCACTGCGCTTTCTTTTTCAGTATTGCAGTAATATCAAACATGGACATGTCAGAACAGTGGTTCCTTTTAAAAAGAAATGCAGAAAAGTGTCTTAAATTAGTTCTTTAGACTCTGATGTCCTAAACATCAGCTGAAGACACTGCTCTTACTCGTTAACCTAAGCTTTGTTTTGAACGCAAACTGAACATGAAGAGCTGCTTTAGTTAAAACTAACATTACATACGTAACAGTAGTCACAAGCTGGCATTAGCCAACTGTTTTTTTTATTCAGTCACAGTTGTTTTAAGAGTTTCATTTTTCAACACACAAGGCTGACCAAGTCTTACTTTTTATTGTCTGATTGTGGAATCAAACCTGTGATCTCCTTATTGGGAGGCAGAGCTCTAACAGCTTTAATTGTCCAAATTGTTCATCACATTTGTCTCTTGTATTTTCGTGTGTAATTACATGAAGCAGCCGACAGACAAACGAATGTGTCGTCGCAGCAGCTTCACACGCACACGCAGACACCAGTGTGAACCTGCCTCCATGTGGTGGTCTCACGAATGTGTTTAGACGCCTGTTCAACCTCTTCACTCGACGCCCAGCAGCAGATGCGTTTAGGGTCACAGGGCAGTGTGTTCATGGTCTGTGGGAACAGCTGGCCTGCTGACGGTTAATATTTCACAAAATCATTTTGAAACTGCAAGTTCAATTGAAATCTAATTTCTTTTCTCTTTTTTGGCCCGAAGGCTTTATTGGACCGGAAAGTTGAGTGTGAAATGGGGGATGAGAGAGAAGGGAGGACATGCAGTTCATTGTCCGAGTCGGGATTCTGTCATAATGAAAACTTGTCCATCCAGAACTAAACCTGAAAAGACTGAAAGGAAACAGAATTGCGTAACACACACTTAAGTCAGAACATGAATGTGTAATGTGTAAATTAAACAGAACAGTTTTATATTAGTTTTCTTGATGAATATTAATATTCATGATATTTCATGAATATTATGAGTATAGCTTTATCTGACTATACCAGTTTGTCAACTGACTCCGTGGACTTGCATCTAAGACTGAGACTTCATCTGCTTGTCTCGACCACTAAAGCTCACTGGTAAACGGCTGCACATCAAGAATCAACATCTCCCAATACAGACATTGTTTTGGAAAGTGCCAAGGCTTTCAGCGTCTGTCTAAGCGCCACATGATGGAATAAAATGCAGGAGTCTGGAAACCTTATTTCAGTGCCTGATTGCATGATTGGTCCGTCCCTTTTTTTTTTTTTTTTAAAACGCCTTCTAAAAATACTCCTAGTTGAGCGGTGCCATTGTTTTAATGGTGTTCTTTAACATATAAATGACTGTCACTAACTGTTTCATGTGCCTGCCTCTGTAATATATTGCACCTCCAATGGGACCTTCCTGGCTAAAAATCTAGTTGAATATAGTGTGGCGTGTAGCCTTGTGCAGTTAATCGAACGCGTCTGTGTCCCGTAGGTGCGTATGCGTGCAAAGGCCGCTGGCTCATGCCCCTGGGCGAGGCTCTTTCGGAGAACCCGGACTTCCCGCTGTGCATCCCCATGAAGTGCAAAAGGGCTCCCCCGCTGCCCCCCGCGCCGGGCCCCCACGTCTGCGCTCTGCTGCTGGACATGCTCGCCGTGGACCCCTTCTCCAGGCCGCGGGCCGAGCAGCTGGAGTCCCGATTCCGCGCCGCGCTCAGACGAGACTCCCAAGAGAGACGAGACTCCCGCGGTGACTGAGAAGCGCCTAATGGAGCCCCGTCACGCAACGTTCAAGAGGTCGTCAATAAATGAGTAAAGCAGAGGACTTGTTTTTGTTGTGAAATGAGCAATGCCTGTGTGACGTTACTGTCATTTAGCTGCATAAACCCATCAAGGAAGAGTTGGGTTGAAGCCAGTTGAATCCATGGCGACAACGGGGCATTAAAAGGGGACTTGTCGACCTCTGGTAAAAGCAAACAAAAGTGCTCTACTTTGCCTGCTGCTTTTCAAATATTTCAATGTTCGTAGAGATCTGTGATGATGATCTATTATTTCTGGCAGTTATTTGACTGAACATGACTTGAACAAGCTAATTTAACAGTATAGTAGACGTGCCACTTCCGACTTTTGTCATGAAAACTTTGCTTGTATGTTTAGGCCCGTCACGATATCACATTTTGAAGTGCGATCAATTGCTACAGAAAATATCACGATAAACTCTAATATTGAAACGATAGTATTTTATGCCACCGACACAAACTCAAAGCAGGATAATCTCAGGGACTCTTTCTAAATGTTTAAAAACACACAAAGGCGCTAGAGGTTTTTTAAAATTTTGCCTGCCTTGCCTCTCCACGAGTTGGAGGCGTGCGGTCGATGGGATTCTGGGACCACGATTTGTCGAGTTGCAGCAGCGAACCTCAAACTGAAAGGTTCGATTTGACCACAGCCACTCGGAGCAGGCTCCGTCCGTTGCCTAGTGACAAAACCAACAGAGTTTGTACAGCGCTACAGTGACTACAGTAGTTTTTTGTTTTTTTTTCCCCCACACACACATTGGTCTGTTTTCATTACACAGTCCGTTCGATCTCGTGACACTTGAGAGTTCAGGAAAGATGTGAGTGTGAGACAAAGCGTTGCAAAATGTCCTTTACGTCTGTGGTCTGAAAACTTTGGGTCAAGTTTGTTTTAAAATGGCAGACTAGTCAACCACAGCAAATTACTATAAATGTTGAACCATGAAATATATTGTTCCAGCTATAATTTATTGAACTATAAGTAATTATTGCGTCCGGACTACTTAAAATTTGGATGGGAACGGCCTCAAAATGTGGTTGATCTAATGACAGGCTTTAAACTTACTACTTTTTTAACAAATGACTGACTATATAAAACAGTGAGAAGTCTAGAATAAGAATAATTTATTGTTTTCTCTGACGCAAAAATGTAAAAACAATGCAGTAAAATGGGTTGAGTTCACTTATGGAACGTCTTAAGGCCATTTAAAAAAAATTTGTTTTTCTGTTCAATATTTAGTCTAAATATAGTGTCTATCTTATACATTAATATGAAACATGAGTCAATCTTAACTTTCACATGAGCGCGTTAATTCTTCTACGGCAGTTCTGTTGGAATGTATTTTCTGTATCTTTGTTATAACTGACCTTTTAATGCTACATTGCGGCTTTCTTTCTTGCGTTAGCATTTAGCCGTCTTGTTGAAGTTGAGCCGAGTGAGTAATGGTGGTTCATATGTCTCAGGCTCACTCTCAGAAACGGGAAATTATAGATTAGATTCTCTCACGACATCCCAACACCGTCTCATTTATCACTGCACATCGCTCTTTCAGTTACTTTCCCCATATAAAGCGCCACAGTAAAGACGATATAGAAACTAGATTATTATAGGACTCAAAACCAACTATGTTCGTTTGCCACCCATAAAACACCGACTTATCTCCATAAACATCGACATGGGGCTGATGGGCCGTCTGTGTCTTTGTTTCCAGGATTAGACTGAAAACGGATTTTTTTGTTAATTTTTTTAATTGTCTTTTAAAAAAAAAAAAAAAAAAAAAAACAGATTTTGTTTTACTTGAAATATTTCTTGTATTGTCTTAATGTGCTACGATTCCATGCCATCGTTGCATTTAGCTCTCTACTCCCTCTGCTGGTAATGGTTTGTTTTTATTTTAAATGTAAAGATATTAATAAACATGAGTTGTAAATAAAATATCAGTTTAATTAAAATAACACTTTGTCTTCAACTTAATCTACACTAATTTAGCTCAAAACTGAAATATAAATTCAACACTTTTGTTTTTTGCTCCCGTTTTTCAGGAGCTGAACTCCAAAGATATAAAGCGCCTTCTGTAAACACAAGACTCATTCCTGTCAAATACTGTTCACAGCTGTGTTAGTGAGCACTTCTCCTTTGCTGAGAATCCATCCCACCTCAGGCGTGGCATATCAAGTATTGCATAGGTGTGCCTTAGGCTGGTCTCAATTAAAGGCCGCTCTGAAATGTTCTGTTCAGAAAAGCTGTCAGAATCTGCTGTAACTTCCCTTTGCCTCTCTCAGGGCAACATCTCTGTGCAGCTCAAGAGCATCTCCAGATATAAAGCTCTGCTTGGTCAGAGATATCATTCTGGATGAACCCATGACCAAACGGCAGCTTAACAACTGCTGGCTTGTAGATGGAAAGGACTTCACCAGGGCTGTTCACCTCATTTGCCAGAGGGCCAGATTTTTTGAAGGGTGCACAACACGCCACTGCTGTAAGAACATTTTGAGTCACACAAAATATCCCCAACACTGAGTTAATACAATAACATACAAAATGCTTCTGCAACATTGCTTTGCAAAATGATATATATCCAGTCCTGAACCAGAACTAAACTAGGACTAGACTAGTACTTATCAGGTCTGAACCAGGACCAGTGACCAGGGGTTTGGTGTTACTGAGTTACTGATTGGTGTTGAGGTTACCGTTTGTTTCTCATGTACTGGTTATACCCATTTTTGATTTCTATTATTTCAGTACCTGACGAGTATATTTCTCAGCTGTTTAATGCCAGGATTGTAATGTATCTCATTTTATATTGGAAACTGTTTTAAAATTCAAGTTCTTAACGATTCATTGTGAAATGGCTTTGGAGTCCGGATCGAGCCTCCGTGTGTGTGCTGCTGACAGGCTGTTGCGCTGACACGTCTGTCTGTGGAGCCATTGCACTCAGATTGCCTCAGATTTCAGTTACAAAGCTCTCCACTGGACATCACTCAAACGTTGCACCAGAAATGTCCCAAAAAGAGCTGAGGTGAAACATGATGGAGCCGGTGGGCGTCAGGACTGGACACGACCAAGCCCAGAGGGAACCGGGCATCCTGGTCTCGGATCAACTACAATTACGAGCAGGTTTTTGTGGTTTGAAAGTTTGAACTAAGGTCTGGCTAACAAAAGGTATAAACGTTTTTTTCACTAGATTGTAGAAGAATGTTGAAGAAATTCTTTGGCTTTGAGAAATGGGACTTGAATAGATAGTTACAAGTAAGGAGTTATTATAATCAATAAATAAAACAAGACAAAAATATCCTAACTGATATCTTTATTATGGCATAAAATCACAACTCTCAAAGAGAATAATATCTAAATTACATAGATGCATTAATAATCTACTATATCTACTAAATATATTACAATTACTATATTATGATTGAATGGTAAAAAGAGTGATTTTGTTTTGACTGATGAAGAATGGGAAAATATATGTATTTCACAATGGAGGGAAACATTTCACTAGTCTAGAAAAGGTTCTGTTGGAAGAATGTGACCCGTTTCTTAATAACACTATGTCAAAGTGCTCATTATTCACAGAAAAACACTGAATATTGGAGACACTGTGGCTGCCAAGAGGCAAACCATTATCGTGTGTTCTGGGAGTGTCCTGTTGCACAAAAATATTGGACTGAAATGAACAAGGCTTTACAGACTGTTTTTGATACCACCATCCCACTCAATTTCAGAAATATGTATTTGGGCCTCAAAACTCCTGCCATGGACGCAATAAATGGATATCTTTGGCATGTACCATCGCAAAAAAATGGATGACACATAATATTCCGACGATTAAGGACTGGACTGACATAACTGTAAACTTTTGGAAGCTCAAAATGTCAAGCGAAAACAGTTTGTCTTCAGCATGTGGCTGCACACTCCAAATCTGATTATTAACCGATTTTCTTTGTCATAAGATCGTTAAAATGACATGTAAACTGCAAAATTGGCTGATTTCTTTCTGATTACTCCCATGTCAGATTTTGCGGTTTGCATGCCATTTAAACAACCTTTAAAGGTCCAGAAATGTGATAATAATCCAATTTTGGTGCACAAAACCTGGGCAGAAACTGAAAAAAAAAAGTCAATTTTTTTGCAATAATTCTTGTTTACAAACTCTGTCCCATCACTTCAGCTGTCTTTCACGTCACTTACTTTACTTATAGATGATACCAAAGTTGTGTCTCGGCTTCGCACACGCTCAGAGACAGAGACGGAGACAGAGAGAGAGGAGGGGCAGGCCTGTTCAGATCTCACAGCTGATAGCACCAGTGAGCGGGCGAGCGAGCGTGGAGACAGGAGGGCGAGATGGAGAGAGATGGTCTACTGCTCCACACTGCGTCAGGACTGCAACAGCGAAACCCACAAGTCACGACTCACGGGCCGTATCCGGGAAACGATCATCTGCGGCGCAACCTACAGGAGGTCAATGCCCCCAGACCGTTATGAGCAGCGCTTCTTCAAATGACAGCGAGGTTCCAGCAACTCCATCGGGACGTGAACGCATGCGAGATGGAGGAGGAAATGCCAAGAGTCGGGAGGCGAATGAGACGTCGTCACAGGGGCAGTGATGAGGGGTTTCACATTTACGATGCCCCCGTTCATGGGAGAACCTTAACGGAAGAGAAATGTGCCAGATCTACGAGTGGATTTGAAGGCCCCAAAGTAACGCGGGATGAGTCATTGCAAGCGCCTGGAAACGTTTGAGAGCTCCAACTCCGACGTGAATTCAACATCAGGGAAAGGGTAAAAAAAAAAATTAAAAAGAAAAAAAAGATGTGTCCTAAACGGCACAATCCAATAAATACTAAACCAGTGCCGAATTAATAAATCAGAAACATTCAAGAAGATACGTTTTTGTGTCGGAAAATCTTGAAATGTCTGAGAACTTCTATTACACAGTCAAAAAAATGTCACTCTCTCATTTGAGTCTGGGTCTAGAGAACGTATGTCCTTTTTTTTTTTTTTTTTTTTTTTTTTTTTCCCTTTTTTTTTTTTTTTTTTTTTTTTTTACAGTATATGAAACAGAAAATAAACAGAACAACAAAGAGAGCGAAAAGACAAAGAATAATAAGTAAACATTTTCAAGTTCAAGCTTCTTTCTCAATCCATTTTGAATAAAAATGGAAAAAAGCAAAAATATTGTTTGTCTCTGCCAATCGTGGACACTATATTGTCCAGGTTTTACTCAACTAAGGCCCAAATTAAGATGCTCCAAATGAAATCTTGTCAACCATGGTCAAAAATCTTAACTGGCTCCCAATTCAAACTGACGCTGTTCTTGAACCCTTTTGAGTTTAAACAAACGGCTCTGTATGAAGCTTTATGAAGTTGTCGTTTTGGCCTCTGATGTCTGATTTCTACTCTAATTATTTGTGTGAACAAGCTCTGCACAGAGGAAAATGACATCTCAAATCCCGCCTCAATTTTCCTTGGTTCCTTTGATTTATTGAGTTTTGGACAGTTTACAGTTTAGTGCACTTCGTATTTATTTGTGCAACGGTTTTGAGTCCAAACTGATTCTGATCCATCCCAGAATTGTTCATTTGACTGGTAATGATCGGGTTCCATCTACCTTTTTATGTTTTAAAGGAGACTGTTCCTTTTATCTGATGATGGACGAACGGGAACAAATGAAGTAAAAAGTCAGCGGGTCATCTGCATAGTGTGAATGTAGGACGATAAAATTGATTGACTGGGACATTATGAATGGCACAAGTCTTTTGTCTACGAGCCTATAAGGGAAAGAGGAAAAAAACCGGATGGACCTTTATGGGCTCCTATTCTTGAAAATGACAGGGCGGTTCCAGTAAGTTCACCCCGACACCGGAACAAAAGAACAGAAGCATTGACCGAGGCTTTGCACGGCTTTGACCTTTCTCTACGAGCCGAAACCCTCCACATCTAGTTTAATAATTACTTATGTGTGTTGGGGACTCTTCAAGCCTTTGCACAACAGAACCAAGCATCTTGTTCTGTCCTTGTTAGCTTTTTCTGAATAATGATTTATCTATTCATGAGTTCATGTCATTTAGAGCAGGGCGACGTTGGCAAAAATGAATATCTCGATGTTTTTTGGAGTATCTCGATGACAACTGTCAGACGATATTATGCGTTAAAACATGTCTTTAAATGTGTTAAGGTTTGAGTATCAGACAAATGCTAAATGTCTGTAAAAATGAATCACAATTAAGTGCAGAAATGTCACTTTACAACAACTTTATTTTTTTTTTATTTCAAATTTTTAAATTGGCTCTTTTTGTAGCATTTGGTAAACTCAATATTCAAACTTGGCCTATCATCGAAACAACATTCACAAGCTTAAATTTCGATATACATTTTGAGGACTTTTGACCAATCAAAACGTACACTTTGTTTTGAATGAACAACACAGCACTCATATATGGACATCCTTTGAGATGATAAAAAAAAAAAATCCAGGACAGAAATACTCCTCTATACTTTATTTACAAGACAAGAGAATGCCAGAACAGACAACAGAAAATAAACAGGATTAACTGGATCGGCCTTGAAAAGCAATTTATGTAATATTTAATTTCCAGGCTTATAAAAGGATTACACAACGCCTGCCCATCGAGGACACTCGTCACTCACACAGACAAACATCGACAAAGACTTTGGTTTTATATTTCACATCCGCCCAATGGTGAAGCTGAAGTATTTATATCCATGGATTCACTACAACTAAAAAAATAATGTGCCTATGACAGGTTGGACTACTGTAAAAACAGTTTAGCAATTACATTTTCCTGTGGGGGTCCAGAGTCGGTTTCATGATTATTTTGCTCTAGTGTACACCCAAATTATTATTTGAGAAAAAAATATATACAAGAACACATTTATTTTTGTTTGATTTAAGTTTAAATGGTCAGGGGGGAAAGGGGGGAGTCCCCTGGTGTCAATCAATATGTTTAGAACTCAACTCTGCTTCCTGTCATTTTCAACATATGTTTCTTTCCAAACTGCAACTTGATTTGTGTAAAACTATAATATGCATTTACAAAAGGTAATAAATATCCCACAAATAAAGCCAACATTTGAAAAACATAAAAACCTGCCATCCGCACTTTAAAGTTGTATTCATGTGTTCATTGTGTTTTGAAAAAGTGGCATCCGCAGTCAGATGTGAGCACATTACAAATACAGGACCATTTAAAAATACGAATACTTTTCAGGGACGTCACGCTGGGGGAAGTCCATTTATGTTCTCCAGTTACCATGGTGACAACGCACACAACACAAAGTCAAGAAAAAACACATTTTCAATCCATATGTTTTATGCGATACTTGAACTCCAACCAAGACCTTTACTGACACACTTGAGCATATTCCTGAGTATTTGTGAAAATACAGTCTAAATATTGTAATAGAAATAATACAAAAAATAAAATATGTAAATTTTTGCCTATATCTCCCACCCCTAGCTGTCAGCAAAGAATGCAAATGTAACTAATTGCCTTGCCCGTAATGTTCCGTAACATGGCATTAAAACGCTCCACTATAGCCATGGAAGATGAGCAGCAGACGCAAATAGGCCAGGTTACAGGTCAGATCTGAGGTGAGGCGACGGCCCTCACAGTAAGAAAGCATGTTTTTTAAACGGAGATAAAAACACAGAACTTTAAAGGCTGCATTATTTTGTACTGTTATTGGCCTTTAAGCATGCTCTTGAGTACCTTCATCTCATGTTCTAGAACAAGGATTCAAATTGTTTACAAGAATTAAAACTACTTTATTTCACAGGAGTTGTGTTAAAACTCCATCTACAGGTTGCAGAGGGAATAACACAAGTGAGATTAACAAACGCTGTTGCGAATGCAGCCACGCAGTTGTAATGATTGTGATTTGAGTCCGACGATCATTTATGGACTTAAAAACAGCGCAAAATATGTCTGAGCTCGACCTATGACGACATGATGTTGGTAACGGGGAGTGTTTTTGATGCTTGGACAGGACTTTCTACAACAGGATCCATCAAACAAACGTGAATGAAGCTAAAAACAACTGCAGGCATGTTTTTAATGAGAGAACAGTGTCTATTTTGCATAATATGTGTCCTTTAATACCATACCTTACAGACAGCGCAATAAGAAAAGTTACACATTGCACCGGTCTGTAGCAGAAAATAGCCAGCTGTTTTTCTTTTAAACGTCCTACATTACTTTACAAGTGCAGCGGAAACTTTCAATCCCATTATGACATTCATTCACAAAAGACCGAGGCACTGAAGCACATTTTTTCCATTACCTGAAACCTTTTATCGATGACGTAAGCAGCTGTTTAGACGACGTTTAACAACATACACACGTCTCTATTCCGTCTTTGTTCGCAGTGTCCCACATAAAAAACTGACGCACTTCCGAAAATAAAACCACACAGCGTTATCGTCATGTGCCATAGAGTCCGACCAACAGCCTCGTTTATGGCCGCCATCAAACGCAGCGTGAACAGTGTCCCGTGATGAGTCCAGTCCAGATAAATGAAAATGATTTGTGCGTTATTCATTCACTCCGTCTCTGCTCCGTAGAGATCCTTGACCATGTAAGGGCCTTGCAGCTCGTAGCCCATCTTTCTGTAGTAGTTCCTTGTGCCGACACCTGAAGGAGAAACATGGAGAGGAGAAATGTTAAAATGTTCATGCGATTATTTATTTCCCTTCGTCTTTTTTCATTTCAACCTCAAGCAACAATTCATAAAACATTTAGCTTTTAATGTGCCATCTTTAGCAAATGGGCATAACGTTTTAAAGGAGGTGCTTTTTGCCGATTCTTTTTATTGAACTGTAACCTAAGTAGATCCTATTTTTTTTTTTTACATTTTAATATTTTATTCATTTTAGACCGCAATATTGAGCCAAAACAGATCCACTGACTTCCTGTTCAAAACGGCTCCGCTTCTTCATAGTCTCATTTCACTGTAACAAGCATGTAACATGATACAACTGTTTGTAAATACCACAAACAAAATCCCCAATGTCGTCGTACCACCAGTGATACCGGTCCCACTGTTTGAGAATCATTATTGTAGAGTATTGATCGGCGAGAGGTGAAGTCATGTCTTTACAGAAAACAATCAGAGCTGACCTGACTGCTATTATCAGTCACTTTCACCTGCTCACGCTCTCATAATGGTATAAACACTGTACATGGCCGCTGACGGAAAATAACTACAGAAGTCAAAGAACAAAGACTGAGCGTTTCATTATCTCGGTGTGATCTTTTCAACACGAATAAATAAATTTCCTTTACCTGAAATGACAGCCAGTTTATTGGAGCCATGTTCATCTCTGGCGATCCTCTCCGCCTCCTCCATCAGCATCATCCCAAAACCCTAAATTACAAAGAAAATGTTACAGCGTGGCTAAGGCTCGATAATGAGGACTGCAAGGTGAAAATGTTACCATAAATATAGGTCCAATGGTTGTTTTTACATAGTATGATGAATATAATGCCACGCTCTCAGATGGGAACAGAAGTCACTGTCAGTTAACTGGCCTTTTAAAAACAAACATCCAAAAGGGAAATCCATAATAACAACAACCATATGACTAATTGTAAAAAAAAGTCCCATTGAAATTCATGCCCAAAGAAGTACAAGGAGGCGGAGTGAGTAGGAATGATCACTCATTTAATTCCTCTTCTCTCCTCTTTTCCCTCTTCTCATCAAACCATAGTCAAACCATAGTCTTTATCTCTTTAAGCGGTTTTGGTGGAGGTGGGCGTGTCTTAAAGGGGTCTTGGTGCAGGTGGGCGTGTCTTAAAAGGGTCTTAGTGGAGGTGGGCGTGTCCTAAAGGGGTCTTGGTGGAGGTGGGCGGGTCTTACAGGGGTCTTGGTGGAGATGGGCGTGTCTTAAAGGGGTCGGTGGAGGTGGGCGTGTCTTACAGCGGTCTTGGTGGATGATGGCGTGTCTTAAAGGGGTCTTGGTGGAGGTGGGCGCATCTTACAGGGGTCTTGGTGGAGGTGGCGTGTCTTAAAGGGGTCTTGGTGGAGGTGGGCGTGTCCTAAAGGGGTCTTGGTGGTCTCCTTGGTGGTGCTCCTCGTCGGTTGTTAAAGCTGTACTTGTAATGTAAGTGAGACTGGGTTGAGACTGGTGAAACAGACTGAACTCCTGAGAAGTCAGGCACAAAGTCTGGCTTTACTGAACTTAGTCTATGACACAGCCCTCTGGAATGGTTTTGATATGGGAACAATGTTATAACATGGTTAAAAGCATAACAAAAAAAGTCAATATCATAGAATATGTCCTTTAACACCTGCCCAAGCGAGAGTAAAATCCTTTACTTAATTTAAATACATTACCCTTCCTCTAATATGTAGCCAGGTTTATAAAAATCAAACTTTCTGAATTATAAAATAAAGTGAATGTGTTATAAAACAGCTGATAAACTTCACCTTTTATTCTCATTATATTGAAATCCAATTATATGAATCAAATAATCGTGACTTCCCAAGCAGAGCGACAATGGTCAAGGGCATTTAAAGCGCTTTTGAATGCCTTTGCATAATATGTCTAACAATAATGATATGATGCAAACATATTTCTGGCCACACCTGATGCTGGAACTTGCGGGGGTCGCGGCTGCTGACCGGGACCACGCTGCCGTACACGTGCAGCTCCCCGGACGATGGACACGCCCCCTTTGAGCTCGGGCCTGAACGCCTGAGGAGAACAACGACGCAGGCGCAGCAGACCGATCAAAATGTCCTGCTCCGGATCCTCGTAGGACAGGAAGGTCTCCCAGCCGCCGCTTGGCAACGTAGTCCCTCCTCACCAGCTCCACCTGACACAGCAGTGAGGTTTATTATGGGACAGGGTAAACTTTAAAGTAAACGACAGCTGCGGAATGGGCCACGAGTTAACAATTAAAGTTATGATGTAGTTTTAGCTGTGGGTGTGATACCCTCTTATTGACCCAAGCGATTGTGAAAAAGAAACTATATCCCCAAGAGAAATATACACATCGTCTGTATGGTGTGTGAAATTCCCCACTTCAGTCAACAGTTTTCTCTTTCTTCTTGTCATTACAGAGCCAACGTTGCGTTTTGCCTAATTCTGCTCATTTCAAACATTTTCATCTTGGTGTAGGAATGTCTCCACAAGGGATATCAAGATTATCAATAAGTCCATCAATAATTGTGATCATTCAGGTCACAATGTAATCGTAGGAAACTAATAATAATAATCGTGACAGTTTTAGAAACAAAATTGAGAAAAAAATCTTTTGTAAAATCTTTTGTATCTATAGCCCATAATATAGACCCAAATGTAAATAACTTTATTTTATCAGATTTCTTTTGTCACATTTAACTTCATCTTGTCTTTCAGAAAGTTACATTTTGTAAAGCCGGTCACAAACTTGAGGAACAGGAACATGTCAAACCACGGGAATGAAAGAAAATGAAAGATTTCACTATTGTTTAGTCGCAGTCTCAATCATAATCGTGAATAATCGTTAAATCGTGATGTTTTTTCTCACAATAATAGTGACACTGAAATTTGATATCGTGACATCCCTAGTCTCCTTACTAATCTCCTCAAAATGTACACCAAATCGTCGCTCCAACAAACACTTCTAAATATCAAAATGACGACTGTGGTTACCTGGTAAGGCCTGACTTTGTGGTGAATCTCCTGAATGCCCACTTCTCTGGTCCGAACGTCTCGACACTGGGAAAGATGCAAAAAAAACACAAAACAGGTGAGGAGGTTCAAGTGCATATGATTTACTAATTTTATCACTTTATTTGGTGTATTTGGACCTGTTGTAAATATAAATGACAGTTTTACAGCAATCGAGGAGCTGTTTGTGGAGAAAAGGAGGAAAAATTTGAAACTTAAAAAATTTGCTATTCTGGGATAAAATGTAAAATCATTTTTTAGCAATATCTTCAATATATTAATCTTAACTGTATATTAGTTCACGGAGTAGTCCAACCTGTCAAAGGCACTTTAATCAAATTGAAATCCAATTGTTTCAAAAGTAAGTTATTTGGAGCAGAGTTAGGACAAAATATGTACCGGTAAAGTGGACTTTCTTTAGTGTTAAATGGCTTGAAGCTTTTAATATTAGTTTGTTTATTTCTTTGATCATTTGTCAAAATGAAAGGACTGGAACAACGCAGAGCAATATTTTACGGTTCGAAAATGCTTAGGCTGAATTTTTAACACTTGCCTGGCTCAATTACCATAAAATCAGCAAGACAATTTAAACTAAATCTGAAACTACCTTATACGTGACGGAAATGTCACACAGCACTGATACAGATACATCCACTTCCACTCCAAGATTGAGAAACTAGATTTTTGATTGATGTCTTTTTATAAGACAAATGAAATAGAGTTCAAAATGATGATGGAAACAAACATAATAAATGTTTTGCCATATCGCACAGTCCTAGTTTAAGGGAAAAATATACGGTACAATTTGCACAAGCCGTACTAAGCAAATACTTGTGCATCTCTGGGCTGGCTAACTCATAACATAAGATTTCTATGGCTTTGTCTGAACAGTAAACTTAGCCGGCTGTTGCCTTGACGCACACAAATGAATGACTGGTTTCTCTGATTCATTTCAGGTCACACAGCGGCTTTACGTCATGACTGTTTTCTATTAAGGAAATCCCAGAGCCTTTTATGAGGGGAATGATCGGCCTCTACATCTAATAAATCTATATCTAATAAACATGTGCATAGTGTGACTGACATAAGGGACTCTTATTCTCCACTCCAGTGACTCAAAGCACTGCACCTGTCGTCCTTCTGTAGGAGGACAGACCAACGTGAAAGTCACCGTTTGGTTGGAGATTCCTGAAACTTCAATGGAGTTTGTACCAGGCTGAAGTGTGATAAAACTGACCAGCCCAGGTTTAAATCAAATCTACACCAGTACAACGCCAGGGCTAACCCACATTTTAACCAGACCTAATTCCAACTAAACAGCAGTAAACCAAACTGTTAACACAAACCTAAATCCAGGACTAAACCAGCAGTAACCAAACTGTTAACACAACCTAATCCAGGACTAAACCAGACCCTAAACCAGAGTAACCAAACTGTTAACAACAACCTAAACCTAATCCAGGACTAAACCAGGACTAAACCAGGAGTAACCAACGTCATAACCAGACCTAATCCAGACTAAACCAGACTAAACCATCCAGACCTAACCAGACTAAACCAGGTAACCAACATCATAACCAGACCTTATCCAGGACTAAACCAGGAGTAACCAACGTCATAACTAGACCTAATCCAGGACTAAACCAGGACTAACCAACGTCATAACCAGACCTAATCCAGGACTAAACCAGGAGTAACCAACGTCATAACCAGACCTTATCCAGGACTAAACCAGGAGTAACCAACGTCATAACTAGACCTAATCCAGGACTAAACCAGGACTAACCAACGTCATAACCAGACCTAATCCAGGACTAACCAACGTCATAACCAGACCTAATCCAGGAAAACAGGAAGTTAACCAACGGCAAATCAGACCTAATCCAGGACTAAACCAGGAGTAACCAACGTCATAATCAGACCTAATCCAGGACTAAACCAGGAGTAACCAAACTGTTAACCAGACCTAATCCAGGACTAAACCAGGAGTAACCAACGTCATAATCAGACCTAATCCAGGACTAAACCAGGAGTAACCAAACTGTTAACCAGACCTAATCCAGGACTAAACCAGGAGTAACCAAATTTAACCAGACCTAATCCAGGACTAAACCAAAAGTAACCAATGTTATGACCAGACCAAAGATTGGACTAGACCAGAATTACCAACGTTTAAACCAGAACTAATGTAGAACTAAACCAGAAGTAACAAAAGGTCTCAATCAGAACTAATCCAGAAAGTTTATACAAGGACAAACGCCTGGACTAAATCAGGAGTAAACAATGTTTTAACCAGAACTAATCCAGAATTCAACAAAGTACTCAAAGTTTTAACCACAACTGGATTAGTACGAGCCGCAACCACAACAAAAGTAAGATTTCAACTAAAGCGTGGATAAACCTGGTCCTGGTGTGACATAAGCGTTTCCCATCCTCTGCTCCACTGGGTTTTAACATTTCGTTTGTCCTTCCTGTAACACCACATGCAGATTACGGCCGTATTCATTATTTGGCAGGAAGTTCCCGGACCCTGTATGGCTCTCGTCCCAGGTTGAAATGCGCCGGCTGCTCGTAGGTCTCACCTCAGTGCCCAAGTCCTTCATCCGGGCCAACGCCAGCTCCCTCAGATTACCATGTTCCACCCCGGAGCTCACCAACGGCATGGGGATGTCCCTGTAAGGCCGGAGACAAGGGAGTGAGAGCAGAAAGGTACTGCGGAGACACATCTTTAAACTTTTCACACCTTCATAATATAACACTTTGAAAAAGTTTGAAAAAGTAATCATCTGGACTAAATATTAAATCCAAAAGGCTCCAATCTGAAGGAAACACTGGCCTGGGAACTAAAGTAATACAGTAAAATGATGTCAGTTTGTTTATTACAGACTGCTTTTATAAACTTTTGTTACAGTGGAGTACGACTGGCTGACAAAGCACGTGTATCAACAATTTATTAAGAATTTGAATCAAATTATTGCAAAAAACTAGGACTAAACTGGATTAAAATAATATTAAAAGGAACACTTAACTAGGCATAAACAAGGTCTAAACCTGCATTAAAACTGGTCTATTAAAACAATTTAGTAATTTCATTTATTTAAAATGTGACCAAAACTATGTAGAATTCGAACTTCTGCAAACCTCTAGCACTTGTAATTATCTAAATGTGAGGCCGTTTGAGACTAGCATGAAATGGTCCGAGCGTTTCCCGGAGCAGAGGAAACAAATTAGGCCCTGATGGCTGTATCCAGACTGGGGTTGATTACTTACAAAGCCCTAGAGTATAAAAGCAGTAATAGTGAACGCGACTTTCCACCAACGCAGTAAACAACAAATGTCAGCTTCAATTAAGGAGCCTGCATTTTAATGTATAAACACTAATGATAAATGAGAGTGAAGCAAAGGCAAGGGCAAAAGTCGTCATACAAACAAGGGCAAAACACACAAACATAAAAGGTATTTATAAGATTTTGAATTCATACTACTTTTTATACTTTTTTTTTTTTTCATTATAACAATTTACAAATGAACCAAATGGTATCCAGATCTAAGCTCAAAAAGGATTTAAGAAGCACTTAAAACACATGTAATCCCATTCCCATTTCCATTATCATTTCATTTTCATTCAATTTTGATTCTTTGTGTTCACTTATATTACTTTAACGAATGTGGACGTACACTGTGGACAATGACCGGTTAATAAAAAGGATGCAACACAAGCTGACTCATGACCATTAGATCTTTTTGCTCATCGCAGGCAAGTCAGAAAATTGGTTTGGAAACATTAGGCGCATAGTGAGTCACATTACGGCTGTCTATTCATGCAGTTACGGCGAAGCTGCGCAGCATGGTTTTAACATATTCTTATATTCAAATGTAAAGCTCTGTAAAGGGAGTAATTTGTTGCTCTGATGAGATTTCCGATTGCCTTTACGTCAGCGCGATCAGTAGAAAGAGAGTCTATTTGTTCAAGGTCTAGTTTTGGACCTGATTTAGTCCTCATTTGGAAATGGTTTAGTCCTGGATTTGACCTGGTTCAGTCCTTATTTTAATGCATGCAACAGAAAGTGCCAATACTCAAACTTCTGCCCAACAACTTTACAAACTTCAACAGTTCATTCTTACTTTCCTTTGAGTTTTGCCAAGAGATTTTATCATCAATATTATCTATAATTTTACACTTGATTTATTGTTATCAGCCAGGACCTAAAAGAGAGGATATTAACGTCCGCTTATAAAACAATGGTGTTGAAGGAAAGGACAGTTACATAGTTGGTTTCTCACCTCTGCACCCTGTAGACTCTGGTCCAGGGGGGCACCAGGGCCAGGATTCGGGCCACCAGGTCGACCAGGGCGCTGGGGGAGTAGCTCTTGTATCGTCCCGTCTTCCACAGCTCGTACAGACCCGTCCCGCGGATCACCAGTGTCGGGTACAGCTTCAAGCCGTCCGGTCTAAACGCCGGGTTCTCAAAAAACTCCTGGAGAAACCGACAAGTCACCGATAAGTCACTACAAGTATATGTCAAGGTTAAAGTTGACATTTGACCCATTCTTCAATAGTGCTGGGGCAACAGGTTAAGAGTAGTTGATCCAGTTCATGAGCAAGGATCCCTGTTGCCAAGGTCTCAGTTGAGTTACTGCGTTTAAACATACAAGATATTTGATGAAGGCAACATCAACCAAAGTCTACAGACCCTTTAAAATGCTGCATCAACAGAATATGCAACAATTTAGAAGGATGAATACATTTAGATTGATCGACTAATCCAGCTCCAGAACTTGAGCCCTGCTTGTTTTGGGTTGATGGGGGAAACCGGAGTGCATGAAGGAAACCCACGATCCCACGATCTTCTTGATGTGAGGGGCAGAAATGGAATTTTGGTCACCCAGTCTTCAAATATATAGTGAAATGACCAAGAATCTTGAAAGTCCAAATCAAAGCAGAGCAAAGCCAAGGAATATTGAAGAGAAATACACTGCCTGTCCCCCCTGCTCCTCCTTAGATGTTTTCTCTCCTTGACGCTAATGAGTTGACCCTTCTCAAACACACTGACATCTATTCTATGACCAGGGGATTTGTCTTTCCACATGGTTGTTTCATAAATGAGAAGCCACTCACTGCATCAGTCGGGTTTAAATACGGTGTTGCAGCTGAAAGATCATCACCTGCAGCAGTTATCCAGAAGGAGGAGAGGACCTACTGTATTTGCTTAGTTGAATCCAAGTGGAGACTAAATTAAGACCAGGACTAAACAAGGAGTAAACGGATGAAGTATCAAATCAAATTGATGGATGCAAGTATATCTTGCCCTTGTTGCCGTCTTTGGTGAGTATTGAACGACGCTCGTATGGTTTCAGTTCCTCCCCTGCTGCCTCTCAATGAAAACCATGATGATTTGGGACGGCGGCTCGCTCTCCAAAATAGGCCACATTATTTGTAACTCATAATCCCTTCTTTTCGTCACGCCTCACAAATCCCGCCTGGACCAAACCAAAGGAGACACACTGGTATCTCTATATTCTCTGATACAGAGGGATGACAGCATTGGGAGATTGTGCACCTGCTGCCATCTTGGACCGTGTAATATCGCTCCCAATAGTCGCTGAAGAGGAACCCAGTTAAAAAAGGGCCACCCTCGGGATATAAAGTGCCTGTCCCTTGTAGATAAGTGAGACAGGATCTGGGAATGAGGAGGAAGTTGTAATCGAATTTCATTATCAAGCCGGTGGTGATGGACGTGGAGAGCATTCAAAAAGGTCTCTTTGCTGCCCTCTGCCTGCTGTGAGGACACAACCCCTGAACATTAGGCGCTTAATGAGCTGTGGTTGGGCAAAAGGCGACACACAGAGCTTAAAGGTGGATTTATGCTAAAATGTTCTGCAAACATGGAACTCTGGTAAAAAAAAAAAAAAAAAAAAACATGTTAAATTTATTTTAATTTTTTTTTCATTTATATGATTTATGGATGAGGATTTTCTTCATTGGGCCGCACACAAACCAATACATAACACACTAACTATAGCTTTCTTTGAATAATATACATTTCCAACAGAATGGTATTTGGAGAACTATAGTTGGACAAGTGCCTCCCTGTGCAACCCACAATGTCTTTTTACACATTTGACATTTTTGAATACTTTTTAATTCGATTTGGCCAATTTTAATTTAAAGCAGAATGGTTGTGCTATTACGAATTGAGGTTTTCAAATGTGATAATGCAACCACTAACCACACTAAACCTTACACATCTTAAGACAATCAATATTTTTTAAGATATTGCCATTCTTGTTTTGTTTTGACTGATGAGAATCAAGCTCTTCTGGCTCTCGGTGTGAAGGGGACAAATAAAACGCAACCATGGTATAATATAATTTATAATAAAAATGATCACGCAAACAAGTACCTTCTTAGTCAATTCAGCAATTCAACAGATAGTCAATTAACTTCACTGATGAAATGCTTCGATATGGCCCTTTATCACATACTTTGTATCCTCTTTAACCTACCGCGGATGTGAAAAAGTCTTAGTTTAGTTCCCGGTGTGCAGATGATTTTTAAAGCGGTGCATATTTTCTGCCCTCCCTCGCTAGAAAGAGGTCTGTCATGGAAGATTAGATATGATGAGGAGGAGCAAAGGGGCGCAAGTATCTAGGGGAAGTGTCAGAGCGATAAGAGCGAGAGAGAGGGAGGCATCGGGGGAAGGCTCTGTGATTGGAAACCACAGCAGAGGGGAGACAGATGAAGCGACGACTGTGAGGGGCGCAAAGAGGGGAAAGTTATGGCACAGAGCAAGAATCTCTAAGAAATGTACTATTGCCATTTACTAGCACAGTTTATATCAAAATAACACAAAGTAGTAGACACAAAAATATATATATTTTAAAAGGGGGACAAGATTATTGATTGATTTAATAATGCAACTGTTTGAATGCACTTCGGAGTGTATAATCCAGAAAGCTATAACACTTCTCAAAACACAGGATTTTGGTCATTCTAGTCCATTATTTTTATTCGACTAGTCACGATTAGTCGATTAATTATATTGTGACAAACGATTAAAAGTTCATTTCATTTATACATGAAAGAAATTAAGCCAAATATAAATATTTGTCATTTTATGTTACATTAATGTTATTATTATTATAGTTTTAAGACTTTTTCCAGGCCTGAAAGCTTTAGTTGACAGGATTGATTGACATTAGTAGCACAATGTCAATCATTTCATTCAGATGGCCATATAGAGAAATGCTTATCAATTAGGGAATTTGTTTTGTTCTGTCCACTGTGCATTATTCATAAAACTGTAGTTAAGCTTGTAACATGTAAACTTAGACAGACAACCTAATCAATAAGATGCTCCATGAAAAGTGTAGGTCGTTGGTGGCAAATTGAACTCATGAGAAGTAAAATAACAGCAAGTTTTTTGACAAGGGAGGAACCTGTCACAAGGCAAGGCATGAAAGGCAGGACATAACACTGAAAAGGATTACACTAGATAGAAAATTGCCTGTGAATAAAACAGAGAACAAAACACTGTAGATAAGACGAAAGTGGAACTGAGACAAAAACGAATGGGGACAAAGCCAAGGGTATAAACAAACCAAATTGTGTGGACATGTTTTGACTCCCCAATGCAGGAGACACGGACGACAAGAGGAATTTAACCTTGCCAGTTGTTTCCAGGCAGAATGTTTTTCATACCGAGGACTGAATAACAACCACAACTTCAGTGAAACGGGTGACAAAAGAGAAGATCTGTCGATGAGAGGTGAGAGAAATGAGTCGAGTTTTCTTTGGCTTTAAACTAGTTTGAGACGTTTTGCATTGTATTGCGCTTTTGTCTTTGTTGTACAGCACTTTGGTTCTTTTGTAAATGGTGCTTGACTGGATTTGGTTATAAAAGAGTTATTTCTATACATTTAACATGCAACTGAATATATGAGTCCTGGATTCCACCCATGGCAATATCCAATTCAGTTCAGTACAATAAAAACCATCATTCAAACTCCTATTTATTGGGTTTAATAAAGGATGAAATGTACCTTCTCTTACATTTGTCGTGCTTGCGTAGAAATGTAATAATCCCCCCCCCCCGAAGAAACAGATGCTGCTGTTGTGGTCAATAACCGAATGAAGATGATGGAAAGTCCCACAAATTCAAGTTTAAAGTTGTAGATGATTCCACAAATAAACTTTTCCTTTTGTTTTCTTGGCAGTAATATAATTGCTTGGCTTTTTAATGGCGATAATGTGAACACAGCCACACAAGCCACTTATTTAGCTTCATTGCTCACTATTTCATGAAGAAATAGACCAAAAAAAAAAGCTGTAGACAAAATATCAGAAAAAATATTACTGATACCAATACTATATACGTAGAGCCATCCTCCGATATCACCAATTCCAATATTTCACAGATATATTGCACATTCCCAGTAGGAAAATCAAGATGAACCGTGAAACAACACCATTAACTGCAGCGTGTCAACTGGTTAGGGCTGCCACTAACAAAACAGCTAATCGCTTTGTCCAGCGGTTGTTCTGTCAGTTAATCGATTCGTTGTTTAGAAAGTGAAGTGCCGGTAAATATCAGGCTAATATTAAATTTGACGCAGATGAAGCTAGATGACGCCGCTTGAGGACATCAAAAACACCAAAATGTTCACGATTCCTGTGTCTTTTTGAAGTAATTCCTTCCCTGTCTGGATCATCAAACCTTTTCTCAGCACATTTTGTTTGTGTCCAGATATCAATTATTCAATAACAAAAATAGGATCCCTCAATAATCAACTAGTTACAATTACACTTGTTTCAGCAATAATACTGGTTAATATATTTATCAAGTGTCAGAATACTTTGGGGTGAACCTTAAATCAAATAGTTCACATCTTAAAATCGCCATTGGTTTAACATTAGGCTGCTAGCGTATATAAGTACTATAGTATAATATCGATTGTGTTTGGATTTTTGTAATACATTGTTCACATTTTAGGTTTTCGTCACATATATTTAGGCCTATATTTACTGTTCATATTAGTTCAAGCAGAGGTTGAAAGAAAATAAAGGTGGCCAATGTAAAATTTTTCATAGTTTCAGTACATTTTAGTACAAAACTCATTGGTGTTGAATAAAAAATCAGTGGTATCGCCTATCACTACTGCCACGTCCTGAAGAAAAGTAAACAAACAACACTGACAAAACAAAAGGTCCAGAATCAACACCACCCTGGACTTTATTGTGCAGAGGCATTCAGACACGAGATAATGAAACCGATCTCAGACACGAGCGCCTTCAACAAACTTAAATCCTGAGTGTAACAGTAAAGAAGAACAGGGGGTGCTGACGGGACACGACATTTAGATCAAGCACAAACAAGAAACAACTGAGTTAACATCCAATCCACTGTATTTATGTATAATCTGGAGCGGTAAGTAAACTGGTACGGATCTATAAAGACAGTGAAATGTGTAAGAGTACCGCAACTAGACGAATATGACTTCAGTATGCAAAATAATGACTCAAGTAAAAGTTGAAAAAGGATTATAAATAGTAATGGTTTAGATATTGATGTAGCAGCCGAAAAATGATTTATAAATGTTGTGGTGGGAATGGATTGCATTTCTGTTAAGTACTTTTTTAGCATGTAGTTTTATAATGTGCTATATAAATAAACTTGAACATAGTTGAAATAAAAGATGGGGGGATTGAAGTTATTCATTTTTTTCCTTGAATATTCTTACTTATAAAAAGAAAATACTAATCATTAATAAGATAAGATCAGTAAGACTGCTCTAATCCCATCACAACCGAGCTCTGAAAACAAATGGGCCGCAGTGCAAATCGTTTGACTGAGGCTAAACTGCTGATGGCTGCGTAATTTGGCAAGTGGAGCAAAGCCTGGACAAACAAATTAAAGTATTTAATTGTTTATTGATTGACATTTCCATTTGTGAATGTTCTTATTTTATGCCTGAATGACGCAGTGGTCAGAGTGAAGCTGCCTCAGGGTCAAGGATCTCCCAGAAGAACTTTATTTTGAAAGTGGTTAGAAAGTGACCAATTCTGTTTAAATGACTCACAAACGCTCATAAAACCTAGACATTATGGAATACTGAAGCAGAATCCAGACACAAATATAGTCTGTGGCCCTTTTTTTAAACCATTGAACAATTCTGAAATGTTCTCATAAAACATACTTTTGTTCAGGAAAGTATTGTAATTAGGTTATCTTTATAAGCAAAGTCATAATGCATCTTTCCCTGTTCAAACTGTGTGAAAGGAATGGTCACGTGGAACCTACGATTATAATACATGTGCAGCGTCACAGTAACTCTGTAACATTATGACAGCGTTCACAGATCTACACTTTATTAAACCAGGACTAGACAAAAACGAGCAAAGGACTTTGACTGAACCAGACCAAAACAATCTCAAAACTAGGTCTAGGGGTGCAGTAACACTAGAGGTGGGCGATATTGACAAAAATGAATATCTGAGTATTTTTTGGAGTGACTAGATAACAATATTAAGACGATTTTATGTCAATTCAACAGAAATTTGTTAAAGCATATATGTTTAAACATATTAGCTGAGATTTAATTATGATTAATGAAATTAGTATCACTTTATAACCCCTTCATTTTTAACATGCATATTTGTAATCAGCTCTTTTTGTAGCATTTTACTCTTAACAACATACTCATTATACATTTTTTGCATGTCTTCAAACCAGCATTCACAATATTATCCAAATTTCTATATATTGCCCACCTTTAGTTCACACTTGCAAATTCACCACGTCAAAAGTGGGACAAACCCAGGACTAAACCCAAAACTAAATCAGGTACCAAACAAAGACTAGACCAGAACCAAACAAAGTCCACTTCAGGTCTAAAATTAGCTCAATTTAGGACCAAATAACGGCAAGTGTGAACGCACCCAAGCTGGAATAAACTAGGGCTAAACCAGAACTAAACCTGGACTAACTGACACGTTTGACACAATTGACGCCCAATTCACGATTGGTCCAAACGCATCATAACACTCAACCAGAACTCAACCATGTCCAAACAAGATTAGGACTAAACAACTTTAGGACTTTGGATTGTATATTGGTTGAATAATCAGTAATATCAAAATTGAATCCAAAAGGGAAGATGATTTTTTTTTTTTTTTAGCTTTATAATTTTATTTTATGTACAAATACAAAACAGTAACAATAATGAGGACAACCAGAACAAAAACACCAAAAGACAGACAACAATACAGACATTAGACAAATATAGGGTCTAAAAAGTTCAGAGCGGGGTGATTGTGTGTGTGTGTTTGTACGTGTGTGGGTGGATGTACGAGTGTTTGTGTGTGTGTATGTTTATTTGCGCATGTGTGTGCGTGAGTGTATGTGTGTATGTATGTGTTACATTATCATTACCATCATCACATATATTGTCGTACATGTAGAATATAGTCATCTTTTTAAAATAGCAATCATTATATATACCACTACCCATTGTCATTGCATCTCTATAGGGAAGGGAAGATGAAATTTTACCAAAAAATCTTTATTGCACAATGTAGTAACAAGTAAATACTAAAATCTAGAAGCAAAGATCAGGTACCAAAAGCAAACATTTAACACCTTTAATTCCGCTTTGTTGACGCCAAACAAACTTTTTTTTTTCTAAATACGCCATTCTTTATTCAATACATATTCATTTTCTCCTCATTAAAGTTAGTTTTTCTGATTCCTCTGTCACGACAATCTCTTTTCACTACAAAACACCCGCTGTCATTTCTTCAAACAAAGGCCTCTTCTTCACACAGTCTCCTAATTACTATCATTTTAATTCTTTTGATTGGGTTCATCAGCAGAAAAACAGGCTAAAAACAACTGGAAAACCGCGCGCAGCTTCACACCGAGCGCTCATTTACATCCTACGGTCGTGTTTGCGTCTTCGGTGTGATTCTGCATAGTTATCAAATTCGCATTTTCAATCAGAGCCCGCTGTTAAGACGCATCCGGCTGAATTTTTGCAAAGACGTGCCTCACAGCTTGGACTGGTACATTCTCCTTCGTCTATTGCTATTTTCAGACGTCTCTGTGGAATTTATGAAGCTGCACTTGTTGCTACACCGCTGTGAAATGGGAAGCGGTGACGAATGGCGAGATCGGTGATGAGAATGTACATTTACACTTTTGTCATACGTCTTACCACGGGTTTTATCAAAACAATTTTTATCCTGCTTGAGCAATTTGGAGTAAACAATCTTGTGGTGGTAGCTGTGAATGATACCGTCTACCAGTTCTACCTGCATAATGACCGGAAAATTAAGAAGGAAAAAATAAATAAATAAAAAGAGTTGGCTTGGATTTATGCATGACGGCTGCATCCCACGAGGCTTGGTGCGATGAATAATACAAACATACAGGCGAGTCAGGTTTCTAGAGACGCGAGTTAAAATGTATCCGCAACAGTTGTCGTCACCATAAGGTTTTCATTTATTCTTTTAAAAACAATACGCAGAAACCCAGAGGAATAAAGTTAAAGTAAAGCAGCTGAAAAATGAAAAGGTCTTAAAAATTGGGGGGGGGGGGGAGTGGGAGGGGGGGGACGGTAGGCTGAGGGGACGCAGCTTGGAATCCAAATAGGTTGTCTGCTCAAAAGTTGCGCGACAAGCTGGACAGATGGGAACTGTGCCTGTATAATAACTCTGCTGGCAGTAATGTGTGCGTTAAAAACAAGTATGAGGGAAGAACAAAGCCAAGGAAAAAGACACCAGGAAACGCGTCTAATATGTGAGAAAACGTGCGACTCTGTCACACTAGGGATGAAACGATAGCGGAAATACGATTGTATGGTCAAAAGTCTCACCCTAACATCGTGGGCTGTCACTTGGTATTCAAAATTTTAATGTTACGATTAATTGTGAGGAGACGAAAACATCGCGATTTCACGATTATCTACGACTGTTGGCACGTAGACCAAACATCAAGTGGAATCCTTCATCTTCTCTAATTCTATTAAATAAAACTTTCTGAATGATATAAGTAGATGATATTGTCACATAAACAGCCATATAAAAAAGTACTTTATTCCTCGTTTGACTATTTGATGTTTGAGTATATAGCTATAGAACTGAAAATAACTATTGTTGCTGCATTAGTAAGTAATAGTTTATTGATAATGCACATTCAAAAACACCACAATGGCCCAAAGTGCTGTACAAAGGCAATATAAAATATAATAAAACATAAAAGACATGTAAAAACAAGGTAAAACAACGCTATAAAAATGCTCATTCTTGTGTTAAGAGCCTGTGTAAACAAAAAGGTTTTTAATAAAGATTTTAAAATATTCAGAGATTGTGGCTGGTTCTAATGCTCTGAGGAAGACTATTCCAGAGTTGCTGGGACCTGCGACTGCAAAAGCGTGGTCCCCTCTGGTTTTTAACCGTCTCAATGCTCTAGTAGGAACATGGACAGACAAAAGCTCTAAAAGATAGGGAGGAGCCAGCCCATTCAAACACTTGAAAACCATCAACAATATCTTAAAATCAAGTGGCCAGTGCAAAGAAGCCAGCACAGGAGAAATGTGATCATATTTTCTGGTGCCTGTGAGCAAACGATCAGCCACATTCTGGACTGTGTCTAACCCGGAATACAGGGAGTTACCAGTAGTCTAAGCGGCAGGTTATAAAAGCAGGAATAACATGTTCGGGTCAGAGCGGTGGAGATATTTTTTTACTTTACTGAGCAAGCGCAGCTGATAAAAGGCAGATCTAACAACTTGGCTGATTTGCTGGTCAAACTTAAAAGAGCCATCAAAAAACAACACCCAATTTCTGGCAGAATGGGTGACAGAAGGAACCCAGACAATTTTTGCATTTGATCAGACCGATCAAGCAGACAGACTTAGTACTTGTGTGAAGGATATAAAAACCTGGATGACACTTAATTATCTGCTTCTTAACCCTGAAAAAACCGAGGTCATCGCACTAGGGTCCCTAATCATCTACGAGACGCTTTTATCTGAGCAGATAGTCACCACGGACAACGTCAGTATAGCCTCCAGCTCCACTAGAAGAAACCTTGGAGTCTTTTTTGACCAAGAGCTCTCATTCAAAGCACACATAAATCAAGCCTGTAAAACAGCCTATTTCCATCTGCGTAATATGGCCAAAATCAGAAAAATCTTGCCTAAAAGCGATGCTGAAAACTTGTCCATGCGTTTGTAACATCTAGATTAGACTACTGGTAACTCCCTGCTCGCAGCATGTCCTAAAAAGCGCCAGCAAGATTACTAACAGGAACTAAAAGAAGAGAGCACATTACGCCGGTGCTCGAGTCTCTTCACTGGCTCCCTGTCGAGTTTAAAATCAAATTCAAAATCCTCCTCCTGACTTACAAAACCATAAATGACCTGGCCCATCCTACCTCAAAGATGCTATAGTTCCTTATCATCCAAACAAGAGCACTTCGCTCTCAAAATGCTGGACTTCTGGTGGTCCCAAGAGTCTCTAAAAGTACAGTAGGAGGTAGAGCGTTTAGCTAACAAGCTCCTGTGTTGTGGAATCAGCTTCCTGTCCATGTTAAAGAGGCCGACACAGTCTCTTCATTTAAGACCAGGCTTAAAACGTTTCTCTTTGAAATCGCTTATGGTCAGGCCAGTTAGGAACAGAAATAAAAACCTACAGTTCCCAGCTATGCTGCCCTAGGAGCAACTATGCTGGGGGAAGTATGGCAGCTTTGAGCACTATCCTCTGCTTCTTACTACTTTTCTATCAAACAATATTTTTATATTTTAATTTCACTGGCAATTTGTTCATCGCTTTTCCTTCTTTTTCTCCCACTTCCCCCGACGGGAGTGCGAGCAGGCACATCGACGACCTGTGACGATCCACTGCTGGACCCCTGAGAGGTCTCCCTAAAGGCTGCCTGGAAAACGGTCTGCCTGGAGAAACGGTCTGCCTGGAGAAACGGTCTGCCTGGAGAAACGGTCTGCCTGGAGAAACGGTCTCTACTCCATATGAACGGTTCTTCATTGGCCTCGAAGAATTGGTTCTCCTCCTGAGTGGGTCCAGCTCCACCGTGTATCTGCAAATTGAGGCGCGTCCGCCTGTCTGTCCGAGGGAGTCGGATCTCTCCTTCACTTTGGAACTCCTACAGGTTTCTACTTTTTCCCAAAGAGGTTTGGTAGTTTTTCCTGGCTGAGAAGAAGGGTCTAAGGACAGGGGAACTTGGGACATCTGTCTAAGGACACAGGATGCTGGGACATCTCCAAGTCCCTATGAACACTGTTTATTTTGTTTTCCACTGTAGCCCCTCGAGGCAACTACTGTTGTGATTTTGGGCGTTACAAAAATAAATTGAATTGGATTTAATTGAATTTGCTAGATCACCACATACCACAATATCTGTCTTTGAATCATTTAACTTCAAAAAGTTGAGAGCCATCCATTCTCTTACATCCTTGAGACAGCTTAACAGGGTGTTAAGCTTCATACATGTTCCAATGTGTGGCCCCTCGCTTCATACACCAATATGTGGCCCAATCAATCACTCAACCTTTATTTATAGAGCCCTTTACACCCCTAGGCGACCAAAGTGCTTCACAATAAAAATTAAGGCAACACAAAAGCATTAAAATAAGTATAAACAAATTTATGTCACTACATTACTGAGTGTTACTGATAAAGTGATTACTGAATAAATAAGTTTTGAGCCTAGATTTATAAAAGCTAATGTCTGTCATGGATGTCAAGGTGCAAGGCCATTTAGAGTTTTAAAAACAAAAAGTTCAGTTTCAAAATCAATTCTATAGAAACAATGGCGAGCAAAAAGAACTGTGGTGATGTGCTGACGTCTGGGTTGGTTGGAAAACTGTACAAGCTGAAGGCGGCTGAGATGATTTTTGAAGGCGGTTGATAAATAGTAGGGCTGCTTGTGCACTATATAGAAACAGAAAAGTAAAAAGTCCCAAGACAATAACTGAACTGTTCTTTGAGAGGTCGTGTTGTTGACCTGAAGTTCAGAACAACAGTTAGTGAGCGGGGGCGGTCACACAAACAGGAAATGACAACAGATTTCAGAGGAGTGGAACATTTTGCTCTTGACCAGTTTTCGGGTGAGCTCACGCCTGCACACAGACAGCATCAAAACCTCGACTTAACTGGAACTAAACTCCGAGCTAAACCTGGACTAGACCAGGACTAAACCAAGACTAGGACAGGACAAAACCATGTCTACATCATGTCTAAACTGAGCTCAAACCAGGATAGATTATGACAAATGTGAACGCACAATCTTAGCCACAACGGTTCTACAATTAAATACATACAGACCTATTTTCATTCTGTAACAGTAATTAACTCAATCATTTGGGAACTTTAATTGTAACCAGCAGTTACAGTTGTTTAATTTGTAATAATTGAAAGATGAGAAGATTAGTTCGCTCTAAAAGGAAATTAAAAACAGTATGAAATCTTAAGATCTTCGAAGACCGTTGTTGGGCAAATTAGGGTTTATAATGTCATAATGCAGTATTAAACATCAGAAATGGAGACCACAAAGGGGCCATTTTCAGAAAGTCAGGAGAACATAGCCTTTATTTATCAGGGACAATGTACACAAGAAGTAGAAATATGTTTGTGCCAAGGTTATAGTAAAACTGCTAATTTCCTCCTGCAAGTTTGACGTAAATTAAAATTGTGTACCAGCACCAAAAAATACAAGATTATGGTGTTTTAGGTTGACAAATGTCAACCTAAACGAAACCTGGATATTAAAGTTACAATCGACAACTAGTAGTAATCAGCTATGTCAGCAAATTTTTCTGTTAAAATTGAGAGTTTTAAATACAATATTAACCAAATAAAAGTTGAAATATGGTGGCTGAAGGCTTCTAGATAATGATTGATAAGTTTGATTTAATAATGCCACAGTTTTGTTATAAACAAAAAGATATGTATGTTTTAAAGTCCAGATGACGTTTCCAAATATAAAAAAAATCCATCTATCCATCCATCTTCTTCCGCTTTATCCGGGGTCGGGTCGCGGGGGCAGCAGTCTAAGCAGAGACTCCCAGACTTCCTTATCCCCAGCCACTTCCTCTAACTCCTCCGGGAGGATCCCGAGGCGAGTTCCCAGGCCAGCCGAGAGACAAAGTCCCTCCAGCGTGTCCTGGGTCTTCCCCGGGCCTCCTCCCGGTGGGACATGCCTGAAACACCTCCCTAGGGAGGCCCAGGAGGCATCCGGAACAGATGCCCGAGCCACCTCAGCTGGCTCCTCTCGACATGGAGGAGCAGCGGCTTCTACTCCGAGCTCCTCCCGTGTGACTGAGCTCCTGACCCTATCTCTAAGGGAGCGCCCAGCCACCCTGCGGAGGAAACTCATTTCGACCGCTTGTATCCACGATCTTGTCCTTTCGGTCACTACCCAAAGCTCATGACCATAGGTGAGGGTAGGAACGTAGATTGACCGGTAAATCGAGAGCTTTGTCTTTCGACTCAGCTGCTTTCTTCACCAAACAGTCCGATGCAGCGACCGCATCACTGCGACGCTGCAGCGATCCGCCTGTCAATCTCACGCTCCATCCTTCCCTCACTCGTGAACAAGACCCCGAGATACTTGAACTCCTCCAAAATACAACTCTCAATTAGTCATCAAGACATCGAGTCAATATTTTTTTTCTTTGCAGCACAGTATCCTTTTTGCATTTCATGAGACTTTTTTTAACGGGCTAATTGATAAAAAATGCTGATGGAAAACTGCTAATATTTGTCGTTTTATATCTGAAAGTCACGAATTACTGTGCGCTCTCAAAACGTGTCTATTCCACTTGCTTTGAGATGAATAAATACAAACCTATGCTACATCTTCTAACTTCCAAAACGCAATGGGAAACATTGGAACGACTTCTGGCGTCAATAAATTCAACACAACGTTACAGGCAAAGCAATCCCAATTTCAATTTCCACTTTTGCCAGATTTCTTTCCTCATCTGTCAAAGTGTCCGACTGGTGGGACGTCTGACAGGAAACGGTTGTGACACATGTTCGAGCCGCTGCACAGAAGAAAGCGGCCTCTCCGACATTGAGGCTGCGTCACTGATAGACTGAGCGAGCCTGCACTTGTGATGAATGAGGTGTACACACAGTTTCCCAAAGTTTCACATAAATAGAAAAGTTTCATTTAGTAACTTTTTTGCATGGAAAAACTTGTGTTCGAAGGTAAACGTGAAATTAAGAGATGCTCAATGTTGTGACGGTCTATTTTTGAGGTAAAACTGAAAGGCATGTTTCCATTTCTCTGGACACAATAACGTTTTTACATTTGAATTCAAGTTTTAGAAACCCGCTTCACTTGCTAATTTGTTATTTTTGCATATTTTATCAACAAAGCACGAGCCTCGTTTGCATAGAAATTGTGGAGTTTTGTAATAGTTGCACTTGCAAACAAATGCATCCAAGATCATACAAGTCAAGAAAAATATACATAACTTACGATAAACTGCTCGATGTCTCGTTCCATTCCCACGTTGGGCAGGTCTGGCATCATGTGAGCCACGACTTTGAATCCAGCGTCTTTGGACAAATGGAAGGACTCGCACACGGCCTTCACCGTGTGACCTCTGAGGAAACACAGGAGCAAGTCTTTAACTCAGTGTCTGTCCTCCTTTAATCCTGGAGACAATCCGCAAAACTGGCAAAGCTCACAAGTTTGCCTTTATTATTAGGCTCTTTAAACCAGGCGATGAAGCATTGCCAAAAACTCCACAAATGTATGAAGCATTGAATCACGATTTAAGAGTGCAACATCAAGGATTATTTTGCATTATGGTTTATGCTAAAACTTTGGATAAAGCTAAGGCCTGTATTGTTATTATTATAGTTTTGTTATTATTATAGTTTTGTTCATGTTTCTTGACTTTGTATTATATTTTTCTTATTATATTTGCTTATAATCAAATATACTAAAACTCAGAGCCATGTTCATTGTAACCATATTCAAGAGTTTAATAAACAATTAGTCTCTTTGCAGACTCAATGACAGGGGTGAGGGAATATGGCAAAATAAGATCCAAGGTCAAAAAATGACAAAAGCATCACTGTTAATTGTTAAATTTGACATAATGGGAAAAATGTCACGTTGTTGTCAGATGGCATTAACTGGAGTATCTGGAGTAATTATTCTGTCTTAAAAGAAGAACTAAATAAAAAATGTTGACCTTATAACATGTCTTTTTAAGTCCCTGTGATGGCTAAATATGTATTTTCTGTATGTTTGAAGTGTCTGTCGTCGCTTCCTGCTGTCTCTGGGTGGAAAACCAGCCTTGCAACATTTGTAGAATTTCTTTTTATATTTGGCAATGTTAAACGTTTTTATATGTGATTATACTTACACCTATTTTGATGAAGAAAAAAAAGCTTTTGCGTCTGTTCTCTGACAATGTATTTTCAGGAGAGCGCTGCAGGGGGAGCTCTATCGCCAAAGTTATTTAGTTAAAAGGCAATAATCACTGTATCTGTTTAGTGGGTGCATGGCACTCTTAAAACTAAGAAACCAATAGAAGAGGAGCTCAGCTATAAGTTGTTAATAATCAAACATGTGCAGTTCAATTTCTTTGTCTCAGAGTTCTTCATGCAAGACTCTCCTTGGGTTTAGAGCCATGATCTTAGGGACTTAGCAGAGCTTTGGGAGTGTTTTACTTTTCAACAATAAAATGTGACAATCTGGTGCTTGCTTTGTTGAAATGCTGCAATGAAGAGGCAAGGCTTTTCAGTTCGGCAGTTTCTATCATTGAGTCGTTTTAGATCAATCTTGCAGTTTACAAAGAACAAAATGTAAATAAAATAACGATCCATGTTCACTGCAGTCTGCCTCACTGACCTGTTGGTGTCTCGAGCCACGTCCTCGTACACGCTCTGCACTCCGATCTCGAGCCGCGTGCAGCCGTAGCTCAGCATGTCGCTCAAGTGCCGCTTTAGACAGTAGTCCGGCCGTGTCTCTATGGTGATACCCACACATTTAGTATTACTGCGCTCAGAATACCTGGAAAATAAACAACAAAGTCAAAATATTAACAAACTTAACCAGTGAAAGTGAAAACTATATTATACTGACACTTATTTTTGCACGTCTTTATTTGATCATACTTTATATTCTTACTTGTATAACTCATTGTTTTGTATATTTCACTACATCATCGAAGCAAGTTTGAGAATTTTGTTCATCGACAATGGCAATAAAACTCATTCTGATTCTTTAAATAGTCTTACCACATGGTTTATAATATAGATCTAATTATGCCAAGGTGTTTCTGCCATTTGGTCTTCCTTGTTTTATTATCATAAATATATACAAAGGAACTGCATTTAGTCGATCTTGATTAGTCGAGGCAATAACTGACATATTTATAAAAAAATATATATATTCCATTTAATTATTCAATTAAGAATTGCCACCATAGTCTCATATTAATCTGTAGGAAACTGATTATTTTAATATATGAAAGGAGGTCAGCGTAAAGAACAAAGTATAATTAGTATTGAAGTATATTTAAGGCATTGGATTTTCTATGTAAATAATGATGAAACAATTTTAAATACATGGAAAACTAATATTACTCAAGTAGAAGTAGCAAGTGATTAAGATGTTAGTACTCAAGTAAATGTACCTCATTACTACCCACCTCTGTTTCATCTAAAAGACTTTATTTTACATGATAAGTTTTGGATTTGGCTGGAGGGCCCAATATGAGCGAGACAGATCATTTAACAATATCCATTTAGAAGCTGTGCAGCTCATTATGCAAACACTAACCTCACATTAGGATACACTAATGCAATGTAAAGCAGAAAAACAAAGTTGTTGTGTATAATGGGATGTTAATGGGAATCTGAAGTGACACAGTGAAGTCTAAAATCATCTTAAGTATGTGACACGAGGTGGTATGGGATTTGTGTAAAATAATAGTAACATCCATCAAACATGAACAGCAGTTTGTGTCGCCAGGTTGCGTCCAAGGACCTGACATCAAGGGTCAAGGGTCATATGTGAATGACAGTTAAAGAATTATCTGAACAGTAAATCCACTAATGTATGAACCTGATTTTTTGCAGTTTGTGGTTGGAGGAACGTAACTTTTCTCCTTCAGGCCCCGCCACTTCCCTGGCTCCATGGAGATATTATTGCTTTTCCACAGTAACACTAAGGAGATAAGTTGGTGGCACGTTCAGTTACAGGTCAGCTCTGTGGAAAGGCGAGTAATCCCTTGCAAGACATATTATGTCTTGTTTTTGTCAGGTACTTTGAATTGAACTATAACATCTATAACAAGTCATTTAACATTTTGTTCATTGTAAACCACAATACTGATCTAAAAGCGTCGTTTACATGTTTTCATTTTTGAAAAGTGTCCTGTACTGTACATTTTTCAAATAATCACAAACATACAGGGATGTGGGCGGGGATAGGGAGAATACATGATTAACTTAAACATGAAGTAATCAATCAATTTAACTTTGAGTAAAGTAATGATGAGGAAACACTGTAACATGATTAAAAGCTCATTAAAGGGAAAATTATGCTAAATCAACATTAATGCCTTACTGTGGAACAGGAAAAGCTATACCATCTCCATGGAGACAAGCAGGTGTCTCCACCAGTTAGGCACAGTGTGCCGCTCAAGATTGTGTAATTAATACCAGTTTTGTGCAGTGATTTTGAAACATGGCAGTTCTGGGTGTAAAATTTAAATGTGAACCTTGCCAGCTTCTCCTAAAACTTCCCTCCACCTAAATGCTAAACCATGCTCCCTTTAAAATGTTATGAATACAAGTGCATAAGTGTATTTTGTATGCATAAACATGTAAGTAAATAAGGGGATAAAGTTTATTTGTATTGCACTTTCCACAGACACTGCTCACGAAGTGCTTTACCGGGGAAAACAAGACAGAAATAAATGCAAACAGCAGAGTGTACATTAATAACAACACTACACATTTTGTCAAAGTGGCCCTGGGCCTATGGTGTCATAAGGGTATATAACAAACAGTCCAATCTTTTACTTCCACCGTACATTTAAAAAAAAAAAAATGCTTCACTATCTTGTGTGGCCAAAAGACTATGACAAGCAGACCAACCGGAAAAGTGTTATTACTTCCTTCTTTGTGACATTTTAAGGACTTGATGATGGATGAAAAAAGTAAACGAAGCTCACTAAGCGTTCAGCGGCAGAATAAGAAATGCATTATCCAGTCATGTACCATAGCCTCACAATGGTGCTAAAAATGAACCAAGTACAGAGACAGACGATACGTTCAATAGCCATGAGTGCCATGTGAAACTCAGACGCAGAACAGGTGCCCCTTCAAAAGCATTTGTGATTGAAAACCTGAGCACGCCATACACTTGTCATTTTATCCACTCTGGTTGCTGTCTTTGACCATTAGCTCCTCCGTGTTCCCTCTGCCTCTTCTGACGGCAATAAATGTCCATCTTTTTACAGTCTGCTGGTTGATTTATACCAATTACACTGGTTTATGCTTCACAGAGGATGCTCAGATTGTATGAAATGAATCAATAAAAAGTCTATTATCTGGGAGTGATTATCCGGGGGCGTCTTGCTGGGGGGCTCAGATTGCTAGTGGGGTTTGAGCAGACGTGAGAATCATATTTTTAAAAATATTTTTCGACTGCATTAGGTTGCGTTTCTATCTTACATTTGCAACTATAACGAACAGCTGCATTTACTTAATTCAAACAGGGCTGAAACAATTTATTTCAAGAAATCGAAACTGATTATTATTGAGATAATTGTCAACCAATAGTAATCGAATAATCGTTTACTGGGTTATAAATGGACTTCAAATGCTGAGAAAAGAGGTTTCAGAACTTGTTCAAAGCAGGAATTATTTAAAAAAAAAAACACAGGAAACATGTACTTAGTGTTATTGATGAAAAACCTAGGTTGTCTGTAAATACAACATACTGTTGTCTGTTCTCAACCAGGGTCATCTTGGCTTCATCTAGGTCCAATTTAGTAAACATCAGATATTTACGGCCTTTTCTCACTCTGAAACAACTAATCGATAAATCAAAAGAATGATAAATATATATATTTAAAAATAATCATTAGTTGCAGCCCTAAATTTAAACGCTGACGTGGCTCTGATATAGCTGCAGGAAACGGGCCACAAAACAGGGACACATTTCTGTTGGATCAAGAGCTTCGCTGGGTTGAAAGAGAGATGAAGGAGTTCTGTATAAAAGATCTTTAAGGCTGGGCTGGCCTTAAACAGAAATGGAAGATTGCGCTTCCAGCTCTCTCACACCTGCAGAGCATCAAATGTCACCCGCCGCACAGTGGGAGTCACAGTCACCAGCCTAAGCCCTGAAGATCCTAACTAGTAGTAGCAAAATATATATTTTTTGATGCACTTAACGGCTTCATAATTGACTAATATAATCCATCTTCTTCCGCTTATCCGGCAGTCTAAGTAGGGACTCCCAGACTTCCTCCACCCCAGACACTTCCTCTAGCTCCTCCGGAAGGATACCAAGGCGTTCCCAGGCCAGCCGAGAGACAGGAGACAGTGTGTCCTGGGTCTTCCCCGGGGCCTCTTCCTGGTGGGACATGCCCGAAGCTGGTTCAGCTCCACGTGGAGGAGCAGAGGCTTCGTTTTGTATAGGAATATATGTATATATTAGATATGTATATTTGGATTTTAAATGAATCTGCTCAAAATATTTACTTAATTAAGATAGAAAAGAATATGTATTTAAAAAAAATATATAAAAAGCAAAAATAGTTTTTTTTACTGTATTTTAGTATTTTAGAGTAGATTATGCCTGTTATATGGTTTGTTTTCATGACATACATTTTGGCATGGTAATGAATACAAATCAACCTCCAGCCCTGTATAGTACATGTTCTGTGCTGACAGGAGCAGAGGGCAAAGCTGCAGAATCTCTTGAGTAATTCACAAAGTAGCATTTTTATCAGACATCCTCGAGTAAACAAACAACGTAGAAGAAAGCCATTATTTGGTCCAATCACCTGTAAGAAGCCGTCAACAACTACTTTGACTTTTAATCTATCTGGAAAGTTGGTCTGATAGTAAAATCCTTGCCCATTTTCGTTTTGAAGTGGTTGGAACGGCTGTGAAAGAAATCAATGGCAGTAATAATTGAGGCAGATTTTTTTGAACGACCTCTGCCCATTTTTCTCAGATTCTTAACAGCCCAATTTCAACACTTTATCTGTGAAGATGGCGACTCTAACTTGGCTTCCTTTGAAAGATAAACAAGGAAAACCTCAATATATAGCCTGGTTGCTGGAGCAGTCTACATACAGTGCACATAAACATCTTACACAACAAATATTATGCATTATTTGTATTGATATTGGCCTTTAAATATGCTCGAGTACCTTTACTTTGGCATCTCACGTTTTAGAACAAACAAAGAATAAATAAATAATGTTTACAAAAAACCAAATTACTTCATGTCACTCTGACGTTTCCCATGCCAGAAATTGACTTTGGGCTCAATCTACTTGCTGCAAAGGGAATTACACAGTTGAGATAAACCAATGCTAGCTTTCCTCTGTCATGCTAATGTAGCCACGCAGTTGTAATGATCGTGATTTGAAGCAGAAATGCTCAGAATGAGTCTAGCGATGACTAGCGATATGGACTTAAAAACAGCACAGAAGATCACTGAGCCATGTCATCAGCGAAATTCAGAATAGTGTGTTTTAGACGCTCAGAGGAACAGCACTTACAAAGCAGGATTCATCAAACCAGTGAATGAAGATAAATGTAACTCCAGGTATGTTTTTGATGATGTTGTAAGATAATGTGGCAGCAGTGGCTCTACGGTTAATTGTTGTTGTGTCCTTTAGCAAACATTCACCCATCTTGCCTAGTGTGAATTTGGTGTGTGTGATTAGCAGCCTTGCTGCAGTAGTTGCACCAGAGAGAATAGAATAAATGAATAAACAGAACTGTAACACGCCTGGAAAAGCGCCATCTAAGACTAATGCATTCTTCTTTTTTTATTGTTAAATAAGGGTTCAGGTTGCACTGGTGATCCACAGACCAGATAATACTTTTTGGCAGTTAAATTCTTCTGAACATTTTCTATTTATTTTTTTAAGCCCTGTTTGTGTACAGTTCTGGGTATTGCATTTGTAAACTCATGTTTTATTCCAGATTAGTCCTGGTATTGGTCCTGGTGTGAAAACTGAGGTGCAATGGACAATATTCTGAATGTAAAACTCGATAATAAAAGTCTACTGAACATTGCGGATGACTATATGTTCGACAGGATTTTCAATATTCATTAAAAAAAAAAAAAAAAAAAGAAAAAAAAAAAAAAAAAAAGGTATGCAAGACTGGTACATGAGCTCCCTCTGGTGGATAAAAAGCTAAAAATGAGAATGTATAAACAAAGCTCATAGATAATATTAAGTTAATTAATGAGAAGTAAATAAAGTAAACTGGGTTATTATTGAAATTTATTTATTTATTTTTTGTTCTTTTCTCTAGTGTTTCATGTTGTGATTATACCTATGAAACTATAACTTTTAATGGTAAATTGACATCGCAAGTATACATTTTGCTGACCTGACGGCCTCTGCCACGTTGTTGGAGGTGTGTCCGGAGAGAGCGTCATGTAGGTTCCTGATGAAGTAGTCTCTGTACTCCTCCGCAAGAGCCATGAACGTCCCGCCCATAACTATGAACTCCACTTTGTCCACACTGTGTCCCAACTGCTTCAACTGCCAAAAAAACAACAACAACTAGTTATTTATCATTTTTGTTCAAGTGGGAGACCAATGGAAGGGTATGAAATTCTTCTTGGAGGAGTTAGAAGTTAGTCAGTTTAGCTTGTTTTATTTAGTTAAAGCTGGTTTTGTAACAGGTCTGGAATAAGCATTTGTTTGGACCTGATTCAGAGGTGACTTTGTGGAAATTTTATTTGACAACAATTGTTTATGTATAATTCCAACTCAAATATATGTTAGTTTAAAAAAAAAAAAATGGACAAAGCAAAACTAAAGTAAGAAAAAGACCCATGCAAATAAAGTATGTATACTGATGAGATGAAGAATCTTCCATCCTCGCAGAATAAGTGCCCCAGAGTTAATGATACGGTTTGCTCAGCTGCATTCGACTAATGTGGGCATAAATTTAAATAGTGGTATAATTGGGGTCAGGCCTGGCCAGCCATTACTGTCGGGTGCTAAATATATTATTGATGTTCATGATTTCGCGATTTAGTCTATTAGAACTTATGGTTCAACGACGGTCTTTGGAATTAGTGCAACATTTAACAGTTTTACAGCTGGTTTTACTGCAATCACCTGTATGTTATGACATTTACGATGTTGACGTTCAGAAAATGAGCCGCGCAAATTAGACAAAATCATCTTAGAAATGAACTATTGTGATTTATACCTGTTCCACTCGATGTCTAGTCTGGAGGTAGGGGTCATATCGGGCTCTGATGGCTCTCATGGACGTCGGCTTTAGTAAAACAAAGAAGAGTTAACTGAATTTGTTCCTTGCACTTTGTGTTACTGGAACATCTTTATCACCACATTTGGGAATCAGTTTGTACTGCAAATAACTTTGACATGTTTAATTACAGGTATGTAAAGTCTTGTCGCATTACCTCATAGCCAGTGTAAGACTGTGTTGAGTACTCAAAGTCGGAGTCTGGACCACCAGGACAGTAACTGCAAAGATAATACACAATTTAATCATAATGAAAACAAATTATTTAGGCGTTTAAATCTTCCAAAAATAATAAAATAAATCCAACAACACTTACACACAGATGTTGCCGGTGAAGTTGATGTGAGGACATCTGTGCGGCTTACACATCACAGCAACAACTGCAATCTGAATCAAACAAATTGTACATTTAAATTAAATATTTAAAAATATTCTGTGAAATAAAACAAAAAGTAAAAAGTGTTCCTTTAAGTCGTCCGTACCCCACTAGCAGTGCGGATGGGTTTAGCCTTCAGTTTGGGCACCAGAGCTCGACGGTACTGAGGCGGAACAGCAGCTATTATGTCCACCAGACGAGGCTGATTCTCCAGACCATATTTAGCCGATGTCTTGGTCTTCACTCTAGTAACAAAAAGCAAAATACAAAGTAGATTCAATAGGTAAATGTGTTATTTTTAAGTTATATTATTCTAAAAGGGAGCAGGAGATGGGGCAAAATGTGTGAAAATATGCTGTTTATGAATAAAAATGCTGATGGATTAGCATGGGTTATGGCTAATTTCTCTGTTGCAACAAAGTTCCAGCACAAAGGCAATGTGTTTCACTATAGTGTAGGAAATTGAAATCTAAAATTACACAGTTGTTAGTCTTGTCACTGGGCATTCATTCTTCATTAATTCCCAATATCAAGGTAGTTCCAGGTTTGGTCAAGTGAAATGAAAGACCCTTTCATTTCTTTTAATGCCGTTTAATGCCTGGCAAAAGAAAACTAATTTGATATCGTCTTTTCTTTTTATTACAGAACAATTGTGTATATTTAAAAAGACACTTTAATACTGATGAATATGCAATATTTTATTGTAGAATTTAATGCATTTAAGGCCATAAAACTGCTACTGTAAAAATGTAATAATATTTAATGTTTTTAAGACCCAGCAGCTACACTGAATTTTAGTAGCAGTAGTTGTAATTGTTGAAACGAAAATAAAGCAAATTAAATCATATAAATTAGAGCATAAAAATACACATTTCCACATTCTTGAACGTGAACATAACCACCTGTAAACTGGGTCATGGTGTTAATAGAAGTTCTAACGACAAGAAGAAATGACCCACTTGTTGAGGTTGATGTCTCTCCCCTCCTCATGAGCGTCCACCAGCTGCTTGATGACGTCTGTGATGGTCATCATCATCAGCTCCGCTCGACTCGCATCGTCTGGAAACACATTAAGACATAATGAGACAAAAGGAACATATTTCAGTCCACTTTGTGATGGCAAGTATGGCCCTGGACTTGTCTCAAGTACTTTTAAATGATTAATGCTCACTGCTGTAAATTATTAAGAATTATTTTGGGTATAATATTATAAAATGTACACTTAGTTATATGCTCTTGTAAATTACACACTCACTGTGCAACATCAATGCTGCAATTACACTGACAAAATCCAAGTAAAAACAGAATCACATTCTTTCCCCTTTTATTGATCAATCACAATTTTTTGTTTTATTCTGTTTTATCATATTATTAATGTCTTAATTAATGAACATGAACAAGAAAGACTTTTAATCAGTGCCATTTAATTAAAAAATAGTCAAAATTTCAGTCCTATTCCAAAGTCTGAACTTTGATCCAAACAAAATGCTTTTGATTTGACTGAGAGGCTCCCAATTAAAAAGTCCCAAGCACTGACGATTAGGACTCTTGATATCAACTCTGGTGCCAGAGTCAGGACTAAACATGGGTAATCTGGATTTCAGTTTTATGCAGCTAAAATCTGGAACAGTCTTTTGCGTAGAATGTGAGACAGGCCACTACTCTGGCATTGTTAAAATCTAAGATAAAAATAGTTTTGCTTAGCTGTGCATATGACTGAAATTATTTTCTTTGCATTCTTCTCTATTATGTCTTAAACTGTTCAGTGATTTCTGTCATGTCTTGGGGATTTTAATGTATTTTTCCTGTTGTGTGAAGCACTTTGAATTGTCTCGTGTGGGAATTGTGCTCTACAAATAAACTTGCCTTACCTTGCTATCAATAAAAACGGCATAAAAAAACAGGGAGCCAGACAATATAATTAAAAGACTATTAAGTCCGATTTCTAAACTTTAGGCAGGAGACTAAAATAGAAGTTTGTTAAACTCATGCAGTATATATTCTAAGCTTCATAAATCAAAAGTCAGTTACCCCTTGGCTAAACCTTAAAATTGAGCCAACGGTTTTATATGTGCATATCTATTCCACCATTAGCAAGTAATTGGTTGATTGGAGATTTTGCATCAGACAAATACACAGACTGAAGTGCACATTGTAATGTGACTAATGAAGAAACACGTTATATTCTATTCTTCAATTTCTTTGCATAGTTTTCCAGGACTTCTTATTTACTTTAAAGTATTCTGTGTGTTCATAGTTACAATTTGTATTGGATGTGGATGTACTAAGACCATGTAGCACATTTACATGGACTTGTATATTACATATGGCCATGTTCTTGCTTTCTCTTTGATCTACACAAAATTGCATTCGTTATAAATCTGTATAATCATTCGAAACGAAGATAAGTATTTTATCAATTCAGTTCCGCAATGATACAAGTTAGCTTTAGCATGCGGCTAACCTAACCCAGTGTTGGATTTGAGGAACTTTAAACGTTTTGTCAAAGACTTACTCTTCTTCTTTGGCTTCCCCATGTCTTTACGTTGACAATGAAATGGATCTCAAACACAACAAACTCCTGTCGGAGACGTCTACATTAGTTTAATAACCCAAAAGTGCTGTCAGAAGAAGTAAACAACCCCACGTTGCAGCGTCTAAACACGGCTTTGCCGTACTACGGTTAGCGGTGTCGTAAAAGGACGTGAGTATGAGAACATTAAAAACCTTTCCTAATCAAAGTTACATTTCAGTGACAGTTATATCCGAAGCATGAGACTGTTACAAATATAATATAGTCATAATTTAAACTGCAAAAACAGTTTTTTGTGTTTTATTCTTTTTGCATATCATCTTCAACACATATTAATAACAGCATATTTGAGTGGATTTCTCAAGGAAGGATCGAGTAATATTTTCCATGCACTAAAACAGATTGGGCTTTTGAAAACACTGCCAGACCAAGACACATTTTAATGTCATAGCGTTATATTTGGTCCGAAAATACTTTTTAAAGCAAAATTTGGCCTCTGAATTCAGCTTGTGGAGTGAAAATCAACTTTCTTTTTTTTTTTTGCCTTGGAAAAGTGTGCAGTCTGTTGTAATTCCAGACAGTCCTCCGCAGCGGGGCGCCACACTCCGGGATACCGCTTTTGCTGCTCCGGTGTGCGGCAAACGGAGGCAACTTGGAAGAAGCACTTGGCTAAATCTCGGGCAAATCCCTTTAGCCGCGTCTTGATATGTTGTAACCACAATGGCTTCGTCTCCTTGACTGGCCTGCGCCGCTTTCAGGAAATGCAACAGGTGGAAGAGCCGCGTGAATGAACCGGGGACTCTCCGGTAAGTGCTTTTGGACACAACGTATCCACAAAAACTTCAATCTAACACAAAATACGACATCCGCGACGCTATTTCTGACATGTTCGTGTTGTGTTTTTTTTTTTTTTGCTTTTGTTTACAGCGCTAACGTCATGCTAGCTTCTGTGCAGGACAAGGACGTAAACACTTAACGTTAACAACTTGCGACGGTTTGTTCACGACAGTTTGTTTCAAAAACAACTCTATAGTTCTGCTTGAAGAAATAGTCCCTAATTTGTTGTAGCACGAGTGACTGCGTGACCTAGTGCGCTTATTTATAGTCGCATTGTCACGCACAGAAGTCCTGGTGGCGTGTGCAGTGTGGTTTGTTGTTGTTTATTGTGGTTTATTGTTGTATATTTCACAGAGATTAAGTGGAAACATGGAGGAAAACGGCCTGAGCGACTCCAACGTGAAGGTGGCTGTACGAGTGCGGCCAATGAACCGGAGAGGTGAGTGTGTGACAGCCACAGGACAGGGCTAATCATTACCATCAGGAATGTAAACTTACTCTTTTCACACCAAGTGCCAGCAAAGGAAAGGTTTGGCGTTCCCAGAGCACTGCCAGGTCTATAACAGGACTACAACATGTCACAGTAATTGTAATTTAAAACATAAATAGATACAAAAAGTCATCAAATGTATACAAAAAGAGCCAAAATGTCATCAAATGGATACAAAAAGAGCCAAAATGTCATCAAATGTACTTGAAATTAAGTGACACGTGACAGGTTCTCACAGGTCTATAACTATTACTTTGATTGTTTTGACAGAACCTGTGTATATGTATATACAATGACTTATGGCATGTGTTCTTGAGTCTTTGTTTTCCTAGTTGTACTAATTGACTAGTTAATTGTTCCAGCCCTAGATAGTAGTCGAGCCTGTTTTCTGTTTTAATATTGATATGATTAGACAGAGAGGAAAAGCAGGTTTCCCTTTTGATTAACTTTTTAAAACTTATAAAAAACGTGGTTAGAGTAGAAAAAGTTGTTTAAAAGTTTGTTCAAAGTATTGCAACTTAAAAATAGTATTACTCAAAAACAATTATTATATTATATTATTTATTTATTATTATTTTAATTATTTAATCAATTTACTTTTCAAGATATCTTTTTCAAGGGTGACCTGGGGAAAAGTAAAGACATACCGACACACACATTTTAAAACACTACACATTTAAAAGTCAAATTTGTCACCCCTTATAATGTGTTCTGTACGGAGTCACAATAACATCTGATCGACGTGTAATGCGTGAATACAGCTGAACCACTTTGATGAGAGAATCTGACTATAAACGTTTGTCCTTTACTACAGGAAGACAGAAGGAGATAGAAACAAAGTGTATGTATTTTGCAGCAGTGTGAAGGATGTGGTGTTTGTACAGGCCGGTGCTGCTGAATCATCAGCGATAACACACCTTCCTGACTCTACATGTCCGACTGTTTAGTGCACATGGTTTATTTTATGAGCGCATGGAAAGTTATTGTGGCTGGTGCTCTTTACGCATACGCCAAAACAGCCTGCGAAACTTCACTGTTAACATGATCGTTACTTCAACTTTATGCAGTTTCAGTGTATTTATTTGAAACTTTATTGTCATTCAATCATACCTATGCACAACTAAAATAAACGTGAAAACCAAACAGTTTGATTTTTATTAGCTATTATTGTTTTTAAAAATATAAAAAATCTGATACTAATATCAAAACTAGTATAGAAACTTGATACTCCTTTGAGGAAGTATCAAAACAAAACAAAAAGTTGAAAATTTCCTGAACAGTTTTAAGGTGATCTTGAGTGTTATCAGAATTTGTATAAGATTACATATAATAAAGAATGTACTATTATTTAGTGTCTAGAACCTTTTCCTTGATTTAAAAAAAGAGCATTTATTAATTAACTTTGTGGTATTGAGATCAAGAATCAAGTGTATTCCTTAATATTTGATATTTCAGTAAAGTGACATCACTGTCAGGTGTATGGTAGGGCTGCAACAATTAATCGTGACTTGTCGACTATAAAATAGAATTGTATTTTGACTATGGTAATTGAACAGACTCTAAATGCATACAAAAATACCTTTTTAATAACAAAGACACCGGCATTATTAAGTCAAAATATCAAAGAAGAATAAAGTATTACTGATTTTCATCGATAATAAACTTCATTCATTAATAATCTCCGTCACCATATTTATTAAATTTTTATTTGTTTAAAATGTATTTTAAATGTCTAAATGTACAATAGAAGTAATCGTTTGAATATTCTTATACTATAATAATCATTAGTGACATACGTAATCGTGTCTAAAGAAATAGAGAGAAACCTTGGGAAGTTTATTTGTAAAGCACAATTCAAAGTGCTTCACACAACTGGACGAAATGCATTAAAATCATGAAACAGATGAAGACACAAAAAAGGAGAGTGCAAATACAAATTTTCTACCCTTCCCTACGAACACTGCTTTTATTCCTACATCTCTACTTTTATTGCGGCGCTCCGAAACCATGCATGTTTATGGTTTCATGTTATGCATGTTTAACCATTTAGGTTCACTGATTTGAATCTGTTTCTCTTTGGACAGAAAAAGACCTGAACACAAAATGCGTGGTGGAAATGGAAGGCAATCAGACTGTTTTGCATCCAACCATTAACAATGCAAATAAAGGCGATCCTCGGTGAGTATAGTTTGATGCATTTCACTCAGATCTAACACAACACTTTTAACATCTGCGTTTGTCAGAGTTTCTTATGTAAACATGGCTGATGCACAGGACTGTTTCACACACACTGTTCTGAATCTGCCTTGAGGCGCGTGACCTTGTGCAGTCAGTACTTTGATGATTCGCTGCGTGTTTACATACTGTTCAGTAGTAAAGAAGTACGTAAACATGGCTTTGTGTGGTTTCAGTATTGTAACGTGTGTGCGGTTTTACAATTTTGTAATTGAATCATTGGCGCCAAGATTGTTCGGTTTATCGATAATTGCGTTTATTGAAGTCACGATGTAACTGTAAGAACTAAAAGGTAATAATCGCGACTATTTTTTAAGCTAAATTAAATGGTTTTAATTCATTATTTTCATATTTTTTCCATTATAATTTATTCATATATTAATTCCGAATGAAACTAGGCAATTTTGAAATTCCTGATTCTCCTTTTTTGGGAACCAAACTCTAGCCTGACTCATTCTTTTGATTCGCTCTCTTCAATCTTTTGTTTATGATGTGTAGTTTCTTCAAACTTTATAAACATAAACATGGACTTGAAAAAAATGAACCATTAATTGACTAATCATGACTAATTGACAATAGAAAATAAACGTGGTCATTCTCTGGACTGTACAGACTCTAAAACGAATATGAAAAGACTTTTTACAACAAAGACAGTGACATTATTGAATATAAATGTCAGATTTTCATAAACAATACACTTTATTTGTAAATATTCTTTATCTAGAAGCCTTCAAACACCATTTTGTTTATAGTCATTTTAAAAGTCTCAATGTAGAATCGAAAGAATTGCTTTACTGGTCGACTACTAAAATAACAGTAAACGGTAGTTGCAGCCCTAGTTGACAATTATAGTAGAAAACAATGGTCAAATTGCACAATCTGCACAAATCCCCGGTTCAGAGACACTTAAATGGCTGCAGCGTTTGTGCAGAGTCTTTGTACAGAGACTTTCAGCACGGCCCCGCCCTTCCTCCTCCTCTCCGCTCCATTCCTCTCTTTACAAAGGGAGTGTCTGTTCCACGTGAGACCTGCTCAGGTATTCAACCAAGGAAGGAATCACTACTGTTGAGACTGTTTACGGAGAGGCAAGTTTGAGCTGTATTCTGAGAGCACAAATGACAACATAAGAAAAAACTCCAGTCAACAAAATGCTTAACTTTTCAGTTTCTCTTTTTTGGCCAAAGTCGAGGAAATGTCTTGCCCAGTGGCTGAAAGTAAGAGTACTGTACTTAAGTTATTTTTACAGTGGATATTTTTTACTTTCTACTCTACTACCTTTTTAACAGGACTAAAAAGTACTTTTCTTTACTATTTTAGAAAGCTTGAAATGGCTGACGAGTTATTTTTTAGCACATTCATATTGTAGTTTATGTTAACCCACTAAAATATACACATAAATACTGCTAGAAACATTTTGAAATAAGAATCATTTTTACCCAGATCACTTCATTTGATGCTTTATTAGTTCTCAAAAAAATATATAAAGTATTTCAGATTTTAAGCACATTTTTAAACGGGAACTTTAATACTTTTTACTTAAGTAGATTTTTTGTGTCTTAATTTTACTTGAGTAATTTACTTTGCTCCTGTATATGTGCTTATAAAGAAAATAGTACCAAGTAACTGGCGATAGAGCTCTCCATGCAGCTCCCTTGTGAAATTATTTCTTTCTCATAATAAGTCAGTATAACCACATACAAAAACATTTCACATTGACAAATATAAAAAAAGAGCCAGGGTTTCTCAGCAGCAACGACGGGCACTTCAAACACCCCAAAAATACATATTTAATTATCACAGGAACTTACAGACGTTCAATGAGGTGAAATGTAACAAAACTTAGTATTTCTTCAGTATTATGAATGACAATGTCCTTTTATTTTCCATCATTCCGTTAAGAAGGATTTGTCCAGTGTTTTTCAGCCTTTTTTTTAGATGTGGCACACCACCTACTAGGGATGTCACAATATAAAACTTAAGTGTTACAATTATTGTGAGGAAAAAACATCACAATTTAATGATTATTCATGATTATAGAGTGACTAAACAACAGTGAAATCTTTCATTTTCTTTAATTCTCTTTGTCTAACGTGTTACTTATTCCTCAAATTTGTGACTGGCTTTACACAATTGAACTTTCGGAAAGACCAAATAAACAGCCAGATAAAAAGTTATTTACATTTGGGTGTATTTTTTGGACAAAAGATTGAACTAAGAAGACTTCATTTAGCTTCTAAAATCACCTTGATTATTGTTTTTTATATTGTGACCTGAATAATCACGATTATTGATTAACCGAATAATCTTGACATCCCTACCACCTACTAAAACATTACCAAAAAATCTAAATAATGTGACGAATATTATATGTCACTGTCTGGTTCTTTGAATTTTGGTAATGGTGATTGTTTTTACTTTCTTTTTTGGCTTGCATGGAACACTGCAAAGCTCAAACTCAAATTGAATTTTTTTTCAACGTACACCTGGCAATACCTCAAGACACATTCAAGGGATCAGTCGAATAAAAGGGACAGTGGTCGTAAAACTGGCAAAAACTCTCAACACTTTTCAGTCCCTCTCTGATGTGCCCATGTATCTGACCCGAACTGCACTCACAGGGCTACATCAGCACTATTTATACTAAAGGAAACTGTGAATTGATGTACAAGGCAGATTCCCAACTCATGATTCATTTCCAAATCTTCAGCTGGCTCACTCTGTACCTTCTCCTTTCTGCTGTCGCCCCATCTCAATCTAAATAAACTTGACCAATACAAAGTTTAGTTCGACTAAAACACCATTGCCGTTTAATCGACTGAACTACTAAAGGCCGACTGCCGCAATAACTATTATGTTGACTTTTTTGGGGTCAATCTTTATTGTATGGACTTTTTATTGCATCAGCAGTGACTTATTTCTTAGTTTTGTACTCTACTATGACATTTTAGCTGTTGAAGGTTGAATAGTGAGCATATCTCTGACTCATTATGCATTTACATGCTTTTACACATTGTGCATCTCATGTTGTATGGCTACGTTCTTACGACATAACTGGGATTGTTGCGCTTTTAGGTTAAATTGTAATTTTTTTTAACGCAACATTTCATGGCACAATCAGAATTTGGCGTTTTGGTACCACATAAAACAATGACTAATAATAGTAAAAATATAAATTATGATAAAGGAAAGGCCTGCTATAAATAAAGTGTTAAATAAAAATGTACTTTGACTGAATAGAAATATAAAAATGAACAGTTTGGGTATGACAACAGCACAAAACAACATAATTTTGCTTAAAAATGTGTTCTTTTAGGCCACTTTTCATGGCTTTTGATGGAGCTGTTCATTGTTTGCTAGTTGCTGTTGAAGGTCCAAGTTTTTAACCCTTCAGATTGTTACATTTCTTGCGTTTTTGTGATGTTTTGGCCTTTCCCGTGCACCAGGTAGAAAGATGCCGCCTGGAAGCGTTCTCCCCCTCTCGGGTTTCTCCGTCCGATAAGCGCAGCCGTGGGCCCAACTCCCTTCACGATGGGAGCGAATGAAACGGCGTCTTTGTTCGGTAGCGTTTGATAGTTCTTTGTTTTTTTCTCCACACGACACCGGTCCCTCTGCCTCGACACGCTTCACTGTGGTATGTTTCCCCTTGGGCCTCCATCGGAAACAGGTTCAACAGGATCAATCTGACACGGCCTGGTTCGGGAAGTCAAGGAAGTTGGTTGTTCAAACGAAAACGGGCAGAGGAACCGATCGATTAGTCGGCTCAAATGAGGCGTGGCATCAGCAAAAGCACTCAAAATTCACATCCCAACCTCCGACCGCACAGTACTTGGCCTAAAATTATATATAGATGGATATAAACTAGAAGGAAGTTGTCCCCTGCTTTTTATATTGACAACGATCACTAAAACACAAGACAAGACAAATAAAAGTAATGAATTGTGTATTTGTATGTAAAAGTTTGCAGTTCACTCTCAAATCTCCAACTAACTCGTTCTCATTTTTTGTGCTGTACATATAAATATTTTACAAGCCCAGTAAAATAATTGGTTGACTAATTTACATTTGATTTACTCGACCAAACAAAAGGACTACAGCCCTCGTGATCTTGTAGAAAGTCATTAATTATGGCTGATTTAGACTCTTTCTGGCAGATAATAATGGCACCGGAGTGTTATTTCACAACGCCTTTTGGGCCCACCCTTATTTTAGCCCCAAGTTCACTCTGTTATTTTTTCAATTACTTTATTTGTGTGTAAAGAGCTAAAGACTTCAACGTGACGAATGGGTCTGTCACGATAATTACTACAGTATATCAACTGTAATGGAATTTGATTATTGAAAGAGAAATCGGTGTCGAGTTAGAAACTAAAAAGTACAAATCGGTCTCTGTCTGTAACTTGGACACAAACGCGTTACATAAAACTATATGTAGTTAGTCTCTGCCCTCCTGCAGCTTTATCACATACAAGATGTCATTAAAGTGTTGATACATGGTTTTCAATATGATACAACAAAACCTTGTGACAGTATATTGCAAGACGATATATATTGTCCCATATATATTGTTTTGGGTTTCCACACGTTCATTCTGTTACATTACATTGAAGCTCATGTTTTTATTAAATGTTTTATCATGATTCTTCTGGTTTATGTCAGTGGCATGAAGTCGTTTCAATATTATTATTATTATTTATTGCAATATTTTTCTATTAGCTAAAAAAAAAAAAAGTGCCTCAACATATCTATGCACTAGGATTTTTAATAAATAGTACAATATTCTATGCATTATTTAATACATATTTCCTCTCCTCCCTGCTTCTTGGTGGTGGTAATATTTGGCGCGGCTTGAGTCTGTCCATCACTCCAGGTTTCTCAAGTTAATAAGGCTTTGGTATTGTTGTTTAGTTTTCACAAGTTGGAACTACACCAATTTTTTCTCCAACTTTGTATGTGCTGTATCGCCCTTTTTGAACATTTATTTTCTTTCTTCTTACGCCATTATTTGTTATAGATGGTCAAAAAAAGCCTTTTACATTGGACGAAACAAACCACCAAAGTCTGTCATTACTGTGCCATTGTGTTTTGATATTAGTCGCCAATTGTGCTTGCATCTTTTCATTATTTTCTTGGTATATCCTCTCGTAATCACTCGGTAACTTATCCGTTCAACTCGTGCCAGTTCCTTGCAGTTTGACCTGAAATGGTAGTTGTGTGGCGGCCCGTTCTTTGACTTTCAAGCGCAGCAGTTTTGACTTTCTAAAGCATGTTCTTTTCTAGAGTTGATAAGATTTCAGTGTGTTCAAAGCCTGATAAACATTAGCTTTAGTGACTCCTCAGATCTGTCCAGTTATCTCAGGAATGTCCTCTGCGTCCGGGACAGGGCAGGAGTTAAAGTTGCTCTTTCATGGAAGGCCAGCGCTCACACAGGGAGCCCTTGTTTTATTACAGCCCCCGAGTGCGGGTAAACTTTTTTTTTTTTTTCACTCCCCAAATTACTATTTCTGCTCGAGCGGAGGCTGTGTGTTTTCTCATGCTGAGGAGCTGCGGTGTGAATGGGCCTCCCAAAAGTGTAATTAAAAAAGCCTGGGAGTGCAAATAGATTTGGCAAAAGCAGGAGTTATTAGCAGTTTCCATATGAATAATGAATCTATAGTTGGCTTGCGTCGTGTGAAAATGAAAAAGTGTTTGCATTGTGTAGACTATTGTTGACATTGTTGTACGTTTCTAGTCTGCTTCTATACAATGAAACACAGTAAGTTAAGTTTTAATGCAGTTGGCTATTTACTTTTTTTTTTTTAGCTCTTTAACTCTTTGACATAGAAAGAGATGAGCAGAAGTTTACAGTTCATAACATACATTTGGGAAATTTCCCATAAAAGCCTTGAGCGTTAGTTTACTGTCTTTTAAAAAGTGGGTCGTATGGCTGCACAATATATCGCAATCAAATCGAAATTTTAAGTAGCACAATTAAAATAAAATCGCAAAGGCTGGATTTGTTTAGATGATCAGTGTCAAACTAGCCTGTCCTTTCTATAGAAAGATCCTGTCATACATGTAGTTTGAACGCTTTTCGTCTTCATTTATCTGTTCGTATTTCTGTTTTCTCTCAAATGCTAATGCTCACAGTTTGCTTTTCAAATCAGAACCCTGCTTTTTAAACACGTATCGCAAATAAAATCACAAATTACAACAAGATTTTCTCTTTGTTTTAATTCTGGGTCCCCATTAGTTATTAGAGCAACAATAACCCTTCCTCCATGGGTCCACGTGTTCTAAAACTGAAAATAATCACTATGTAGTTTCAAAACAATACTTCTTGGCAAAGCAATATTACATTTGGATTATACTTTTATGGTCCCCAATATTACTGTAGGAGACTTTAGTTAGTCTTATGTTGTTTCTCGTCTTAAACTCTCATTTTACTGCACTTAAGTGAGTCATTGGAGTGTTTCTGATGCTGCTCAGAGGCTCAGTTTCTTACAGCGACAGAAGGTCAAATTCTCTCAATTCACCTTGAGCCAATGAAAGAGGATTAAGAACCTCCTGATTTTGTGAGCGTTGCAATCATTAAAAAACTGCTGACAGGAACAGCAGAGCCAGTGATTTTGCACCTTTTGTTGATTGTTAATTTTGTGTTACAAAAGACCAGACACACTTTAAACATCATTTATAACAGTTAAATCAATACATATTTCGTTACTTTTCACTTTTATCAACAAAATAAAATAAATTTGTCCTTTGTATTGAACACTCTGACGTTCAGTAGTGCCATGCTAGATTATTAGGATTATGACACCCTTTGGGACTGTAATGCGCTGTTTTCTATATTGGATGCAGGAAAGTGGAAAATGGGAAATGTAATGACACAATTGTTATTCAGAGAGATGATAATCTTGTTCAAACCTGCAAAAGATACTATCATTTTAAAGGAATTGCATTTTAATGTTGTATCTTTTTCATCTCTCTTTCAGCAACCAGCCCAAAGTAAGTACTGTAATCACATAATCCCAACATGTTTTCTGGAAAGCTTTAAAAACATTGTCTTTGCACTGTTGCAGGTTTTCGCCTATGACCACTGCTTCTGGTCCATGGACGAGGCGCAGAAAGACAAGTTTGCAGGTGTTTTATCTACAAGCGCTTTGGTTTTGTTTTGTTTCTATTTTAGTTTGTTCCCTTTTTAGAGCTCCGAGTCATTTCTCAAACGAGTCTTCTCACTGGACATTTCATGACATTGGGAACTATTTGTGGAGGAACTGACTGCACATGGTGGGAACTAGGTCTGAACTGGAGACTGAAAAGATGTAGCAATTTTGGGTGAAGAGAAAATATAAGAGAAAAATAGAGAGAAGCAGGGAAGATGACATTTTATTTGATCAATGTGTTGACATAGAAGCTCAAAAACGTTCTTCTCCTCTTCTTCTCGGCCACAGTACATATTTCTTGCCGGGATAAAATGAATTTACCAATGAATTTACCAAAATGAACAGGATTCAAGTACTTTTTTTTTTCTTTTTCTTCTCCATGTACCTAAATGCGTCATAGCAGGAAGTACTCTTTTTATTCCGTGATAAACAACAACCCCTGTTTTCTCCTGTTCTATGATTTATGATCCATTAAAATGTCTGTGTTGTTTAGTAGTTGTTTTTCCTTTCTCCAGGTCAAGACGTGGTTTTCGAGTGCCTCGGCCAGAGTCTGCTCAACAACGCCTTCATGGGATACAACGCGTGCATCTTCGCTTACGGACAAACAGGTACGGCACAGAGGAAGCGGTGAGTCAGTTGTGATTTAACAAAAAAATAGACTCTTTTGTTTCCCGTCTCTCTGACGTTCTAGACAACTTTTAGATACAAGGACTCGTGGGAACATTACATACGCATGTGCATCATAAAAAAACACTTCTGACTAAAAATATGTAGCACTTACTTTTTTACTCACAAAGTATGGAATCTTTTGGTGAAAAGATTTTACTCTTTCCAAGGGGCAAAAATAAACATAAAGGTGGTTTAAATCTGGTCTAAGCGAGGACTAAACCAGGGCTGAATAAGGAACAAAGCCAGTATTAAACAAGCTCTTTATTTGATCTGGGTAGGCTCTTTAAAAACAGGAGCAAACCGGCATGGTCTGGAAGAATACATTTATTACTAAAATATAAAACATACTTAACATAACCTTTTAATCAGCTTTTTAAATCCAATTATTTAGTTTTCAATGGATAATTTAATCGCACTTTAATTCATCCAGTTGATATGATCTGCTCTCATTGTGCGCTGTGTGTCTCCTCGCAGTGACTCGAGTAATTTAGTGAGTGAGAAAGATCACCTTTTGTTAATTAGACTGGCGTGATGAACTGGTCCGTGCCTCGGCTGTGTGCGCTGACCTTTACGTTGGCATTTTCACTAAAGCCCTGTCAGAACAACATAAAACACCTCAGTAGCAGTCGGAACAAGACCACTGCAACATCAAGTCTCATACAACAACAACAAAAAAGGCTGTATTTTTCAAGTTTCTTTCAATACTTTTGTTAGTTTGACTTTTTGAAATGTATATTTAAGTTACAATGAAAAGATAAAGCTGACAAACAAACAAAATAATGACAAATTTAGGTCATATTTGTTGTAGAATTGGTTTGAAGAGTCTGATTAAGAGTGAATTTGGCATCAAAGTTACTCACTGCTTGTACCTTGTTTAATGTTTATTCATGTTAAATTGTAAACTGCATTTAGAAGAGTTCATTTGCAAAAAACGTTAACTCCGTTTTGAAAATTAAAAAACTTGCAAATGTAGTCACAAAGTTGTTTTCTTTAACATCTTCTACACATATTATTAATAACAGAGCAGTTGAATGGATTTGCTCTAAACGGATGGCTTTTGAAAACACTGCTTAACGAGTAAATTGTAAGCCTTTGACAGTTGTTTTTGGAAAGTGACTCTTTCTAACTTAAAAATGTTGTACCCAAATACAAAATATAGCAATTGGATTTAATTTATGACACATTTTAACGGGATTTTTAAAACTAAACTAGATTTCTTCTAGTTTAGGCCGAAGTAGCCCCAAAACAGAGCAGACGATCAAGCTCGCTCTGACAGTCATTTCTCGTCATGTGTCCAGGCTCGGGGAAGTCGTTCACGATGATGGGCTCGGCGGAGCAGCCCGGTCTGATCCCACGTCTCTGCAGCGCTCTGTTCAGCCGCATTGACCTGGAGCTGAGGGAGGCCGAGAGCTTCACTGTGGAGGTGTCCTACATGGAGATCTACAACGAGAAAGTGCGGGACCTGCTGGACCCTAAAGGGTACAGGCCAGGCTCAAAATTGTCTCAAATGATGCTTCTTTCATTTAGTCTTCAGTAAAGAGATGACATAAAAGCCTGTCATAGAAATTACTTATCGACTTTGCTCAATAAATTACAGCTCGAACATTATTTCTGGGCCTAAATATTTATAGTGTTTGCATTTTCTTTGCACTAATGGTGCAAAGAATTTATTTCTTGTAGTTTTGGGTTGAATATGTTAATTCTATGAATTCTATGAAGTATCAGAATCTCGAACATATTGTCTGATGACTTGGAACTCGACTCTGACTTGACTAGTTTCAGCTCTCAAGTCCTTAAATTGATTGCATCTGTTTTAATGCATTTTTAAAGGATGATTTTTAAATCCAAAGTTACTTAAAATCTCTTAGAATTTACATTGTGAGCCACTGAGTGAGCATAGTGACTAAAACAATAAGAAAACTCTTATTTAATTGTGCTGGATTCTTGTGACTCAACATGGACTTTTTCTTGATGACTTGGACTTGCAGAGACACAAGGACTTGACTTGGACTTTACTCTGACTAGTCCTGTGTTACGCGTACTGGGTCAACAACACAAACCAGTTTAGTTGAGGTCTTTGTGTTAGTAAGTCTCCTAAAGACCTGAATTAACTTGTACTACCACAAAATGTCATCAGTGTTGGACTTGGACATTGCAGCAGAAATACTTTTTTTGAGTTAGTTAAGTTCATAACTCGAGCCCAGTTTGTATTAACAGTAGTTTCAACAGTTGCGTGTATGAGACGTGTTACAGTTCAGTGTTTCTTTTTTAGAAGTCGACAGGCGCTGAGAGTGAGGGAGCACAAGGTGTTTGGCCCTTATGTGGACGGACTGTCACGTCTGGCCGTTTCCTGCTACAAGGTACGTTGTTATTGTAAAGCATTTCCTCGGGATCCATTTTATTACACTCAGACTATTTGTCACAATGTTTTGCTCAGGACATCGAGTCTCTGATGTCGGAGGGGAATAAATCTCGAACGGTGGCCGCAACAAATATGAACGAGGAGAGCAGCCGATCCCACGCAGTGTTCAACATCATCCTCACGCACACGCTGCGCGACCTGAAGTCTGGGGTACAACACACAGACATGTAGAGCCGTGCAATGAATCGAAGTTTGAATCGTGATTAAAACTCTTGCTCCCATCAGTTACAAAAAAGGTGTAATCGAGAACAATGAAACTCAAATCACACAACATACCGACGATATTTTTAAAGCCATTTACAAGGCAAGGCAAGTTTATTTGTAGAGCACGATTCGTACACAAGGTAATTCAAAGTGCTTCACACAACAGGAAAAAAATTCATTAAAATCACAAAGACGAGACATAAATCACAAAACCTTCAGTTCTATTCATTAAATTTAACAATTTTGCTGACATGAATATTTATTTTATTTGACATTGCTAGCGTAAAAGGTGTCTCTGGGATGGGCACGTCGCTTTTAAATGGATTATTTCGCGCTATCTGCCTCTGCACACGTCTGTACAGAGCGTATGTATCTTTTTGACGACTATCTCATTGATGCCTCCACCTTATCTGTGGCACTTTTGTATCTTTAATGACGGACCCTGTCTCGTCTGCCACCTCCCTAGATTTGATCGAATTGTCCCAAACAAAACTTGACCAAAGCTTTTAGTGTTAAAACTCGCTCTTAGTCAGTGGGTGGGTGCGCCAGGCTCTTCCTTGATTTACAGCTGACTGAAGTGCTGTACACAAAACATAGAATCGACAAAGAGCAATCATAATGCAAATAATATTAAAAAACACAGGACATTAGCACACAGGGTTGTAACAAGTTAAACAATTAATCACAACTAATACATTCTTTGAATAATTATCAACTAATTTAGTAATTAAATAGTCGTTAACTCAAATTGAGCCGTGATTTCCTCAAAATGACGCTAAATTTAGTGTATCTTTTGTCCTTACGTGTTCTAAACAACAAGTTGATTAATCGAAAGAATAATTTTTACCATTTAGGCATTCAGTTTTTTCTTAATGGAATACTCCAATGTAAGGCTTCACGATTTTGGATTTTTTTTTATTGCAATTATTGTGATTCTGTTCAATCAATCAAAATGTATTATAAGGTACATCCAAAGCTGATCAAATTGCTGACCAACATCAAACAGAACAATAAAAACAGCAATTTACATTAAAATAAAATCCGGAATAAAACAAGAGCGTACAACAAAAAACTATGTCTAAAGATGAAAAGTTTAGCAATTTTCTTTAAAAAAAATTTGATATTTTGTTGTCTACAGTGGACATCCTACACTTAAATAAATGCAGCCTTTGCGATTTGATTATTGCACTTACTCAAACTGCTGCTCTGATTCGATTGCGATACGTCGTGCAGCCGTGGCTCTATGTTATGATAGATGCAACGATTCAAAGTCTGTAATATTTTTGATTTTGGTCGTTTTGATTGGCGTAGACGAGCGGAGAGAAAGTGAGCAAGTTGAGCCTGGTGGATCTGGCTGGAAGTGAGCGAGCTGCGAAAACCGGAGCAGCTGGAGAAAGACTGAAAGAAGGCAGTAACATAAACAAGTAAGTGAAACGATGACATTAGAAACACGCTCACAAATGCTGTAGTTAAATGTAGGGCAGGGAAATTAAGCACTTTCGAGATCGAGATTCTGTCTTGTCTAATTGTCAGTGATGAACTTTGGGTTTGTTTTCATTTAGAGGTCCAGAGCCAATCTTCTGTCAGTAAAAGCATGTGGTTTGGAGCAGATTTTGGAGGACTTTGATGGAAGAAATTGGGATAATTTTGTGTTTAATGGCCCTGATGAAAATTCAATGTTGTGCATGTTCATAAAATCAATACTAAAAGCTGTTTTTGTGTTGTTTTTGAAAAGAGTCAAAATAACGTCAACATTGTGGGTATAAATGTTGACCAGCCCTTTTTTAATTCAAATGTCTGAGTGAAGAAATATAAGAACCAATTTTGGTGTTTTGATTTTGTTCACTAAAATAAAATCAAGGCGTCACCAATCTTTCACTGACATCAATCGCCTGTTAAATTGAATAATATGACAGTGTGACATTGATTGGGGAGTCAAAAACTGGTCGGTTAATTTGTGATGACAAAATACGTTAAAATCTGTGCCAGTTTTTGTTTCATGTCAGCAGGTTCTGTGATTCCCGGATATTAACCATGACTTATGCCACCAAATCTCCTTCAAACCTCCCACAGAAATCTTATCTTTGTCCGTTGAAAGCTACAGTTTAGGCCCATTAGATTTAAAATTGCATCACATAGACACAAACTATCACTATGTACTGTATCTTGTAACACAATGTTCTTCTCCCTCTCCCTGTTCGGATGACATAGATCCCTCAGTACTTTGGGTTTGGTGATCTCGGCCTTGGCTGATCAGGGAGCTGGGAAAAACAAGTTTGTTCCCTACAGAGACTCGGTGCTCACCTGGCTCCTCAAGGTACACGGCAAGACTGTGAGAACGTGTTGTTCGTGATGACGCATTTGACAAAAATACAGCATTCTTTAGTTACCGAACGTCTCTATTCACAGCGACGTTCCAGGCAGCTTTTGGCTGCATAATATGAACTTAATAAGTGCGTCATAAGAAGCCACTTCTTAGGACTGGAACCGAGCCCAGGCTCAATCAGGTCCAATTAAGGCCTAAAACCTGGAACAAAAGCAGAACTTTGGGTTTGTTAACTTGTTATTGGTTAATCAGGACAGAAAAGGACTTCCAGTTATTTTTAATGTTTCAACGTCAACAATTTGGCTTTAAACTTTTTTGCTACTGATGAATGTTTATGACGCACATGTGAACTCATGTTAAGGTTTCTCTCGATGTGAAATCATTAAACAAATTGTATTTATACTTCCAGGAGTCCAGCAATATATCAAAATGTAGATATTATTGTGAATGTTGTTTTGAAGATATGCAAAGTGATATTTCTGCACTTTTGTGATTCATTTTACAGACCTTTCACATTTGTCTGATTAAACCTCAACTACTACGTTTAAAAAGACATGTTTTAGCACATTTCTGTTGAATGGACATAATATCGTCTGAATATTGTTATCGTGATGCTCTAAAAATATGTTGAGGTATTCATTTTTGTCAATATCACCCACCCCTAGGCTTTGTATTAAAAAAACATGTATACATTCATACTAGATAAACATGTTTGTGTATGTTTGTGTGCCCCCTACAGGACAGTCTGGGAGGGAACAGCCGCACTGCGATGGTGGCCACCGTGAGCCCATCGGCCGATAACTACGACGAGACTCTGTCCACGCTGAGATACGCCGACAGAGCCAAAAGCATCGTGAACCACGCCGTCGTCAACGAAGACCCCAACGCCAGGATCATCCGAGAGCTGAGGGAAGAGGTGGAGAAGCTCCGGGAACAGCTCACAGAGGCCGAGGTACAGATGTGGACTGGTGATTCATTATTTATAACCTAAAATCAACCGTTATGTTCGATCAATGTTTATTTTAAACACGAAGAAGGCCAAAAGGCTCAACAAAGGGAGAGCAAGTTGAGTAATAATAATGAAAAAATATATATATATGCAAATGACAAAACAACTGATGGGGTCTAAATTAATTGTTGGTGCAAGTTTAAATTAAAAACATTTTTTTGAACAAAATCAGTAAATAAAATGTATGAACTGTGCTTTGTATTAAATCGTATTAGGGCTGCCACAAACGGTTGGTTTAATAGTCGACAATTATTTCAGTTGAGACATTTTATATATTTTTATTTATTTATATAGGGGGAAAAAAACTCATGAACTCTCAAAACTTTCATGAGTACCCTGTCGAATACAAAACACACAGAATTTATAGCTAAAATGTCAATGAAACAATCATTAACAAATGCATATGCACACTTGCATACAAGAAGGAATCATACATACAATGAATATAAACTAAAGGTCAAAATATCGTGACTTTTCGATAGACAATGTTTCCAAATAAAGTGTATTATTAATGTAAATGAGAATTTTTGTATTCTCTTTTGACATTTTGATGTAATAATGTCGCTGTCTTTGTCATAAAATGTCTTTTTGTATGTGTTTTTGAGTCAGTAAAGTCCAGAAAATGACAGTGCTTTTTTTTTTTTTAAATAAACAAATATTGCCCTACATTATTTCTGTACGTTTTCTTTTCCTTTTCAGTCCATGAAGGCTCCAGAGCTGAAGGAGCGTCTGGAGGAGTCTGAGAAACTGATCCAGGAGATGACGGTGACGTGGGAGGAGAAGCTTTACAAAACCGAGGCCATTGCGCAGGTGGTGGTCGCACGTGCTTCATATGGATTGTGCGATGCTACTGTGCACTAATACTAATAATTATTCAATCTGCGGCCGCCTGGTGCAGGAGCGTCAGAAGCAGCTGGAGAGCCTGGGCATCTCTCTGCAGTCCTCGGGCATTCAGAGTCGTCGACGACAAGTGCTTCCTGGTCAATCTCAACGCCGACCCCGCCCTCAATGAGCTGCTGGTCTACTACCTCAAGGTACAGCACACACAGTCTTTTGTCAAAGGTTCATACGATGCTGCATTTCCTTTTTCAGCCTTAGCTGTGTATTAATGTTGTATCTCATCAAAAACCTACCTTGAGTTATGTTTTCATTCGTACATGTCAATAATCCGACATATTTGGTCTGTTTCAAGACGCTCGCCCCCCACACGCAGAACAGAAAAGTGGACGGGTCGGCACCAGCCAAACCGTTAGAACAATGGAAAAGAGCTGTGTATTAGAGCCTGACACCGGACGGAATATTCCTTTTCTTCTCCATGTGCTTATGACACAGCGCTTCAACTGCTTTAGTGACTGCATTATCTGACGCTACACTGTATGAATGTGTTGCCCGCTCCTGCCCGCTCCTGCCCGCTCCTGCGCGCTATCGCTCTCTGCGCGCTATCGCTCCTGCGCACTCCCGCTCCTGCCTGCGCCTGCCCGCTCCTGGTCTGTCCTGATCAGTAGTAAAATTCACTCCCATCCCTCGAGAATCCCATGGTTATCCCATAAAATTTGTCTCTACTGTGTACTTCACACACCGGAACTGTGTCAATCATAATCACAAACTGTATGAGCATTTGGGGGGGGGGGGGGAAATAGAATCTTAGGCTGTCAATAAACGAAAGCACAAAAATCATTAATAACATGTCTCACAGCACCATGGACTGAATAAACGTCACTTATGTCTGTGCCAAGAAACCCATAAAGGCACACAGCCTAATGCAGATGGTTTTATATTTCATATTACATTTTACTCATATTTTAATGGTGTGTACTTATATGATTAAACAATGACCCTATTCCATCTTTGAATAACCTGCAGAAGCTTAATGTGGTGAAATATGATTTCTCTTTATAAAATCTGAGCCTTGATGTCAAATAATACGTGCAGGAATCATGTGCTCTTCCTCAGGTTATGTGTTCAGGGCCTCTTACCATGAAGATCTAGTCCTGCTAAACCAGAGTTAACCCCGACGTTATCTCGCTAACTCTTTAATCCAGCTTCATAGTATGGGCCTCTGGAAGTACTGTATTTGTTTCAACACGTAGATTGTTTTGAGTGGCATTAAACAAGCATATGTAGTTTCTGTCCAGCTTCTGTAATCATGTCCCTGATGTTTCCCGTTCTCCCAGGATCACACTCGGGTGGGCTCGGCCGATTCTCAGGACATCCAGCTGTGTGGAATGGCCATTCAGGCTGAACACTGTGTTATTGACATCAATGACAACACAGTGGTACTGACGCCTCACCGCAACGCCCGGTATGGACCTATGTCTGCTAAAGGCCCGTCACAACAATCACTATATCCGCTTATCCTTCAGTATATGGAACAATATTTTGATGGCACATTATTCATCGTGCGCACATTTTTCTTTGCGCTTGTGGATGTTTTTGTTTTTTTTACTAGCTGTAGAGGGTTGAATAAGTGTCCCCTTACAGATACTAAGTACTGAAGTGTTTAATTCTTCTTTGTATGTTTTGTAACTCATTGTTTTTTTATTAATGTTGTCACAATACAAACATTTCAAACTCTTTCAGTGCTAATGGAAAGGCTCGATACCGATTTTGATGATAACGTCGATAAAAAGCACTTTTCCAGATGTCATTTTCAACACAAAATGATTGCATCTTCTTTATTTTACAATGTGGTTTTATACTTGTTCAGCTATACTAGATCAGCATTCTAAAACAATTCAGTTAAGGTCCAATTTGTCCCGATGTGTGTGATTTATATAAAAAAAAAATTCAAGTTCAAATCTATTGTTGATAGTTTGATTAGTGTGAGTACCAGTTTCTTTGGCCAGTCCTGCATCGGTATAATACTGCAGTTTACAACATGTTTCTCTTTAAATAAAACAATCTGCCCTTAAACTAACCCTATTGATATCTTGTAGACATCTCAAACTTTTTTTTTTTTTTGTCTGTGCAGTACCTGTGTGAATGGCTCTGTAGTGACGAGTCCAGTGCAGCTGCATCATGGAAACCGAATCCTGTGGGGACACAACCACTTCTTTAGGTTTGTGTCTTTACTTCTGCTGTTTCTACTGACACTTTTTAGCTTGGTTTAGTCTTTATTTAAAGGGACAATGTCATTAAAATAGTAAAAAACTGATTTTCCGCACCAAATTATAGCTAAATGGCTGTCCTTTGCCAGCCCATTGTAGATCACACCTTTTTCCCCGTATATTATGCATTAAGAAATGTATTTAATCGATGTAATTGTACAGACCAGGCAGGTATGTTGTCATCATACCTGCCTAAAATTAAAATGTGTGGAGAACAGATACATTTATTTAAAACAGAGAGAGATTGGTATTTTCTTAATTTAGTCATTTATTTAATCCTGTTTTTATTTTTTTAAATTGTTTGTGAACCCAAACTATCACATCACATCACAAATGGGGATGTCAAATTATTGGGTTAATTGATGATTGGGATTATTCAGGTTATAATGCAACTGTAAGAACCAAAAAAAATTGTAACTATAATATTTTTTTAATCAATCTGTTGTCTAAGAAAATAGATCTACTTTTTTATATGGCTGTTTTTGTCACATTAACTTTATTTTGTTTGTTGTTTCAGTGTTCAGTAATTGTGAATAATCGTTAAATCCTTAGGATTTTTTCCCACAACTGTAACACTAAAAATTTGATATTGTGCCAATGCACTGCCTGTCCAAAAAAAAAAAAAAAAAAAAAAGTCACCACTTGTATTCAACTAAGAAACTATAGTAGGTCCTCCCCTCCTACTGGATAACTGCTGCAGGTGATGATCTTTCTGCTGCAGCACAGTATTTAAACCCAACTGATGCAGCGGAGTGGCTTCTCATTTCTGAAACAACCATGTGGAAAGACAAATCCTGTGGTCATGGATAAGATACGTCAGCGTGTTTGAGAAGGGTCAAATCATTGGCATCAAGCAAAAGAAAACATCTAAGGAGAAGCAGAAACTCATCTACTACAGCTCTGAACCCCAGTGAGAGTGTCTGTGATGAGCTTGAGAAGACTTTGTGCAGTGGTCACTCTCTCACATCATCAATACAAGATCAACGGGGAAAAAAAAATGCAACATTGGATGGAAATAAATCTTTTAATATTGCAGAAGCTCATTAAACTATGCCACAGCAAATGTGTGCTGTAATCAAAGCTAAAGGCGGCCCTATGAAATATTAGATAGTGTGCCCCTTTTTTTTTTTTCTTCGGTGGCGACTTTTTTTTATTTTTTTTTTTTCAGTGTATTATTTTGCTGTATCTTACCTGTATCAGATGTTTTCCCACATGTGCAGTTCTACTTCAGTTTTCTTCCGGTTTCTCACACATACTTCCTCTCTGACACTGACCACACAGGATCAACCTTCCCAAACACAAAGCCTTCAGCGCGGCCGAGGGAGAGGAAAATTCGCTCCCTAAACCCAGTCTGAGCACGGACCGTCTGGAGGTGGACCACGATGCCTTCAGTGACGTCTCCAGTGAACGCAGCTTCAGCTATGAGTCTGCTCAGGCCGAGGTCATGATGAAGGCCATGGGCAGTAACGGTCAGCTTCTTCTTTTTTTAATTTTTTATTTATTTATTTTTTGGGGGGGGGGGGGTCTTATTTCCAAAACCTAAATATGCATTTATAAAAAAGGTTGAATAAATATATATATATATACAATTTGCATTTATAGCTAAATGTTTTCTGAAATTTGTGGGATTGTTGTATTATTTTATTATCATATATTTAAATGTTCTGTCAAATGTTAAGCTCCTGGTTCTGGAGTTGTTTACAATGTTCAATCTGAACAGAATCCTACTTTTTAAACGTATATTGCAAATCTAATCCCAAACACAATACTGGAGTTTTGTAGCCCTAGTTTTTTCTTATATTTTGATTTTCATAAAGATCAGTTCATTTGGGAAAGCAATGTTGCTGAAGGTTCCTTTTTTTATAGACAAAGACCTTTTGTATATAAGTTTTATTTACTTCCTCGTCATTTTAAACAATAATTGGAGTTCAGCATACAGAAACAATTATATTTAGTTCTCTTGCGTCATGTTTAATATAGATTAAATAAAATCTCTTGTCATAACGTTTAGTCCAAATATTTAACATTTTAATCAAAAGTTCATCTTTTTAATCTCTAAACTTCCCTCAGTTCACCTCTTACATCATAAATCTATCTCATCTTTCATCTATTGAAACTAAAACATCGCCACTAAACTCTACGGACACAGCACACATTAAATTCCTGTGCATTTGTCAGACCCGTTGCAGTCGGTGTTGCAGACACTTGAGCGGCAGCACGAGGAGGAGAAACGCTGCGCTCTGGAGAGGCAGAGGGTAATGTACGAGCAGGAGCTACAGCAGCTCAGGCAGAGGCTCAACCCAGAGAAACCCTCGCATCTGCTCGACCCGGGAAGTCCTGCGAATACTACGACCGCCACGACAACCAGCAGCCCGGAGAGACGCACACGACGCTGGAGTGAGGACAGGTGAGAAACTACAAACCCCAAGTTTTTACTCTCTCACATCAAGAAAGACCCTGGTTTGATAACTGCGTGAGGACTGTCGGTGTGGATGTTTGCGTGCTCTCGATTTCTGGCTGCGGTGCTTTCACACTTGTTATTTGGTCATACACCCCAATAATCAACTTCCTAAGCAGATTCATAGCTGTTGAGAATGAGTCCCTGGTCAAATGTAGACGACACACAAAGCATAAAAATATATCTACTATAAAATAATAAATGTAAATGATTGTTTTCATAAGGAATTCAGCAATACTCGACTATACAATATTCACAATGCAATACACATTTGACTCGATACGCATGTTACTACTCAAGCGTGTTAAGAAAACCACTCCCTACCCATGTATCGAGATATGTATTGAATTGAGAGAAAACTGTATTGTAGTTTTCATATTCCTGAATGCATTGATGTTTATAAGATACTGAAATATCCAATTGAAATGTCCACAAATGTTTAACTTCATAATTGGCGATTAGGCTCTTTTTTAATATTCTTTATTACAACGATCTGCATATTAACAGTATTAATTTACCTGCTTCGTAATCTAATGTTTTTGTGATCTTCTGTAACCCGGCAGCAAAACCTATAAATATACTTTCTATATACAATCAAAAATACCAGCCAGAAAAAGTCCCAAACAACTTCTGTAGCACACATTGTTGGGAGCAGATTGTTGATTCTGTATGTTTTGTTTTCAGAGAGGCGATGATGACCCGGAGCCTGCGCCGTCTCAAAGAGCAGATTGTGAGGGCAAACCTTCTGGCTCAAGAGGCTGGATTCATCGCTGAAGAACTGAACAAGAGGACGGAGTACCTGGTCACTCTGCAGATCCCGGCTGCCAACCTGGACGCCAACAGAAAGGTACAGGAACTTATCAGGAACCGCAAGCCCCACACCAACAACCGATGTTACAAATCACTACTTAATATTCCATAAAGCCACATTTATGCCATGACTAAACAAGGTTCAACAAGTATCGCATAGCAATGTAAAATCTTAGTGATTTTAAGTTATTTCTTATTGATAAAATAAATTCAAATTTAATTTCCATAGGCATTTCCAATCCACTTTATGTAATTTTATGACACATTTTCCAAAGGGCTGCACAGAGACAACCATAATAATAGTAAACAATAAATGAGTTACTTTTACTAAAACAATAAAACCTGCCAAATCAAATAAGCCATAAAATGATTTTGCTCTTATTTGATTATTTTAAAAATAAATAAAAGACACAGATGACCACACAACGTACGCATTTACAAGTGTAATTTTTGCAAAACTATACTAGAGATAAGTATTGCAAATGGGTTATTCTGCAGCTCTACAGATGGAAATGAGTGCTTTGTTGTTTGGTAGAATGATGTGTGAGATTCCTTTTTATTCTGTATAATCTTGTAGCGTGACGCCGTCCTGAGCGAGCCGGCCATCCAGGTGCGTCGTAAAGGCAAAGGGAAGCAGATCTGGGCCCTGGAGAAGATGGAGAACAGACTGGTGGACATGAGGGAGCTGTACCAGGAGTGGAAGGACTTTGACGAAGACAATCCAGTCAGTAAAACTCCTCATACAAATACAGTTTGACTTTGACTTTAATGCAGTTCATTAAAAGGTATTTCTAATGTTTTACTACTTCTTCAGTAATATTCTGAAGAATTAGTACCAGGGCGGCATTTGAGTTGCTGTAATTATTTCAATTAAATTCCTGTTTGTAACGCCCAAAATCACATCAACAGTTGGCACGCGTCCCATTGACGTAACTAACAGAAAGTTAGAGAATCAAACAATGATTGGTCAATCCCTGCACTACTCCCTAGTCCTACTTTTCAAACATATATCGCAAATCAAAATGCGATTGCAAAATAATGCAGCCCTAAATAGTACTAATACTTAGTCTTTTAATGATAGACTAGTATTTGGGAACATGTTGGTACCACTTTACAATTACAGCCTAATTAGCCTTAAGCCTGCACAAAGACTTAATTTATAATCCGGAATGCTCTCTCAGCCTGTTCTCTTAACAAAGTGAAGAGAACCAAAAAGCAGGACAAAAGGGACAAAAGGGACAAAAGGGAAACGGAACCAAGAAGAAAGGGTGTCTCCATTCCTTATGTCTCGGGACTGTCAGAAAAACTGCAAAGAATTTTTAGACAAAACCAGGCAACAAGTTAAGACAAAAACTGGTTCACCCTAAAAACAAGATGCCGACACAAAAGCAGATTAATGTAGTGTATTCTATCCAATGCAGTGAAGAAAGTTGTAAAGATCGTTACATAGGTGAGACTAAACAGCCACTTCACAAGAGGCTTTATCAACACAGAAGACACTCGAGTTCAGGACCCCAAAGCGCCGCACATCTTCATCTCAAAGCCACAAACCACTCTATTGAAGACAGTGAGGTGGAGATCCTAAGCAGGGAGAAAAGATGGTTTGAAAGAGGAGTTAAGGAGGCAATCTTTGTTTAAAAAAGAGAATCTTTCCTTAAATCGTAATGGAGGTTTAAGATTCAACCTTCCCGTTGTTTATAATTGTTCGCTGAAACCCTGGAGACGCCTGAGGCATTCTGATGCTAATCAGGCACTCGAGGAGAGGGAGCCAAAAGTCAGGGAACAATAGGATGTAGATGGCCCATCGCAGTTAAGTTTCAATGGGCCATTATCAGGAGGTCCCACCCTGTGGGCAGGGCTTTCACAGAGTAGGATATAAACAGGAGTTGTCAGATTTGTTTCGCAGATTGAGAATGACTCTTGGATGAGAGTCGAAACCTATAGTTTTTCTAAAACAGAGTCCAGATGACTACAACTGAATCTTTTTCTACAATGGAACACTCCTGGACGAATGAGGGATTACACAGACTTAATTCATACTGAACAAATTAAGGGTTTATTAAGGGTTCAAATTAGATACTTAATTAAGGTGTTAGGAGTTGGGACATTAATTAATCCATTATCAATAACTATTTGTTCATTATGAATTAAGTCTTTGTTCATGCATTAAACGTGTAGTTATTACAAAGACTTACTGACGGAACATTTCAGGAAATGCATTACCATCTCCATGGAGACAAGCGGGTGACCAGAAAACTGACATTGTGACCCTTTTTAATCTATAACAGTGATGTTGAATTCCAGAATGTGCCCTAGTTTAGTCTCACGTAAATAAAACTTAGAAGGAAAATGTAAATTAGACTATTTTACTCCTGGATATTGGATGAGGACTGTGAGAAAACGCCTGCCCCAGATCATCAGAGCGAGGGAATAAACGGTTCAGTCTGTGACGCATAATTTTTCTCATGGTTCAAAATCAGACACGGAGCCTTTTAATATCTCGTGCTCACCCTCAGATGATGCGCTCGTATTTCAAACGCGCCGACCCGTTCTTCGACGAGCAGGAGAACCACAGTCTGATCGGAGTCGCCAACGTGTTTCTTGCCTGTCTCTTCTACGACGTGAAGCTACAGTATGCAGTGCCCATCATCAACCAGAAGGGGGAGGTAAACAAACATGCATCCATTGAAACACCATCATGAGAAACTGGCTTATTGACTGTTTTATGTGGCAAAAACTATGCTGGGCTTTCTAATAACAAACTCGACAGTAAATTGGAATAAGAGATTTATAGATACATTTTTTCTCAATTACAGAAAAACTGTACCAAATTGGATTGCTGCTTGATAAATAAACGGAAGAAATAACCAAATTCAACAAACTTAGAAAATGTATTGGATAAAAACCTTGAAAGCTACTCTCCACAGACGTATATAGTCTGAAATATAAAATTTTAGCTGTTTTGTCTATATTGACTATTTCTGTCCCTACAGTTTAAAAACAAGCTGAACCAAAACAAATGATACTTTGCTTTTGTATTGTCATAAATATATAGAAGTAACCATATTTAAACCATAATCAGAAGCTTTTTGATATTACATAAATTGGATTGGATTAAAATCTGGGTCGCTTGGGGAAACACTGGGTAATTGTTTTTTCTAAAGCACAGTAAGAAACAAAGATATTAAAGCCAATATTATGGTGCAGAATAAAGCCCTTGTTTGACACGTTAAACGCTGTGACTTGTGGTTGTTTTCCAGGTGTCCGGTCGCCTGCATGTGGAGATGTGGAGAGGCACCGAGAGTTCAGAGGACAGTTCAGCTCAGGTCGACTCTCTGAGCAGCGCAGACGGAGAAACACAGGAGCGCAGACTCTACTGTGTGGTAAAAAAACAGATCGTTGTCGGGTTATCATGCCCCCGCATCATGTCAGTGTTTTTATGTGTAAGACATCATACATGCCCTGGTGTTGTCCAGGTTTGGTCTAGAGCTGAAACATTTTTCTTGCCATCCCGATTCGATTTCTGAAAGGTGAACTGTTAAACTAATACAACAATCCCATGCAGTCCCATCTACTGATTTAGCAGTTATGTTGTTTGCAAAGGAAATTATGTTGGCTAAATAATTGCCTAAATTGTGAATGACTGTTTCTTTAGACTGTAATGAACATATATTATAAGTGGTTCATTTGAAAAATACACACTACTTTAGATAGAGGAAAGGATTGAACTCATCTTTTAATTGCATTTGTTTACATTGACATGATGCTGTTTGATTTAAAAAAACTTATCTGGAGGAGTTAAAATTCCTTTTAATTATTGTGTGTCTTTTAACTCTGGACCACGAGTCTGCAATCAAGGTTTTGATAATGATAGTTGCACTATTCAAATTGTGATTTTGATTCTATTGCGATAGATGGGTTTGGCCCGGGGGTTTGGCCCGGGGGTTTGGCCCGGGGGTTTGGCCCGGGGGTTTGGCCCGGGGGTTTGGCCCGGGGGTTTGGCCCGGGGGTTTAGTTTCCATTAAGTCCCAGTTTAGATGTGGTGCAAATGTGAACGCACCCTGAGATAATGGGCAGACTTGCAGTAAATGGCAGAACCTTTGAGGAAAAGACATTTAGGAATTGTTAGTTGTTCATATAAATGTAATTACTGGGTCCCACGGCATGATGCAAAAACTGGCACAGACTTTCCTGTCAAATAATCTCAAAAATGTGTTACAGCTTGAATAAAAAGTAGACTGAACATTAAAGATAAATGTGGGAAAGAAATCACTAGCAATAAACATGTTATTTGTGGATTTATACTTATACTTGCTTAAATATTGTACGCCAGGGCTATTAGACTTAAGGCCAGATCAAGCCCGGCAAACAATCTGATCCGGCCTGCAACCTAGCTTCCAAACATTATTATTATTATTATTACGTTTGTTCTTGTTTTCTGGTTTAATTCTGGCTTAGTACAAGTTTAAACCTGGTTTGCTGGATTTGCTGGCTTAGTCCTTATTTAATTCTGCTTTAGACCTGGTTTCACTCTGGGTTAGTCTTGGTTCCGACCTGGTTAGTAGCCTATCCGGCCCAGAGGCCATGGCCCCCCAAGAAATCTGTTCCTCAGGAAAATTAAGTTGAATAGCCTTGCTGTACGCTGTATATAGCTTTTTGTCCCCAATCCAAGTATTTCCTTTCTTTTGTTCCAGGTGAAGCTCCTGCAGGCCACGGGACTCCCTCGACATCTGTCTAACTTTGTGTTCTGTCAATACCACTTCTGGGGCCAAGAGGAGCCTGTGTTTGTGGCCCCTGAGATGGCCTCCCCCGGCTCCCACGCCGCCTCCCGAGACCCCCAGTGCACCGTGGTCTTCGACAGCGCCAAGGTCAGACTGAGATTCATTTAACAAGAAGGTTGGATTAACTCTGGTTTAGCTTGATTCTTAAAGGATGTTGTAACATGGCTCCCTCATCAGAAACACAGCTGGAGGTGTATTTAGCTTCATTCACGCTCGTTTAATTAATCTGCTTTACGAGGTTGTCTTCTTTGCTCCTTCTTGAGCCTCACAATTTTCAAATTTACCAAGTTTGTGAAGTCAAAGGTAGAGATTGTGTGGTCCAGAAGTCCATTAATCTTTGCCAGACTTGTTCAGAGCATTTCTGCTGTCAAATAATGTTCATTACAACTGCGTTCTTACATAAGCATGACAACGCAAGCTAGCTTTTGTTCATTTCCAATGGTAATTTCCTCTGCTGCCAGTAGATGGAGTGCAAACAACACATCCTGCTATTCTTTAAAAGTTTAGCCCAGTTTAGCTCTGAAAATTGTCTGCTAATCAAATTGTATCATACATTTTGTGTAATACTTCAGTCAACCATAAGTTATTTTACTATGTATGTCACATTTTTACATACAAGAGTATCTAGTACAATTTTATCATTTTACCCATTATTGACACCCATAATGTTTAGTTTGTCAATTTACATACTGATTTATAGTTTTAAACATAATACAGAAGGTTTTTTTTTACCTGCCTTTACATGGTATATATTTTTTATGTTATTCATTAGCCTCAAAAATAGTAAACTAAGCATTCTCTAATAAAATAAAGAGACCGAGTTTGTCTTGTATTTGTTGCTAGCATGAAGTTTGATGTTTTCTTGTCTGTACTTGCAGGAGCTGGCCGTCTCTGTGTCGGAGGACTTTGTGGAGTATCTGTCTGAAGGCGCTGTGGCGATTGAAGTGTACGGACACAAACAGGCCAATCACCGCAGGAACCTGGCTCTGTGGGACCTGGGCGTCATTCAGGCCAAGACTCGATCACTGAGGGAGAGGTACGCGGACACACACGGACCACTGCCTGAGTTATCTACCCAACAAAGAGGTTACGTTAATGTTTAACCCAGTTACATGGTCTCAGACGGGGGTATTTGTTTCTGTGTGGACTTATAAGGAACATCGAAAGAGTTATTAATGTTGACTCTCTTTGTTTGGGGATTAGGCCCACATACTCTCTGGACTATTGGAGTCTAAATTTCCTTTGTCGTGTTTCTGAATAAGGCTGACACAAATGATTGGCTAATCATAGCTGATCAAATATAAAAGTATTTTATTATATTATAAATGTAATCGTATTTCATTATAATCGTTGGCTGGTTTATCTGGACAGACTCTAAAACACATGCGAAATATAGACTGGGACATTATTAAACAATAAAATCATAAACAACATTTTTATAAAAAATACACTATTCTTTAATTGTTAAACCTTTACGTGGTTGATAATCCATTTAAAAAAATAAAATAAAAAAAAATACCATATCAATAATTGTTTGACTAGACAACTAGTCAGAAAAATAGCTAGTCGTTAGTGGGAGCCATATGTCTAAATTATATCACACAACCTTTTTAAATTATTGTTGGGGAGAAAAAACATTCTCATAGTTTGTTTTATCTGTCAGTAAAAAAAATAAAAAATCATATGCAGTCGAAAGTTAACTCGGAGAACTCAACAGCTGTGTTAATTGTTTGTTTCAATTACACCATTGTTGTAATTGATTGGAGCAATAATTGTAATCTCGGTGATCAGATGTGGATTAATTGCCTATGCTGTTACCTTAGCTTGTCTCTACATGTCGCACTCGGCCTCACAGTTGTGCGTTTCCCTCCAGGTGGAGCGAGGTGACACGTCGCCTGGAGCTGTGGGTGCATCTGATGGAGCTGAACGACGCCGGAGACTTCACACCTGTCGAGGTCACGGCGGCTAAAGACGTTTGCACCGGGGGCGTGTTCCAGCTCAGACAGGTACGACTGAACAAACGAACCCAGCAGCACATAGTTATAATCTATGACTTGGATTCGAATTTTACATTTCACGGAGTTCATTTTAAAACACAACACTGATGTTAAACCACTTAATCGTAGAGATGCGCTCATTGACTTCCTGTTCTAAACGGTAACAAAGATAATTTAAACCCTAAATGTATTATAGTTTTTGAAAAATAAAAGAATAATTGTGATGCCCTGTGGTCGAGTGGTTAAAGCACAGCACACATATGCCATCTACATATTTGCTCTTATTCAGGATCACATTTATTTAACTTAGTCTTGCTTTAACTTTCTTTCATCTTGTTCCTTCCTTTTTTAGTGTTTCTTTTCCTGTTGTGTAGTGCTACTTAAAGTCCTGTACTTTCTCCTGATTTAAAGTCCTAGCCACCACTGTAATCCTGTTCTAGTTCAGAGTTAGTCCCGCGGGGTTCATCTTCGTTTTCTCTGTTGTGTAAACGGCAGGGCCAGTCTCGTCGCGTGCAGGTGGAGGTGCGCTCTGTCCCGGACTCTGGGACCATGCCTCTGATCGCCGCCTCCGTCGTCTGCGTTTCCATCGGCGACATCAAAGTCCGACAGGCTCCTCCGTCCAGAGCTGCAGAGGCCCACTGGGTAAGACCTCAAAAACGTTCACTTTGATAAAATATAACAGGTCATTTTCACGTCACGCTAATCGTTGATACTGGTTTATTTCAGGGTGAAAATGAAGATATGGACAGCTACCAAGTAAGTATCATCTGTAACTCCTGGAACATGAATTGATCAAGCTTTATTTTGTAACTTGAACTTTCTACCATGTTAAAATAAGGATGTCACAAGATCAAATGTATTGTTACGATTTTTGTTATAAAAAACCACCAGGATTTAACAACAATTCACGGTTACTGAGAAGAAGTATTGTTTGGACTACCTATTGAATTAAGACAAAATTTAGCTTCTACAATGGTCACGATAATATTTTTTTTGTTCTTGTGACGTGAATAATGATTATCGATGAACCTAATAATCTTTAAAAATTAAATACAACATTTAAATGGTATTTCCTCATTCTATCACTTATCCATAGAGCCAATCAAAGATAGAAATACATCTTTGGCTCACCAGTATGAAAAAAACCTATTCCAAACAAAGGCAGTGAGACTAATAAAAAGTTTATAAGTGCATTATAAAACGCGTATTAACGAGAAACCACAAATACATTTACATGTGTGTTTTCATTCCATGCTTGTCCACAGCACCAGGACAAACACATGTTGTTGCCAGTGAAGCTCTATTGTGCAAACTGTTTCAATTACTATACATTTTTTATGTTTACAGTAGCACATGACATCCTACATAAAGTGCTAGTGCAGACATTAGCTGTCAACCTTAATTCACCAGCAGAGGCCGATATTTTGTTTTGGCCGACTTTTTTACTAAAGAATACAAATAAATCTTAGTTTTTACATTTTAGCGAGAAGAGGGCATGTCTACACTGCTCTGATGAGAATGATCAAAATTTGCCCTAGAGCTGATCGGCCATTTCAAACACTTGGTATCAGTGCCGGCCATGAAAAAAGCTGTCTGGGTGGATCCCTGGCAGACTTTATTGGTGATTCTCTTGTGGCTGTGTTATTCAGGAGGTGGATCTGGAGCGCATGAGGCAGCAGTGGCTCTTCATTTTGACTCAGAGACAAGAATACCTGGACCAGCAGCTGCAGAAGATCGTCTCCAAACCAGGTAAACTCAGGACTGTTAGGGCCCTAAACTTTGGTCCCCTTTGAGTTTGTCACCTGGTAGTTCACAGTGGACAAGAAATATTACAAATGGTTGTTTTAAGGCCACTTAAAACACTTTTAATTGAAATATATCAATTTGAAACTTCTCCTGAATGTAAGAAAATGTTTTACTTCACGTAATGTTACTTTTCATGTAGAAAGAAGGCATTTTATTTGTAAAAACTGCCTAAATTGCGCATATTTGGGACATTTGAATCTGAAAAATGGACAGAGTCAGATTGAAATTTCATGTTGATATATTAGTTACAAAAGAATATACTGAGTGGATTTTTGATATCTTATTTAGTTTTTGAGTAAACTAGGTCTGACTGAAAATTGGCCAAAAAATTCCAATTTCGCGTCATTTTTTAGACTTAAAACTTTAATAATCAGGCTTTGAACGTACTGAAGGATTTGTTCATCTCTAATTCTGTCAAAATGTAGAGAGAAATCTATGAAATAATAAAACATCTTTAGGAGCAGATTGGACTATTTTGTTTCCACATGAAAACCTAGCCTGTCGAGACGCCTTAATTGGTTTCTGTTCATGAGTTTTTCCAGTCTTTTTCCTGTTACGGATGCCGTTTTGAGTGTTGTATATTTAACTGTTGGTTTATGACTTGATTACAGTAGAAGTGATGGTGATCTGGTGTGTTCCTGTGTTCAGATAAATCAGAGGATGATGTGGAGAGAGAGTCTCAGCTGCTGGAGTGTCGTCTGACCCTCACTGAGGAGAGAAACGCCGTCCTGGTCCCGTCTGCGGGGAGTGGCATCCCAGGAGCCCCAGTCGAGAGGTCAGTGACGCAGTTCACTGCTTTCAGAAATATTGCCACTTTCATTTAGTTTTCTCTTAAACACGGTGAAGTCCTCGGTCTGTAGATATAATAGCTGCTAATCTTTGTCCTTTTGGAGTTAACTATATTAGTTCTAAACTAACTCTAGGACTGTTAGTTAGTGAGGATTTATTTTTGTCAATATCACCCGCCCCTGTTGTAGACAAGGCTTTCTATTGTTTGGTTTTCTGACACGTTGCAGTACAGCAGACAGAAGTGACATTTTCCACATTAAACCTGTGATAATTTGGCCTGTTCAGAGCTGTTTAGTGAGAGCTGCTCAGTCCCGTCTCCGTGCACGAGCAGCAGGAGCCGCCCGTGTTGTGTTAATGATGTGTTAAAGGCGAAAAGTCGCTGACAAAGTGTCTCCCTCAGGGTTCCAGTCCCGGGAATGGAAACGCATGTTCCGGTGCTCTTCCTGGATCTCAGTGGTAGGTTATTGTCATTTGTACTTTAAACAGATGGTCCGATATGGATTCTATTGATTTGATTTATACTTTTTTTTTTTTTTTCAGCCGATACTGATATTTGATATTGTTTTAACTCATTAACAATATTTGCTCAAATTCTTGCGTGAGGTCAACATTTATAAACCTATGGAAGGCCCACAAATTGAGAAAAATTAATTGTTTTTATTTTTACAACTTAATTTGTGAACTTGACTACAGTTTCACTTCAGCCATAGTAAAATGTTTGTATGTTTTTGATGATTTTGTTAACATAGAGCCATCTCTTTAGCTTCATTGCTCATCTATTTCCAACAAAAATTGAAAAAAAAACGTTTTTTTTCTGATACTGATATTTGAAGGTGTGGGAGGAAAAAAAATAAAACCCTCCAATATTTTACCCACCCTGAGTAAATACTGCTATACAGACAGCTACAAACACAACGTTATTATAGTTGAATCCTCTTGTTAAATATGTTTTTGTGGTTCCTGCCAGCGGATGATTTCCAGTCCAGACTCTCTGCTCCTCTCTCAGGGGGTCTGGACGCTTTGCTCAGTGAAGAAGACGAGGATGAATTCTTTGACCTGCACATCGTCAAACATTATGAACCAAAGGTAATGAGTTGTTCTAATAAAGCAGGACAATTAACCTGACGATATACTTACCAATAACTGATCTTTGTCTGGGCAAAACTTGGTCTAATTATCCATCTAGCTTTAAAAGAGTTGAACATGGAGTCATGATGAAGGCTTTAGTGACCGTTCAGATCGTCTCAAGATCCAAAACACCAAATTTAAACATAACCACACTGGAAATCTAATGAATCGCTAGCTATAACAACTATGGTCAATGTACAACAACGTCCTTAATGATTTGAATGTCTCCTCTCTCTAGCCAACTCTCAAGTGTAATCAGGTAATCGTGCAAAGTTTTATTATTTTTTTTAATTTATTTTTTTACTAAACACCAGTAGATCCCGTAGCGCTAACCTTCTGACACCAGGTAGCTTCACTGTTGCTGTAATATTAGTCAAATAAACAGTGCAAGTTAGTTTGTCTCTTCTAGTTCTGTAAAGTTTAATTTAATACGTCTTGTGCTGTTTTATGTATAATCTCCTGTTGTATCATGACCCCAGCTATAGACCTTTTCTATATTTTCATGTACTCTGTCAGTCCTGCAAGATTCATCACAGTTTAATAGAGATTGCAATTATAATGGAGACAATTTGCAAATCTCAAAGGCTGCACTTTTTGAAATGCCGTAATTTCCTCCGCAAACTATGGAATATCCAGATTTTTTTTCTACATAACTTTAAAACCTGTTCTTATCTGTACAAACATGTTAAATATGTGTGATTCTTCCTTTAGTTTGTCCCTTTATACTTCAGTCTTTTTGTCAGTTCTCCTGGACGTGTTTAAATATGAACAGGTTGATAGTATAATCGTAACAGAGCATGTGTGTGTTACTTAAAAGTGTTGTGTCGTGCGTTGCAGGTGAAGGTGGAGGCGTCCTGGGACTCCACGGTTCACGATTGCCCTGAGCTGAGCCGAGCGGGTTCTCCAGACCTGCGAGTGTTTCTGACCGTGAGGGCCGTGGTGCAGCTGTCGCACCCGGCCCACATGAGGCTGGTGCTGCGCAAACGCATCTGCGTCAGCGTCACCGGGAGACAGGTCAGAAACGAGACGCACGCCTGTGTTTGTGTGTAGAGACGACAGAGGAGACGCATGAGAATGTAGTGCTGTGTTGTCGCGTTACCAACATTTCAGTCGGGGATTTTAATGCGAAGGAAAGTCTCGATACTTGATAAAATCATAATAATAAAATACTGCTTTTACTTTTTCTTTTCTTTTTTTTTCAAGAATATAAAACACAGAACAATATCGAATGCGACGAGAGAGCGAAAAGCTAAATAAAAAGAACACAAGCAAAACTAAAAGAAATCAAAATGAAAATAAAGAGTCTCACTTGTCAAATTTGTTCATTTTCAAATTAAGTCTGAATATCTTTTTTCCATTTGTCTGATGTCAGTCCAGTCCTTGATCGTTGGTGAGGTTTGTGTCAGCCATTTCTTTTATGACGGCCTTTTATCCTGCCACTAAAAGTACGCTCTAATAATACAGTTTTCAACACACAATAATTGTAGTTTCTTCCATGTGATCCTAGTTTTGATATAGAGATTAATCAATTTATTGTATCAATTTGTTCAAATTACCGGTTGTATCTATTTTCGATACTAGATTTAATATCAGTTTTTAATATCAGTTCGTGCCAGGGTATTGATTTTTTGTTATTAAGGCTCAGAATTTGGTTTTGATGCACGTAAATAATATTGCAGTAATACATCTTCCTTCCTCAAACATTACACAATAATTGTATGAAATGTCAAAGTGAATTCCTTTCTTCGAATGAGTTGTGAGCTTTTTGAAATATCGAAATAATATTCATAGCACTGTCTTGCTTGTGTGTTTGACAGGGTTTTGCTCAGAGCCTCCTGAAGAGGATGTCCCAGCGCAGCACCATCCCCGGCTGTGGAGTCACGTTTGAGATCGTCTCCAACATCCCCGGGGTAAGAAGCACTCGGCACAAACTCTACAGAATTACATTTTTTACATTTTCACTATTTACACCACAAAATGAAGCACTTGATAAAAGAAACAAGTTGTTTGATGAATCTTGTTTTGTCCTCACCCTTTTTTGAGCCTCAGAAAACACCCAACATTTCAGTTTCGTTATGGTCATTGTTAAAGTTCCGAGATCTTTTGTGCAGTTTTTAAGTCCATAAATCATCACCAGACTCGTTCTGACCTCAAATCACGATCACTGAAACTGCGTCCCCCCTTTAGCATGATGGGGGGGAAGCTAGCGTTTGTTTAAATTCCCTCTGCAGCCAGTAGATGGAGGTAAAACTAAATTCCTGACATGGAAAACGCTTTACTACTATTAGCCCATATTACTTCTTATTAAACGCATTATTTTAGCTTCTAAAACATGAGATGCCAAAGTAGAGTTTAAAGCATAAAAACATATAAATAATGCATAATATGTTCGCTTTTAACCAACATGCAATGAACTATGATGATTTTAGTTCTGTGGATTAGAGTGAGGGACAAAAGAATGGACAGAAACTTAATCTTATTTATTACACATCACATTTAACATTTATAATTGTGATTTCCGTTTCATAATTCAGTTTATTCTCACTACCGTATTTGAGTAGTGCAATTATCGAATTGCAAAAGCTGCACTTATTTAGATAATAGAATGTCCTCTGTAAATGGCAAAATATTTTTTTAAAAATGATTAAAGAAAGAAAGCTTTTAGATTTTAGACCTCTAAATTATGCTGAAATGAATATAATTCTTGAATTAGTTTAGCAGTTCATATTCTACTCTTTTCTCAAATGTTAATGCTCCTGGACGTGTTTGAAATTGGCAACTCTGGACACACATTGTTTTGTTTTTAGTTGTTTTTCGTGTTTTATTCTTGTTTTGTTCTATTGTTAATGCAGTTCTGAACTTTGTTAAGCTTTGGCTGTTTTTAATCTACTCTGTTAATACATTTTGATAGATTTGATTGAACAACATTCCAGTTTTCATGCATAAATCACAACTGTAATCTCAATGCTTGTCAGACAACTTGCCGTTCGATTTTTTTTCTCTTGCTTTAATTCTAACAACCCTGCATTGGCTCAACTGCGTCTCTAACGTTCCGCGGTGTCGTGTTCAGGACATCCACGGGCCGGAGGACAGGGAGATGCTGGCCCGACTCGCTGCCAGTGCCGAGGAGGACGACGCGGCGGACAGCGAGGCGGCCATAGAGAAGTATCTGCGCAGTGTCCTGGCTGTGGAGAACATCCTCACTCTGGACAGGCTCCGACAGGTCCGAGACTCTCAGACAGGGCAAGCGGACACGGATCTAAAGTCTATGTGACGTTAAAGTCTCAGATGTAGACGCCATTTTAGAAGGATTCATCCAAACAGGAAATTCATAAACAAAGAGTCAAAATTGCGCCTTCTTAAAACTAGAAAAAGACACTTGTTTTAGGCAAAAATGTCCTTGAAATAAGTGAAATTATCTTACTTATTTAGCATTTATTTAAGGCAAGGCAAGGCAAGTTTATTTCTAGAGCACAATTCGTACACAAGGCAACAGGAAAAAAAAAAAATGCATTAAAATCACAAAGACATGGCAGAAATCACAAAATAATAGTTCAAGACATAAGAGTGCAAAGAAAAGCATTTCAGTCATATGCACAGCCAAACAAAACAGTTTTTAGTTTAGATTTGAACATTGCCAGAGTAGCGGCCTGTCTCACATCCTCAGGAAGACTGTTCCAGATTTTAGCTGCATAAAACTGAAACGCAGATTCCCCATGTTTAGTCCTGACTCTGGGCACCAGCAGGAGGCCGGTCCCTGAGGTCCTCAGAGTCCGAGATGGTTCATATGGCACTAACATGTTCGAGATGTACTTTGGTGCTAGGCCATGGAGAGACTTGTATACAAGCAGAGCTGCTTTGAAGTCTATTCTCTGAGCCACAGGGAGCCAGTGCAGAGACCTGAGCACAGGACTAATGTGATCGTACTTCCTGGTTCTAGTCAGGACCCGAGCAGCGGCGTTCTGGATGTACTGCAGCTGTTTTACAGATCGTTTGGAGAGGCCAGTGAGCAGGCCATTACAGTAGTCTAATCTACTAGAGACAAACACATGGATAAGTCTCTCCATGTCTGGTTTAGACACTATACTTTTTGATTTTGACAATGTTTTTTAGATGGTAAAAGCTGCTGATGTTATTGATCTGACGTGGCTGTTAAAATTAAAATCTGAGTCCATTATTACCCCCCCAGATTTCTAACTTGATTTGTAGGTTTTAGAGCGAGATTCTGGAGGTGACTGCTAACACTTTCTCTTTGTTTCTGTGGGCCAAAGACGATGATTTCAGTCTTGTTTGAGTTCAGCTGGAGAAAGTTGTTTTGCATCCACACACTGATCTGTTGGATGCAGTGACAGAGTGAATCCACTGGTCCATATTCACCTGCCGTCAGTGAAACATAGATCTGAGTGTCGTCTGCGTAATTGTGATAAGACACATTCTCGCTGCGTATCAACTGACCTAACGGCAGCATGTAGAGGTTGAACAGAAGGGGTCCCAGGATTGACCCTTGGGGCCCCCCACAGGTCAGGGGTATCTGGTCTGAGACACAGTTACCAATTTCGATAAAGAATTTCCTGTCTTCCAGATAGGACTTTAACCAGTTTAGCGCAGCAGTGCCCAGTGATGCCCACCCAGTCCTCTAGTCTCTGTAAGAGGATCCCATGATCGACAGTGTCAAAAGCAGCACTCAGATCTAACTATCTAATTAAGACTCTAATAGAAATGTCTTAAAACAAGATTGTTCAGATGTTTTTGTCTATATTTAAGCGAATAAATCTTGGTTAGATTTATGATGTTTGTCTCTCGCTTGTGTCTAAATCTATGGATAGAATTAGATTTAATTAGATTTTCTGGTTAAAACAAAATATGATTACCGTATTTAGCGGGTGTGAGGTGAATAAATGACACCTTTTGTGTTGATGTGTGTGGGTTATACTCTCCTGCTCTCCAGGTTCTGATGATCTTGTTGTCTTTTGCTTTAAATATTTGTTTTGTGTGCAGGAAGTTGCTGTGAGGGAACAGCTAGCCGTCAAAGGAACAGTGCAGAGGCACAGCCTGAGCTCCCCAAGTGTCAACCAGGTCAGACATTTTAGATTTATTTAAATATATAGAGTGTTTGAATATCTGTGTGTGACCACTAATACCTAACCTAAGCTTGTTAACCCGTGTCGTCTATTCTGGGAGTAGGTTGCGTTCATATTTTTTGAAATATGGAGGGCAGGAGTCAGTCTAAATGAATAAGCATGAAGAATTACCTGAATTCAGAGCCTGATAAATGTTAGTTTGAAAGCATATTTAGGATGAATTTTCTGTTGCGCTGTCTAATCCCAACAAATTATTATACCAATGGGATGAAAAAGAACTGTAAATCGGTCATAAATTCAAATCTAGATTTCAACGAGTTGGCTTCTGATTGTGTCATAGAATAATGTTCCTGCTCTCAATCTCATTTTCACACAGTATTAATACATGACTTGAATGCAATCTACTGCCTATTAACGACACTATTAACTAACCAGTTTTACCTCACTAACCTTTGGCTGTGCAGCTTTCCTCCAGTTCCTTGGACCTATACTCATCCACTCACAAACTTAACAACCTCAAGGTGAGACTAACACTCTGAAAGCAGCAGAAGGCCTTGAGCTAAACCTTTTCCATCAGCGCATTCATTTATTTTCACTTAATAAATACAGAAGTTTACATAAAATTATGTGATGCCGTGCGAAAGGGCCACACACACACCTACAATTAATCATTTGTTTATCTAGCTCAAATTGACAGAAACTCTTCACTTTTGGTCAGATGATTCACAGTTGAAAATCACATTGGACACTATTTTTACAGTAAAGAAACATATTTTCAGTAAAAATGTATTCCTTTATTTAGAAAAAAAAAAAAAAAAAAAAATATTCGTTTATTTAAAAAAAAAAAAAAAAAAAAAAGTATTTCATTTTTCCAAAGCCTATAGCTGATCAGATATATATGTACATATATATTCTGATTACTATTCTGATTATACAAAACCATACATTTTTATATTATTTTATTTTTACTTAATAATCATGATTTATATTTATTGAGCAATATTTCTTTATTTTATACTGTTTGGTATTGGAGTATTCATAAAGTCGCCATATTCATTCCATAATTTTGCTCCACGATGATGTCAAAAAGAAAACCGCACTTAACGGGAGAAGAAGAACGAACTTTTGAAAATTAGGATTCTGTTCAGAGTCCAGGAACATTAACATTTGAGGGACCGAATATTTTGTTCTTTGCAGTAGATTTGGGCAATATGTGTTTAAATTTAAATTATATTCTGACTGTTGTGTTGAAGATATAACTTAAAGTGTTTTTGTTTTTTTAAAGCTACAAAAAGAACAGATTTTAAATATAAAAAAGCATTTGTCTAAACTAGGTTTAAAGTCATGGTTTTCACACATTTCTGTTGGACTGAAATAATATCATCTGACTATTGTTATTGGAACACTGTAGGGTTGGGAGAGTCACCAGGATCTGTCACTGACGCCTTCTCCAGCCAAACCTCCTCCTCATGCGCCTCCCGCGGCTCCTCCTGCTCGCTCCAGCTTCAGCTTCAGCTCCAGCTCGGCCTCGCTGACCCGGAGCCTCCACACAGACACGGGTAAGATGTGTTCAAAACTGTACAAATGGACAATCTTTTGCTACGTTTACCTGGATTAATGTAACTCATACATAACGTTACGTCTGAATAACTTCTAAACTAATGATGTGGCATTACATCAATCATTTCTTCTTTTTGAGTAATATTATTTTGTTAGTAAGTAAGCAGTTTCAGTTTCCAAGAGGCTTTTTCATGTTTTTTCATTTCTTATCTTTTACCTCTTCCTTCAACTACCTTAAACTTTGCTAACAGAGATCGTGATCGTGTTGTCACAGAATTCCTAGTTAGTGTAATATATTTTTAAAATGTAAAATCCTTCACATTTATGCATGCTTTTGTTTTTACAAGTTGTGGAACAGCATTTCTTGTTGTGGATTTTCTATTGATTTCTATTGATAAAAATCTGAGCAGAATTGTCTTTAGTTTACATAGATCCGAGATGGCGCCGCAGAGGGACGCCCAGGTGTTTCGGAGCACTTTGTTTTGTTACGCTTAAATCTAGGGCTGCAGCTATCGATTATTTTAGTAATCGAGTAATCTATCGATTCTTTCTTCGATTAATCGGTAATTTTTTTTTGTAGATTCCGTAAACCATTTAAAATCATATTATATAATATTTTAATAAACATTATAGTTCATAGTAATAAACATAACAAATGGGTTAAAATAATGCTTAAAGTAACACATTTTATTCTTAATTTCACATGAATTTGTCCCCAAAACAGCAACATTTCACTTCGTCAGTCCAAAGTGTTCTGCTTTATATGAAGAATATAAATAAAAGGACTAATTAACTTCTACATTAACAACAGACTGTTGTAAACAGTTACAGTGGCTATGAATTAATTAGCGTTTATGTCATGTCACTTAAAATAAGACATTTGTTTGTAAAACTTTATGTTGGGTGGGCCCAGTGATCCTGGTGTTTTTAGTGGTGGCTCTGCATTTTGCATTTTGTCCCAACACAGCAAAGCAGAGTTGTTGTGTGGGGGAGCGCGGGGGTCCGCGATGGCGGGGCAAGTACGCAGGGGTCCACAGTGGCGGCGCGCGGAGCTAGTGGTCAGAGTTTCAGCTCGGGACACTGTGCTCTTACAGACATCAAAATTCTTCCCAGCCACACCTGTGAGTTTAAAACACGCCACTCTCTCCTCTGTTGAGCTCTCAAGCGCCACAAGTCGTTCCCTGCGCTCCCCGCTCCGCAGATTCACGTGTTTTTAATGAAATATGTAAATTAGAGGAATCATCGAGGCAATGAAATAAGCTTTGTTGTAATCGAATTATTCGATTTACTTGAGTAATTGTTGCAGCCCTACTTAAATCGTGTGTCCGTGTGCTCTTACACCCATGAAGAGCTCTTAACTATCAGAACTAATAGTTTTTTTTAGCATTTGACCAAAAGAAGGGCTGATTCCGCAGCAAAAGAGTCAGACGCTGCAGGCGGGGAAAACGTGCCGGTGCGCTTGTTCATCTTTGTATGTTGCACCTTAATGCTGAAAGAAGTGCATTTTGTTCATTGGCAATAAACCTTTTCTGATTTAGTCTAGTCATTTACTCAGTTTTTAATTCACTTTGTCATGTATGCACCATCCCTGCATAAATAAACATAAACCATTCTGTGTTTTGAACATGAATTACATACAAATAATGCGTATTTGTCCTTTTAAACTAGACTTATTGTTTCTTTTGACACTGTTCCATCCTTGCACTTCTTTCTCTGTTGGTGCGTTTGTTTTAAAGCTCATTCAGTTTTTGTTGCGTCTTTTCTGCCCTCAGTGAAGGCAATGCCGCGGATGCTCATGTCTCTGCTTCCCGGAGCCAAAGAGGAGAAAACTGAGCCGGCCCTCTCTCCTCCGCCTGAGGTACACTCCACACGCTCCTACACATTTCAGCTACACATTTACATGCCTCACAAAATTCAGAGCGGAAACATTCGCACTTTTGCCACCTTTTTATATCTCCTGTTGCCATGAGAACAGAGATGGAGAGCAAACAATAGAAAGATAAAGGGAGAAAATATGAGGATGTGAGAATGTTTCATCAGGATGTCACATGTAAGAAATATAATGGCTCATGACAGGGCAGAGAGACTGGATTCCACGAATGAGATTAAATACAAATGTATTAGTTCTTGTTTTGTGTGTTCGGTTTGAAGACAGAATCGACTGCTGAAAGTTTGGTTGTTTTAGCCAAGCTGACCAGTGCATATTGTCAGTGGTGGAGAGTAACAAAGTACAAAAGTACTGTACTTAAGTAAAGTACATATACCTAAAAATGTTACTTAAGTAGATTTAGCATTGGATGCTTTGTAATTTACGTCACTACATTTGAGAGCAGCTACGTGTACTTTCAACTCCACTGCAACCTTTGACTGGACTGAAAAGTATAAAGTACTTTTCGTATGTTCTTAAGTACATTCATGATGACATCCTGCCCGACTTTGGACCAATAAAAATACATAAATAATAAAAATGACCAGTAAAAATAAATTATTGGTTCAGTTGCCTCTGCTGACAGAAAAACAAGAAGATACATTTGACTTCAATATGTTTACGGTACATATAGGTGGAATTTCTTTTATGTCTTTTTTTTTTTTTTGTATTTGTACTTTTACTTAAGTAACACAATAAGTTTTGTCCCAACGAGTCCTAGAGTTGTGCTGAGAGGCAGGACACTCTGGACGTCTGAGGCAGTAGAAGTTTATTTACCATCAGTGCAGGACTGCGACTTGAATACTCAACACATTGAGCTAGTATTGGTTATTCAAGCCTGACTAGGCTTCCACACACACAGGTCTAAATAGTAGCTAAGATGGTCAGCTCGGAGACGAGGCTGAGATACGATGAGGAGTGCAGCGCAAACCACTTTTGTGAGATGTTGGAGACGGACACATTCTGTAACAGTGGGATGACACGCGTCATAGACGGAGCCAACCACATAGAAATGCCAACGATGGTATTATATTATATTATATTTATTTATTTCAGCACATATTAACAAACATTGCATGAAAATATGCCAGAATTAGCCAGAAAGCTATTTGTCATCTGTTATCCCTAACAAGGTGTCCTTGTTAAACCTATGCACAATATTGAAAATTCGACTCCACACATGATCACTACAGGTGGAGGACACGTGTACAGGGCTGCGGTCATTGTACATTATGTATACAGGTATGCTGAGAGGGCTGGGTGATACTGACAAAAGTATCTCGCTAACGATAATATGTCAGTCCAACAGAATTGTGTTAAAACATGTTTTTGAACGTTTTAGTTGAGGTTTAATTATCAGATAAAGGTGTGTGTGCCGTTGGACTGATGAGCTCTTTATTACACCTAGAAAGGAGTGTGCAGGATCACAAAGACACAATTAAGAAGAGAGACGATCCACACAACTCTATTAGCTCCAAAGAGATATTTATTTAATTCTCACCACTGTGACGTGATACATCATGTCTGATGAAGGGCAGCGCCCGAAACGTCACAGTGGTGAGAATTAATTAAATATCTCTTACGAGCTAATCGAGTTGTGCGTATCATCGCTCTTCACCTGCCACTTTATTAATCATAAAATAAACATCTATCCATTGCACTGCACATTTTTGTAACTCTTTTCAGACCGACTAAATTTTGTGTGTATCAGACTAAGTCTAGTTCTGATTTATTAGTAAATTCTTAATTTCATGCATGCTGCCTTTTATATATTGTGCTGCTATTATTATTATTCATTGCATGTTGGACCTCACCGCCGATGCAAGTTCCTAGTTTGTGAATTTTGTTCACTGACGATGGCAATGCATCTTTTTTTCTGATATGAATGTTTACAACATACATTTTAATTTTTTTATCAGCTCGGTTTATAGCTTGTTTTAATACATTTTTAAAATTATATATACACCTAATACCCAGATTTTTCATATATTTAAAATGACACGCACAATATTATCTACATTTTGATATATTGCCCTCTTGTTGGGAGTATATGTCTTGGACTCTTTATTTGGATGACATGTGAGGGAATGAGGAAGAGCTGAATCATTTGTCTTCAATCACGCGCCAGAGAAAGACCAGACTACAGTGGAGTTTCTTCTGATTAGCAGTTCACACAATCAGAGCGTGTTTGTCAGCGTGAAGTGGAGACCTGCAGCTCCTGTTGTGGAATTGTTTTAGATTCAGGCTCTAATGAGCACTTGTCTTCTCGCCGTGAGCTCCTGCTGTAGGTCAACACAAAACACAGATTACGTACGCAGATATTAGCACCGCCGTGAAGTGAGCAAAATGTGAGTGTTTTTGAGAGAAGGCGGGGGAATTTATCAAGCTGTACTTTGATTAAAATGAATTATACTTTAAATTATATCAATTTTGACAAGTATAAAACTGTATAATTTTTTAAGCAGTGAATCCATATTTTTGGACACTTGGTCAATTTAAAATCCACTTGGAGGTGCTTTTACAATAAAAAATACTCAGAATTTCAGGGTATTGCTTGTTAATTCTGCAAAAAAATACATCAAATCAGATTAAAATACAATGTATTGGACTCCAGGTAATGAATGAGAGATGTTTTATTTCATTTTCGTCATGGGAGTTGGTAGAGAGTTCATATCACACAGAAATAAACGTCTTAAGCAGCCATAGAAGGGAAAACATGGGTATAATATTAGAAACTATACAGAACTAAACTGGACATGCAAAGCTAAAATAACATTGTTCAACATAAAAGAAACCAAAGGAGAATATTGACGGTGAGATTTTGTGAACTGTAGGATGCAGAGATGAACAGAATCGTTGTGTTTGACCTCCTGAACTCTGACCCCACGACTGCGGTTAGTGTCAGTCGAGCTGTGACCCCAAATCGCACGTCTGCTCCACAGCTCTCAGTTATCATGACCAATGAACCATGAAGCTCTGATTCTGGGGAATAATGATGTGGTGTTTAATCTGGATCTATGAACCAATATTTGGATTGAAGGTGGCTGGAGATCCCAGGTGGACCAAGGCAGCCAAGTCCTGGTCAGTCTGCCCCAGGAAAGCTGTTGCTACTAGAGTATAGCTTCACTTGATAAGGACCACCTTTTTTCATCCATACCCACCTGGTGTCGTTTAAAGCAGAACTAAGTAACTTTGATGATAGAGCTCCCCCTGCAGCTCTCTTGTGAAAATACAATGTCAGAAAACAGGCCAGTGTTTCTCAGGGGAGTTGTCTGATGTTGATGTCTGCAAAAAAGAGGGACAACGAACACTTCAAACCCCAAAAATACATATTTAGCCATCACAGGGGCTTGCAAATTTGTTTAATAAGGTAAAATGTTACTTAGTTCTCCTTTTAACTGTAATTTTAAATTAAAATTAAAACCTCTATTAAATGGGTATACTTTGTCCAAATCAAACTCTTTGAAAGGTAAGAAATCCTTGTTTCTGGTGCAACGTGACAGAGCAGACTCAGAGCTACTGTCCTTATCCAATGTAAAAAAAATATAGTAGAAAAAGATTCAGTTATAGTCATGTTTTTAGAAAAAGAATATCTATAAAAAAAAAAAAAAAAGATTTAGTTGATGGTGCTTGAAAATAATGGTTGAATTCAAATGTCAAAACATACTTCTGAGTAGAGACTTCCTCTGCAAGAATTCAAAAGTGATTCAAATGAAAGCGTGCCGTTACGCTGACCTCGGAGCATTGAGGCATGTATTTAGTGTATACGAGGCGTAATCGAGTAGCTTTGGAGTCTTTGTTTAGTTTCTTTTAATTGGCTTCTTGTGTACATAGAAATGCTTATTTTTATTTTTATTGTATAGTCATTTTAAATTGTCTCTTAATGCATGCCCTTTTTCATTGAATATATGTTGTTTTATTATCGCTCAGTGTTTTATGTTGCACCTTAATGCTGGGACAAGTTCCTATGTTTGTAAATTTTGTTCATTGACAATGGCAATAAACTCTTTCTGATTCTGATAATCTATGACAAAGAAATTGTGTGTAAACATAATGCGAGTAGATGAATTATGACAAATTGTGATGTTTTCTCCAGCCCAGTCTTCCTCGGATCATGGTGCAGTCGGCAAGCATCGAAGAAGGCATGAGTCGACTTCAGCAACCAGTAAGACCTGTCTATTCAAGATTTTTGTTCAAACAAAACTGTCTATTTAAGATTAAAAAGAAGAACAGTCTATTCAAGATAAAAAATAAAATAAAAAAAAAGACCAGTCTATTCAAGATGGTTTTAAACCAGTGTATTTTTGCTTTATGATGCTTCCAAATATTCAAATACATTTTTATATTCACTGATGGTAACACCTCATCTAGCCTCACCCGTCTTGCATTTACTAGTTTTGCAATATTATGTCATGAATTACACCGGCATAATAGACTAAAATATAATTAAAGATTTAGTTCACTCAAAGTTATATTTTGATAGATTTATGCATGTTTGAGTAATCCTGTGTTGTCCTAAAACTGAGACCCGAGTGCTCAGAAAATTCCTTTTTTCACCTACCCCCTATCCCCGCCTGTATCCCCATACTTAGTCTTCAAATAATCACAACTGAGTGACAGTCTAAAACACACCTGGGCATTTGCGGCCCCAGGGGCCGGATCAGGCCCTCGGCCTGTTTTAATCCGGCCCTCCTCCCCCCGGGATCATATGTGTTTTATTCTTAGTTTCTTTAATTTTTAACTGTGTTGGCGCTGTAACATGTGTCTGCACTTGTGTCCTTAATAAAGATAACATGAAATGAATGAATAATAGATTCAGTAGCCAGTATCTTACCAGAAAAGTGCTTATAATGATAAGAATTTTTTACACCAATGATCGTGGGCCGGCCCTCCGCCACTCGCCTGGATTCCAATATGGCCCTTGAGGAAAAATAACTGCCCACCCCTGGTCTAAAATGTCTCGTGGACACTTAAAAAATACAAACTCATAAATGATATTCTGCTGCTTATCAGTCCTGCAGTTTTGAACAGAAAGTCAATGAATCCATTTCTATTAACAAGCATTTTTAGCTCAGTATTGTGGTTTACAATGAACTAAATGTAAAATGATGATCTACTTATTATGTTAGTTATTGACAAGTATTGTGCAAAGTTTACTTTTTGAACTTATAACCATGTTCTAACATTGTTACCTCATCAAAAACACAATAGCATTTAGCTTCATTCATGCTGGTTTGATGAGTCCTGGTTAGAAAGTCCTCTCCCCTCTGAGCGTCAAAAACACTCTTGTTCTGAATCTCCTGGATAACTGACTTTTTCTCAATCTGTGACGTGGCTCAGAGAAGCTTCTCTGCTGTCCATAAATGATCGCCAGACTCGTTCTGTGAATTTCTCTCATCTAATCACGATCTGTACAACTGTTTGTTTCCTTTCATTTCCATGAGAACTTTCCAGTTGTTTTATGAGACTGTTGTAATTCCCTCTGCAGCCTGTAAATGGCACCAAAACAGTTAGTCCCAGGGGAATCAGCAGAGATACAGATGTAATTTTGTTTGTTTATTTTCTTTGTTCTAAAACACGAGATCCCAAAATAAAGGTACTCAAGATCATGTTTAAAGGCTAATAACAATACAAATAATGCGTCATAATTGTTTATTTTTGAAGGTTCCAATTGAGAAAATCATTCCTTCTGACATCTCACTGGAGAGCCCTGGACCGGTCCATGTTCCGCCTCCCGTCATCATGGAGACAGAGGACTCCATCCCGAGTCCCGTTAGCGAATCGTCCAGCGGCTACATGTCTACCAGCATCTCCACGGCAACACTGAACGACGTCTACACCCTGAGCTGGGACCTGCCGCCTCTGTCCAGCTGCAAGACCAAGGAAGAGCCGGATCTGGAGGAGGAAGAGGATGTTCAAGTCGCAAACGATCGCGAATATCTCATGGATGACAAATCGCTCACAGAGGAATTGGAAAAAGATTCACGTAAACGCCAAGCTGCTCAAGAACAAATGGAGTGCGCTGTATCGGAAAAGGTGCTTCAACAACGTGATACTCAGAGCAAAAATGAGCAAAAGCGTGATATTCTTGCCTCTGATTTTAATGTGGAAGATAAGACGCATCCACACCAAACTTCTGAAATGGACACTACAAACAAGGAGGAAGCCTCAAATCTGGTACAAAATGGAGAGTCAACAGTTCAAGAAAATATAAATGAACAAAAAGCTGATCAGCCAATTCCACCATCAACACTTGAAACGTCAAAAGCAGAGGACAAAGACTCAGAACTCCAAATTGCAAATGACCAAATTTTAACAGTAGCTAAAGAATTGCCAGGTCAAACTCAAACGACTTTAGTCAATGGACAGCCTTCTTGCCTGTTACTTGAAGAATCTGAACCTTCTGCTCTTGTTTCAACCCAAAGTGACGAGTCAACGAAGTCGAACAAAGACGATGCGGAGGAAAAGGTCCAGTCCGCAAATGTCAAAGAGTCTGTGGAGCAACTACAACCATTGGTGCAAGAAGACGCTATAGAATCAACTGTAGATTTGGATGGACAAGTTCAAGACGTCCAGGAATCTAAAGACAACCAACAGACTTCTACAAAACCTGAAAATGTGGGCCTCTCATCGGTTCCTGTCAAAACTGTAGTGGAAGGAGCAACACTGACATTTAAAAATGCTCCGTCTTTAGGTGGAGCCAAATCCACAGATGATTTATCGAGTAATTCAGAGAAAGTCCATTCGGCAGAAGGCAATGGACAGTCTTCCAGTTTAAGATCTGAGGAATTGTCAAGTCAAACAATTGAAATCGGCACAGAAAAGCCTACGGACCTGCTACCACCTCCTCCTACCGTCGCCTCGTCCAAACCACCAGCAGCGAGTCCCTTCAAGATAACCAAAAAAGTCAAGTCCTCAGATCTCAAGTCGTTCCAGCCGATCTTGGGCGAGGATGAACCGGCGGCAGAGGGGTCGGGTGGTCTCGGGACGCACCTGTCTGTCCCGGTGGAGGCGCTGGAGATTATTTCAGACTCAGAGGAAGGAGACGCCAACGCTGTCCTGCCCGAATGGCTAAAGGAGGGAGAGTTTGTGACCGTTGGGACCAATAAGTACGGCACTGTGCGCTACGTGGGCCCGACGGATTTCGCTCAAGGGACCTGGGTCGGAGTGGAGCTGGAGGTACCGGCAGGTGAGTGCACAGTAATTAGTGAATTGGCACCAGGATCAAGTTTATTTACAAAACACATTTACAAGTTATGGCACAACAATTTAATCATAATTAGTGTTATTAAAACCTAACTCAATCAAACAATGGGAATAATCATACACATTTTTAGCTTATTAAAAGCCATGTAAAAAAAGTGCATCTTTAATGGAGATTTGAAGGCCCTTCTAATGCTAAGAGGGAGAGAATTCCACAGTTTGGGATTTATTATGGAGAATGCTGTCTCCTCTACACATAAACAGACACTGGCCAGAAGACCTTTTTTGATTAATAAATTGGTAGCAGTTAATAGATTTAAAAACGAGCAACAATTTCAAATTAATCCTAAAACAATGAGCAGCCAGTGCAACAAAGGCTATTCAGGAGCCTGTCCAGAACTGGTCTAGAAGAGTTTTATTCTCTTGTACAGTGTCCTTGGGTGTTCTGAAAGGGGCTTTTAAATAAAATGTATTATTATTAATTATTTATTATTATTATTATTATTATTATTATTATTATTATTATTATTATTATTATTATTATTATTATTATTATTATTATTATTATTATTATTATTATTATTATTATTATAGAAATGCTCCCAGCTCTGTCCTTGTTGACATCATATGCTTCCACTTCAGGGACTGTCATAACTGAAAATGACGCACATCAAAAATTGGGATTGAACAGAATTTGATTGGTCAATAGTACCACAATGTGTTGAGCGAACCACTGTAGCAGTAAAACTGTTCAATTTTAATCTTAGCATTTGATCACAGTCGCATTCATCCTACGCGCCTGTCTTAACCTGCAAAGTCGCCTGTTCATTTTACTGGTTTAATCTTAGCATTTGGTTACAATATTGGGCTCCTGAACAAAGCAGTGAGTTTTCTTGGCGATTAAAGTAGCGGGAACTGCATTTTCCCGGCTTGTTGACAGTGGTTTTGTGTGATTGTGTTTGTGGGCTCAGGTAAGAACGACGGCTCGGTGGGAGGGAAGCACTACTTCCACTGTAACCCTGGATACGGGGTCCTGGTGCGGCCCAGCAGAGTGAGCCGCGCCTCCGGGACCAGCAGCAAACGGCGACGACAGCAGAAGCGCCGCAGTGCCAACCTCTCTGGCTCCAGCCCCAACCTGGCCGCCCTCACCGCTTTGGCCAAAGGGGAGGGGGCAGGGGGCGGGGCCACAGGGCGAGGAGTGAAAGGCGATAACCGCAAGTCATGGGACACGTAGACGCACACGGTTTGTCGGGTCAAATGAGAGTTTTGGGCTTGAAAGAGCACATACAACGACCCTGAAGACAGTGGAACTGTTGAAGAAGCTCGAACTCCACAAATTCTGACATCGGTGGCGGTTTATTGGCAAAAATCCTCAGAAAATTTGGCATATTTTGGTTAAGAATGACAAATGTACTCACAAAACCCAAACATCACTGCTTATGGAAACCACTTGTATTTTTGGTACCTGATTGAACAAGTGGTCTAAGCTAGTTTCACCGGGCAAATGTTCCGAAACGCACTTGAAAGCGGCGCAACTATTCGGCACATTTAAAACGAAACAAACACCACATGAATGATTTTAACGATATTGTGAATGATTTTATTAGTATGCCAGTTTGAATACATTTTTGAAAGATTGTAGTAGTATCGATTTAGCTCTAAATTCAAACAGTGCACTTCATCTGATTTTGTTTTTTGTTTGAGTCAAAGAATGGCAAAATGGTGAACATATTTTTGTTTTGACGTTTTCAGACTTTGTGCCTTTTTAAAGTGATAAATCGCTAAAGTATGTGAGGAGTTATTGTGTTAAAGGCATATTATGTAACTTTTTTGGTGGCCGGTCTCCTTTTTAAAGATGGTTTTGCTTTGCCTGGAATGTTCCACAGCATGGCATTAAACGTACTGTACATCTATAGAAAAGCGGGTTACGCACATCAAGTTTTTAAGGGCAATGAAAACACCTGTAACTGAATTAAATGCAAGACGAGCGGGTAGCGTGCCCTTCACCAGAAAAGTTACACAGTGCGCCTTTAACGAACCAATGTCAAAGGGCTTAACTGTTGCGTTTGAATGTGCCAATCTACTTTTTAAACTCAGCACTTTCACTCTGATCTACCTGTGATAAAAGTCTACTGGTTTTTATAGTTTGCATTTGGGGAAAGTCGTGTGCGTTTTGGGGGGCGAGTCGAGGTTAAACGGGGAGGTTCAAGTTATACATTTAATATTATATTTGTATGTAAAAGATTTTATAACACGTTGGTCTTTTTGAATGTAGAGTTGTTTTATTTATTTGATGAAATTGTTCCTAATAAAACGATGAATCAACATTTCGTCTTGATGGGGGACCAAATGACTATTAAGGGTTGTGGTGGATTTTGTTAAAAGGGTAGGGTCTGTATTTGACACTTTTCAATGCCACTGTTGTTCAGTCACGTACAAGTGAAAAGTATGGTGTGACAAAAGGGTCGAGCAGCTAAAAATGTAAAGTTACTTCAAAATTGTATTGCTTGAATAGAATACTTTTTACTTTTATTGGGTAAGAGTAACATCTGATCTTATAATGTCAAGTTCATGTAATTTAAGGACAGAACCTGAAATAATTCACAACAAAAATGAGCAAAAACTGAATCATATTTTAAAAAGCAGGGAAAGAAACATGTTTAAATAGTTTAATATTGTCAAAACTTTGTTGTGGCAAGAGTAAGCAACATTTTGAACAGTACTCCTACTTGAGTAATATTTAGTTTGACTCATAAGAGTATGCAGTCAGAAAAACTACAAAAAGTACAATTTCTCCAAAGGTCACTCTAATATTCAAGTTTTTTTTTTTTTTTACAAATTTGTCGTATCCTTGGATGATAAAATGCTATTCTAAATGTAGTCGAGTAGATTTTGCAGATGCTCGTTTTCTCATTCAAGGACGCCACTTTGATAATAGCGCTTTTGTCCACAAACCCACACCAGGCGCCTCACGTCTCGTTGATATAGCTTTATTCTCTTGTACATTTTATAATATCATACTAAAATAAACACAAGTTAAAAATGAACAAAGAAACTGTACAAAAAATGTATATATACTACATCTTAATTACAGAACAGTCTACTGTCCAAAAAAGGCACTAAATTCTGAAATGGGCAATTACAGTAAATCGAGAACTTAAAGAGATCGAGCTACGACAGTCGGCGTCCAGTCGTCTGCGGTGAGGTGTTTTTTTTCTTTGGGGGGGTGGATGCAGAGGGGCACGACGTGTGTGGACGGGGCGAGTGGACATGTTGACCCTGAACACACCGTGAGAAGACGTCCCCGACACGAGCGTTTCGAGGCCCGAAGTGGAGCCAGTTCAAACCACGGACAACACTGCTGGATTCTACTGTAGACTTACTAATAGTCAGACAACAAAGGCAATTTAAAGTGTCTTTTGTTTTGTAATCTCTAAATGCACGCGTTCACACGGCTAATTACACAATTTGTCCCTTACTGTATCTGTTGTCACACCAAACTGCTTAAAAGTTCATGTTTTGTCCTTCAGCAACCTTGACCGCAAACATAAAAAGGTTAGTCATCTTCATCTTAAAGCGAAGACGAGTTAAATAATCATCTACTTTGGTACAAATATTTAAAAGTGTGTGTTTGTACCTTTTCATACATTTAGGGAGAACCGTTTTTGTTTAAAGCCTTTACAATCATAAATAAATACGGTTTTGGTGGGGTTTTTTTGTTCCTGGAGGTGAGACAAAGGTTGCTATGGGTTACAGGTAGAAAGGTGTCATTTCATTGGCCCGTCAGGAGCCAATCGGATATCAGCTTTTAAAGAGTTTGGCGTGGCATTGTGAACACTTTACAGTTTCATTACTTTAAAAGCTTCAGGGTTCATTCAAGCTTTAGTTCTCATAAGGTGCATCGTCGTCATTCATTTTTCACAAATAGCTTACCAATACCAGACAGGGGGCGACTGCTGTTCAGTCAAGTGTAAAAAAGAATACAAAATAATTGAGAAATGTGAGAAGGAAAACAAAAAGTGATTAATTTAACATTAAAGCATGGCTAATTTCAAAACATGTCGTTCTTTTTGTACATCACAATAAAATGAGTATAAATACACATGTTTTATCATTTCACCCTTTCCTTTCAAACACAGGTCCCCCTTGTGAGCTGCTGCAGCTGGTTCAAGTAACCCGTTTGGTAAAGTCAGGGATTTGAGGAATACTTAGATACTTTCACATACTTTATAACATACTATCCTGCGGATCCTGAAAAGTTACATTTATGTCAAAGATGAGGAAACAGAGACTGTAGCTTGGCACTATTTTGACAGCTCTGTTAGCTTACCACTTGTGTAAATAAAAAGTGGGAAATGCTAACGTAGCTTAGCGTCTGACAGCAGGGCAAACAGCTCTCAGCTGGTGCCACCTGTCAGACCAGGCTTTCTCTGCCAACGCTCTGTGTGGAGCTCATCTTTACAGACAGACCTGGAGTCTTTGAGACCAACACATTAAAACACACAATGGACCTTAGGCCGGACCTAAAGTCTTAGTCTGGGACTGAAAGTGCTCACACTTTACAAGTGAAACAAGAACAGCCTCATCGCCAACACAAGCATCACTGGTCAGGCTCTGGGGCCCCTCTGTAGGACTAGGGGCCCCTCAGAGTTTGATTGGGACCCTTAGACTGGTCCCTTTGAGGCAGAGCTCTGTTCCCAGTCTAAATCTGAAGCTCTGAGGCGAATATAAAGAGGCAGCGTCACACAACAGTATTAAAGAGGGTTCAGTATGATATTTGTGGCTGCTAATCGTCTAAGTGTGCGCCACAGGCCGGCTGTACAACACACCAAAGGAGCTCAACACTCTGGACAAACGGAGCTCGGCTCTTAAGACTCTGTCGCTACAGTCTTTCCTTTGGCATGAACAGCACGAAGCAAAGCACAAACCCCACCCTTATACAACTTAAATTAGCTTGATTATCACATTGACCCTAAAATTGAGTTTCAAATACTTTACAATAGTATAACTGGGAAGCTAAATACCAAGGCAGAATGATTGTACGTCCAATCCCCATCTGGACTCATCTTCAGTGAAAGCCTCTGCTGCTGGCTGCAAACCACGGCCATGTTTTTACAGTAAATACTCTTTTTCATTGTGGTTCAGATTTGCAGTCAGCCGCAGTTTCACCGTGGAACCCGAGCAGCTCTTCCAGTGTGGCGTGATGAGGAGGGCAGGTCCGTGTTTGAGCCACAGTCAGCGCCGCGGTGATGAGGAGGTGACGGAGCAGGTCGAGTAGGTAGGTCGTTGTGAGACTGAGAACCGTATTATTGGTAATATTTACAGTACAGCTATTTCTGAGGTCTACTGAGGTGTTCTCTGAGGATTGGCTCAGGCTGAGGGAGAAGAGGTATCCGGTAAGCAGGAGAGGACAAGCATGCTTCGCTCCGTGGCTTCTTTTTTCTTTTTCTTTTTTTTTAAGTTACGTCCACTTTAATGCGATTTCATTTAAAACGTACAAACTCTTGTCGAGGAACTTTATTACTACAGCTATGTCTATGACTTTGGGAGGTTTGCCTTGAACGTTTTGGTGGTTGATTGTCTTTCAGATATCATTTTTAAGTCATTCTGAAAAGTACAATCTTTCCTCTTCAAAATCGTAAGCAAAGGATGTCAAAATACCAGACGGGGCTCATTACTTTGCTCATGTGACATCTGAAGGCTTTACAGACACGCCCACCAAGTATGATCATGTGTTATTGAGAATAAATTGTACAAAATATGTCCATTATTCCAAACAACCAGCAAAACAGAGCAAACTTAAAACAAGGAGTGATTAGAAACTGATTGAAAAGAAAAGCTAGAGAAGCTGGTCTGATCCACAGAACCACGTGGAGGAAATGACATTTACTGAACGGCAACAACTGCAAAAACCGTGTAATCGATATGACAAGATATGTTTATTCGCCAGTTTGGATAACTGGATGTAACTGTTCCAACGTTCCTCACTTAATGGATGAGACTAAAGCCACGTTAAGACCGGTTTCAGTTTAGAGCGCTTTTGGGACGGATCCAGAGGCGATCGCCCAAACATAACAAGTGTTTTCTGAATAAACAAACTCGAAATTGTACACTTTTTAATCATGACCTTTATCTTCATATTAAAAAAAAAAGTTGGTGGCTAACGTGAGCAAGAAATGACTTGATTTACAGTCGGCTTTTTTCTGCATTTATTTCAATTCTCCCCGTTTTAAATGTCTCTTTATGCACTGGCTTTGGAGAATGTCAGATCATGTTTTTTGAGTTTTTGAGTTGAAGTCTGTCGGCTCAACATATCACTGTTAATTATAATCTGCTTTTTGCCATTTCATCATTGCGTTTTCACCCGAGTCTGCGTTCTCCCCTGTCCGATCCTCTCGCCCAACAGTGGAGACACTCGTGGGCCGAACAAATCCGCTCCAAAAACGAACCGGTCGATAACGCGTCTTACCAGTTTAGTGCCCTCCGTAGTCTAAAAACAACCTGGACTGTAGAAAATTGGAACTAAATCACACTTTGTTGCTCATTGTACTGCCTTAAACATAAACATTCCACTATAAACTTCTTGATTTAGGTATTAAGTACGCCTAAAAGGGGAAAAAAATAATATAAAATGCATTATGCCACCGTTGTTCGTGTCAAATCAATGGGAAACGCTCTTCTATACCTTATTAATGGTTTAGAATGAAAGAGTGACACTGAAATGGCATTAGTGTGGACGTAACTTCGGACTGATCCAGAGCTTAGTTTCCGTGGGATCGTTCCGTGAGAGCGTGTGCAGACAGAGGTATCGAGTGGGTGAGGAGTAGAGTTGATTAGGACAGACCCGTTTCGCTGCCCCGTGCGGTGAGTTCATGACTGGAGATGTTTACGTGGAGGCTGGAGGCGGGGCTGGAGGCGGGGCGCGCGCTATACGTGTTTATTTACGAAGAGGAGAAGTCTTTTTTTTTTTTTTTTTCCTTTTTTAAACGCCCCATCGTTCCCCTGAGGTGCTCGGTGCTCATTCGTCCTCCAGCGCTTCGGTCTTGATGTCGCCGGGCACGCCGCCGGTCCGGGACAGGGCCAGGATGGTGTGGTTCACCGCCGCCATCTCCACGGCCAGGGAGATGGGTCCTGGTGCTCCGTGTGCGCCGCGTTCTCCTCCTGGAAAGCAGACGGATCACTGGTAAGAAATGGTCAAAAATGACAAGATTTTGCTGAAAACCACATTGGAAAGACGTGTGCAACAAAAAGCCCAAAGCGCACAACAAGACGACAACAACAACCACACAAACGAACAATGCAAATAAGTCACAAAACACTAAAAGTACCATGACAAATTTGACACCGTGAAAGTAAGCAAAGATAAAAATATCAAATTAATATGATGGCAAAACAATATAACATTTTTACAAGTCGGTGTAAGCCCCCCTTCGAGCCGTTTTTCAGAACACAATAGATTTGTGTTTTTTGTTACAACAGAAAAAAAAAAAAAAAAAAAAAAAAAAAAAAAACACACACACACACACACACATACAAATCCCACAAAGGAGGAGCTGGAGCAGGGAGCACATAAAGGCACGTGAAGGAGTAAAAGTACAAAATTAGGGAGTGTCAGAGAAATAAATAAATAAAGAGGAATTAGAGAATATTAAGTTCTGAATAATTGTCCCATTTTTTCCATTGTTTTTTAAATTTGTCTATTTTTAAGTGGAGTCCTGAGGTTACAGTGTAGAACATCTGATTTCTGCCCAAGTCCAAATATAACAGGATTTCTAAACAGCACGAACAGTAAATGTAATTCAAACTTCTCTAACTGGAGTAGCACCACTGGATAACGCTGTGATTAGGAGTCTTAAGATGGGGCTGCGCGATATTGACAAAATGAGCAGACGAAATTATGTGAAGCCTGACTTTAAACGCATTAGCTGAGGTTTAATTATCAGACAAATGAGAAATATCTGTCAAATTAATCAGAAAAGTGCTGTAAAATCACCTTCTGCCCTTGTTTGAAAGTTTACATCACTTTTTTCATTTTTATTTTTAATAAGCTCTTTTTGTTTTTTTTACAATAAACAATACTCGATATCTTCAAAACAGCGCGCACACGCACACGCACACACACACACTCTGTTTACTTGTGGTTGAATAAAAGTAGCAGGATATGGAATTTTCAACAAATGTAAGTCAATGCTTTTACATGCACAAAGAGGAAATCTAACAGGCTTTCTGAACAGCATGAAGTCAACACTTTCTCTAATGGAAGTATCTGGAGCTCACAGTCATTATGTGTTTCTGGGCACGTCTTATGAAAATACTACATCCTCTAAACAAAAGCAGAGATTAGTTGAGACAGACTTTGCGCTTTAGTTAGTGTTCTTTTATCTTTTAACAACAACACTTTCAAACTCTCTAATCCAAAAGTTTGGCCCACACATACTGTATTTTTATATATTTTCCCGTTGGCAGTGGTTGGATGTTTTCAGGGCGCTTTATCGCTCACAATAAAAGGAAATGCAAATGTCAAAAGTAAAAGCTTGACATTTATACTTTTTATCTGTGAAGATTTTCAGTCGACAAAAAGCCTGATTCTGCTTGAATCTGCCGAGTCCTTCAACTTTTACATTGTTGTGTCGTTTTTTTACGCTCCAAAACAGAGACAAATGCTTTAACTTATTCATGTGATATTAACTATTCATGTGGATCAATTACGTTTGTTTAAGGCGAGTAAAATTGCACTTTAAGAGTTTCTCAAAGTGCTTTACCGCCACAATTGATACTATATTTAAAGGACTGAATACTGAGGCAGCAAAAGGTTCTATTAACTATTAAATGTGACCGCAACGTGTTTAAATCATTGTTGGAAAAGATTGTCGGAGCAAAATTCACAAACCAAGAACTCGCTTTGGTGCAAGAATATCAAAAAGGCAAGTACAAAACACGTGTTAGGATAAAACAGACACAACATCTGTAGTGTGGACAGAACAACCGTGCAAAAGGAGGAGTGCCCTACCTGTGTGGGTGAAGTGGGCTCCAGGCGGTAAATGCCAAACGGTCGGCTCAGAGGTCTCTTGTCAAAGTATGGCAGGTCACAGGCCTAAACACATTCCATGAACAGCATTACTTCTGCTTCCACAGCTAAAATATCAATGAAAGAGCTATTTTTACGCAGGAGTGGACAGTTCTCTATGAATACACAAACAGAGCAGGTAGAGCGAGCGGCACTGACGTGTTCGGAGAAGTCGTTCCCGTCGATGTCGTCGCTGTTGGAGTGGCCTCCTGGACTCTGGACATCGATCCCATGGCTCTCCAGGATTGTGGCTTCTTGGAGGAACAGAATGGATTATTAGATCTAGTGAGTGCCCATGCCAAAAGACACAATTGTCGGACGGCAAGTGTCTGTTTAAGGTTTTGGGGATTTCTCCCCAGCTTAGGAGGTATTTCGCAATAGTTTCAATTCTTTCAATCAAATTCTATTATTGCTATTCATCAGAAATGTGCAAAAATGTGTCTGTAAATGTCTTTGTTGAGGTCCAAGTATTGCACAAATCTGAAATGATTGTAAAAGGAATCACAAAAGTTGAGAAATGTCACATACAACCATTATTTGGAAGATGATATGGCACATTTCTATTATTTGTATTATTATTAGTTTTCTTATTATTCATGTGTCAACTGTCCTCTGTTGACATAGAAATCTGTTTAAATTACATCTTTGGAATAAGAAAAGATCAAAATCCTTCAAATTAGGAAAGAATGTGCCATGAATAATATATTTCATATTCAAATTTAGCCTCAACAACTATTTCCTCAAGGTCTTTCTGACAAGACTCAACTGGTTTGGTTTTGTGAGCAAAGGCCCAAAGTAGCATTACCAATGTTGGCGCGTCTCTTGATCTCTTTGCGGCGGTTGGCAAACCAGTTGTAAACCTTTAGGGAGGTGACTCGCTCCAGATCAGACAGTTTCTTCCCTGAAACAAAGACAAGCCTCATTATGCCACTACATCGAGCTGAATCTGAGTCATTTCAAATATATCCACAGAAGTTCCCTTGTGGATCAACAAAGGTTGTCTAAGTTTTAAGTCAAAGTCGTACATGTTACTGTGGATGAACTAACTGCACATTTGAAGAGTTTCTCACAGTCCTTTTCAGATCAGAATGACTTTTCTAAGAATTAAACACTAGAAATCTCTCTTTTAACAGCTAAAAACTGAATAAATTTACATTTTAACTTCATTTAGGCTTTACAAATATTACACACACACACACACACACACACACGTTGCAAATTGTTATTGCACGGATTGAAAGAAATGAAACACTTATTGTTCGATAAATGGAATAAGTGTGTGTAGCTTTTTCTTTCTTTCTTAATTTTGTGTGAAACGATAAGATTTAAGATGTTGAGAGTGGAATGATTGACTCATAGATTTGTTTTATTCTACTACGCATTTACTGCAATCAGGTTTTTAACTATATTATACATTTCTAGAAAAGGATTTACTGGCATTGTCCCGCTGCGGAGTTACTGTGTCAGTGGAATTGAGCAATATTATCGTTTATCGTACTACATTTCTTTCGCAATGAATCCAGACGACGCAGAAGCACGGTCTCTAAATAAAAACACAAAGACTCGAGTTCTACCTGGTTTCTGGATGACGGCGTTGCAGGCGTTGGCGATCTCCTCCCTCTTGGCCTCGTCTGGATACTGGTTGTCATTGAAGTAGCTATAAATATCAACAACGGTTTTAATTAAATGCCACAGTGTCCTCAACAGAGCGGCCGGAGGAGCTTAAAGGTGCTGTCCTGTTTTTCAGTCTTAAACATGTCAAGTTCCATCTCAGAGCTCAGACCAAATATGGCTTCGCGAGTACAATGTCGAATTAAGTGAAATTTGCCGAGATTCTAACCAGGAGTAAACCAAGCGTAAAGCAGGACTGAATTAAATCTAAATAAATAAACTAAAACTTGACCAGGTCATAACTGGGACTAATCGAGGATTTAGCCCGGGTTTATTGAATTATGACTTAACCAGCAATAAACAAGGACAAATACTGGCTACTAGGACTAAATGTGCATAAAACAGGACTAAACCAGAGTTTAACCAGGACAAATCCAGGTTTGAATTAGATTTAACCAAGACTAAATCCAGGGACAAGGACTAAAAGAGCACTTGACCCGGACTAGACCTAACCTGGGTTAAACCTGGGCTAAACCTGTGCTAAACCTGGACAGAATCAGAATCGAACTAAAACTACTGTATATCACAACACAACCTGGACTAAACCAATGTTTAACCAATCCTTGATCTTAATAATGTAAGAGTTCCACTGGTAATCGGCGGTGAAGCCTTCAGTCGGCGTCGCTCACCTCTCCATGACGGCCAGACACTCCTTCCTCCAGGTGAAGCGACTTCCCCGACGCAGGCGAAAGGTGCCGGGGCCCGTGGTGAGGGGGGGCGGGGTCTGTCTCCACTCCATGTCCTCCAGGGCCAGAGGGGCAGGACGCATGTTCAGAGTGGCACCTGCAGGGGGCGCAGTGTGGTGATGAGACACTTTGCAGATTTTCTATTTTCATAGTTATACAGTGGGTATGGAAAGTATTCAGACTTTGTTTCATTGCAGCCATTTGGTAAAATATATATATATAGCTTAAAAAGACCCTTTGCTCAGTATTGAGTAGAAGCCCCCTTTTGAGTGAGTCCTGCCATGAGTCTTCTTGGGAATGAAGACGTTTTTCACACACGTTTCTCTCCAGTTCTGTCTGTTCTGGCTGGTGAACGTGGGTGGACAGTCCTTTTCAGGCCTCTCCACAGATGCTTAATTGGGTTTAGGTCAGGGTGCTGGCTGGGCCAGTCAACAATGGTCACAGAGTTGTTCTGAAGCTACTCCTTTGTTATTTCAGCTGTGTGGTTAGGGTCATTGTCATGTTGGAAGGGGACCCTTCGGCCCAGTCTGAGGTCCTAAGCACTCTGGAAGAGGGTTTCTTCCAGGATATCTCTGTACTTTGCCGCATTCATCTTTCCTTTAATTGAAGCTGAAAAACTCCCCAGAGCATAACGCTGCCACCACCACGTTTCACTGTTAGGATTGTATTGGGCAGGTGATGAGCAGTGCCTGGTTTTCTCCACACATACTGCATAGAATTAACATCTAAAAGTTCAATCTTGGTCTCATCAGACCAGAGAATCTTATTTCTCATAGTGTGGGAGTCCTTCATGTGTTTTTTGGCAAACTCTATGCTGGCTTTCATATGTCTTGCACTGAGGAGAGGCTTCCGTCTGGCATCTCTGCCATAAAGCCCCGACTGGTGGAGGGCTGCAGTGATGGTCGACTTTGTGGCACTTTCTACCATCTCCCTCCTGCATCTCTGGAGCTCAGCCAAAGTGATCTTTGGGCTCTTTTCCCACGATTGCTCAGTTTGGCTGGACGGGCAGGGCTAGGAGGAGTTCTGGTCGTCCCAAACTTCTTTCATTTAAGGATAATGGAGGCTACTGTGCTCTAAGGAGCCTTGAGTGCTGCATACATTCTTTTGTAACCTTGGCCAGATCTGTGCCTTGCCACAATTCTTGGGCAGTTCCTTCGACCTCATGCTTCTCATTTGCTCTGACATGCTCTGTGAGCTGTAAGGTCTTATATAGACAGGTGTGGGCCTTTCCCAATCAAGTCCAGTCAGTTTAAACACAGCTGGACTCCAATGAAGGAGTCGATCCATCTCAAGGAGGATCAGAAGAAATGGACATCATGAGAGTTTAATTTGAGTGTCACAGCAAACGTCTGAATACGTATGACCATGTGATATTTCAGGTTTTCTTTTTTTAATACATTTGCAAAAAATTCTACATTTCTGTTTTTTTCTGTCAAGGTGGGGTGCTGAGTGTACATTCATGAGGAATAAAATGAACTTTTTTGATTTTAGCAAATGGCTGCAATGAAACAGAGCGAAACATTTAAAGAGGTCTGAATGCTTTCCTTTCCTACTGTACATATTATGCTTTTTTCTTAGTATTGAACTATAACAAACATTGATCATCATTTTACATTTTGTTCAGTGTAACCTGCCATATTGATCTAAAACGGCTTTGTAATAGAAACGTTCATTCAGTTCCTGTTCATAACTGCCTCTTCGCAGTCACTGTCACAAGCAGCAGATTGTCATTTGTGTTTTTATTGTTGAAACTTAGTTACGGGACTTTTATGAAGCCTACATGTATCACTCTGGATTTTATTTTTCAAATAATCACAACAGGGGGTAGGAGAAAACATGCAGGAATAAAGAAAACTGATGCTGAAGAGCAGTGTGCAGTGTGATCATGATTTGATACGACACAGGTCAGTGTATTTATCCATTTGGATTTTCTTTTCAGTTTTCAGTATTCAGTATTCGGTTCAGTTGAAAATCAAATATTATGTCATAATTTAAATTTGATTGCAAAATACCAAAAATCTGAAATGAAATAGAATATAATTATTTTTAAAACAACTTGAATTTAGATTTTCACTCAACATGCAAGATAAACAAAAACACACAGAACCATAAAAAAAAAAAAAAGTTGTTATACGATGTATCTGTTTTGGTCAAAGGGAAGAAAGCGCCCTCTGTAACCAAATATTTGAAATAAGATAGTGGTGTTCCTCAGTTTCACTTCTGGCTCTGTTTCACTTTTCGCCTCTGGCTTGTGTAAAACTAGCTGACCTTCTCAACCCAAACCTGCATGAGCCGTCAAGGTCTGAGATCTTCATTGTGTGTACATTTTCTTTGCATTTTGTTGTTGTACACACATATTTGAGCCGCAGAGTGTCAATTAAGTAACTTGTAAGACTAAATTAGTACTTAAGTGTCACTCTGCTTTTTATGCACTTATTGCAGCTCAAGCTTTTTAACGATATTATACATTTAGACAAAGGTTTTACTTGGATTGTTCTGCTTTAGGGTTATTGTGTGCGTGGAATAAAGAAGTGTCAATACTGTTGGTGATTGTGCTATTCTTCTGTAGCAATATATTGTGACAGGCCGACTTGCCTTTAGTCTTGACCTGTAAATATTTTGAGGATTTCCAGCCGTCTTATTTGTATGAAGTTCAGTCAGAGCCCTGAGGAGGTGAGTGGCACACACAAGTGAAAGGACAGTTAAAGGTTAAATTATGCTTTGGTTAAAAAGGTGTGGCTCCTGGACATGATTAAAATTATAGCAAGTTGTATAAGCTGCAGTCAAAATCAGAATTGGAGAAGTCGAAGTATCACCAGCCAGAATTAGAGTTATCAACATCAAAATTAAGTGGCCCAAAGACCAATGAGCTTGTGACTTGGGGCCGACAGATGTTCACCCGGCACACCATGATCGTCCTCAGCCCCTCGGCTCCTATCCTAACAACGTATTCCTGCATTACAAAAAAATGAACATAAAACTAAATGATATGTTCTATGTGATGGTTTATACTCCATAGTGACAATGCACTTGCACAAATGACACCAATCTTTCTTAGATCGAACATTACTCTCAGAAGGGCAGTGCTAGTGGGCCTCTCTACCAGACCAATTTTCCCCAACATTGATGAATGAAGGACCAATTTCAAGTATCAATCTATAAGAAATAGAAAGTGCAAACATTTTATTTTTTAAAAGTGCACAACTCACAAACACTAAGGAGGGGCGCAGTGGGGATAGACACTGAGGCCTGTGTCAGTCTAAAGAATATCAACGCATTTGAGTGTGTCATGTTAGCCAAAGCAACTTTTCACTTCCCTTTTTAACTTTAAACTCCGAAAGACTAAACGTTGAAACAGGGTTCTTACCTTCTCTCCCTTGACCCTGTTTTGGAGGGCGCAGAACCGTGCCAAGGGGGGCGCGAGACGTTTGGGGAAATGTGCACACCTCTGCCTCCGCGCCCCACACACACGTCTGCCTCCGCGCCCCACACACACGCACACGTCTGCCTCCGCGCCCCACACACACCTCTGCCTCCGCGCCCCACACACACGTCTGCCTCCACACACACGTCTGCCTCCGCGCCCCACACACACGCACACGTCTGCCTCCGCGCCCCACACACACGTCTGCCTCCGCGCCCCACACACACGTCTGCCTCCGCGCCCCACACACACGTCTGCCTCCGCGCCCCACACACACGCACACGTCTGCCTCGCCGCCCACACGCCTGCCTCCGTGCCCCACCCGCACACGTCTGCCCCGCGCCCCACACACACGTCTGCCTCCGCGCCCCACACACACACACGTCTGCCTCCGCGCCCACACCACGTCTGCCCTCGCGCCCCACACACAACGCACACGTCTGCCTCCGCGCCCCACACGCCTGCCTCCGTGCCCCACCCGCACACGTCTGCCTCCGCGCCCCACACACACGCGCGCACACACACACACGTCTGCCTCCGCGCCCCACACACACGCGCCTGCCTCCGCGCACACACACACGTCTGCATCCGTGACCCACGCACACACGTCTGCATCCGTGACCCACGCACACACGTCTGCATCCGTGACCCACGCACACACGTCTTCATCCGTGACCCACGCACACGCGTCTGCCATCGCGCCCCACACACACGCGCCTGCCTCCGCGCACACACACACGTCTGCATCCGTGACCCACGCACACACGTCTGCATCCGTGACCACCGCACACACGTCTGCATCCGCGCCCCACCCGCACGCACACGTCTGCATCCGCGCCCCACCCGCACGCACACGTCTGCCTCCGCGCCCCACCCGCACGCACACGTCTGCCTCCGCGGCCCACCCGCACGCACACGTCTGCCTCCGCGCCCCACACACACACACGTCTGCCTCCGCACCCCACACACACGCACACGCCTGCCTCCGCGCCCCACACACACGCACGCCTCCGCGCCCCACGCACACGTCTGCCTCCGCGTCCCACGCGCACGTCTATCTCTGTGCCCTCACACACGTCTGCCCCGGGTTTAGACAGAGTCAAACATTTTTACCTATATAAAATAAGGATTATTTCATATAGTATAGGTAAAAAAGTAAATTGCATTTGCTTTTAAAATTAAACATTGATTTACTTGAACATAATAACCGTCTGGTATTTCCAAATCCCCTCAAAAATACAAAACCATAAGCTTTGCAATACATGCGATCATCACTTATTTAAAGCTGAAATACATTTTAACAACAGTTAAACAACAGTATTGTCTGTTAAACCACTACCTGCACAAACTTATTATGAACTACACCCATTTTACCCATCGAAACTTGTGTGAAATGTATTGCATAAACAAGTTTCTTCTCTGTAAATAAGCACTTTAGTAAAATATACAACAAAAGAGCAGGAACCTCACGAAATTGTCTGCACTTTTAAATGTAGTTTCTGATAATCTCTCTTGTTTAAATGTGTAAATGTTTTTAAAATTGTGTGCTGCAAGTTTCGATCTTGCGGGGATTTATTACGGTAATAAATAAATAAATAAATAAATAAAGGAAGCCCAAGGACACAACATCATTAAGGAGCGTGGAGCTGGTTACCATACGTTGTACATTAAGTTATTTTGACAAAACTGCAGTCCCAGAATGTGCAGGAATCATAAAAGTAAAACAGTGTTAAAAGAACAGAGTGACGGCCCGAATGCTGAGACGCAGAGAAGTCGCTGACACACAAACAGCTGCAGACGGCCGCTTTATTGAAAAGGCTTTCGATGTGTACATTTTTCCATTCCGAACACACACAAAAAGATGAAATTAACAAACGTACTGACTGTGCAGAAGCTTGTCCCTGCAGGAGGAATTTATGCGAGAAATGCGTGTCACTTCTTGCAGATCTCACAATATATCCTGATTATAAACTTCCTGCTGACAAGGCCTGCGCTGCTCTTCTTAAATCATGAGCGCAGCAAAAGAAACCGCGCGGAGGGGCTACACCTGCGTGTGCACACCGCTTTATGTGGTCTCGTCACACAAACTGAAGCACAATATGTGAAAATGTCATGATAAATAAATTATCCTTCAGTTCTACCACCTACTATTTTATGCTATATAATGATAAAAAGTAATGTACGCCTAAGCCAGAAAAGTCCTCTAAATTTAAATACAATTCATGACTTGTAACACAATTCATGACAAATATTTGACAAAGAATCTAATTGAAAAAACAATTATTGTCAGGTTACAACATTTTACAGATTGTAAAAAAAATCACAAACAAAATATTCTAGTCTTATTGTGTCTAAAATCTGTTTAACTAGTAATTCAGACCATGTTCTGAAATGTGTTTTTATTTATTTAACCTTTATTTATCCAGCTTGGTCGATTGAGAACCAATTCAACGACAAAAAACAATGAATATGTGCACTACAAATTTAAATTAGGGTTGTTAAAAGTATGGAAAATCAGATTCTAAAACTAGTGTCGAAACTAGAAACTAGTTTTAGACCATAGGGTTTAATAAAGAAAGTGCATGTCTATTGTCTAAAATCTTGACAAAAAAAGAGCATGTTTAAATTATCATTGTGGTATTGAAACAGAATTTTTAGATCATGAAAACAAACTAGAAACTGAAACTTTTCAATTTAAAACGTGAATCCAAAAGATTGCAATGTTGTCAGACAATTGGGTACTTACACCTTTGTTGATTACTGTAGCATTTTCAAGCATTAATTCATATATAGTAATTATTGTCACAGGTTGACAAAAAAAAGCACTCCTTTTCAAAACAAAAGCATGATACTTTCTTTTATATTTCCAAGTAATCTTCTGATAAAGCTCAAGAGCGTTCTAAAACTATTCGGCAAATGTAAAATTTTGTCTTTTTAATTTGTTTTAATCCATAGTATATAAATGAGCTCACTACTTTTGACAACCCTACATTGCTAATATGACTATTTAAAAAAAAACATGTTGTACTCTGAACAACGTAAACAGCGCTTTTCCCATCATTTATGTTGAAAACGGTGTCAAAAGGGTTTATAAAAGATGAAGGAAACAAACCATATGTTCACAAATTCTTCAAAAATCAATTAATCATGCCTCAATTTTAGATGCAAACATAAACGGAAAAAGTCACAAAAGAACGAAACAAAAAAACAAACCAGGGACTGTGCATTCTCCATTTTGAAGTGTTTGTCGTCCTGTAGAATTAAGGCTGCTCGTTTTAATGGCGCCTGAGCCTCGTAGTAATTTTACATCTGTTGTCATGGCAACAATAAAGGGCAACGTATTTTTAAGGCCAGAAAATGTTTCTTCTCAAAAAGGTTTAGATTATGAATACCAATGGGGTATCTTCTTTGTTCCCGCCGCACTCACACAAAACTAAACAATCTGCAGCGTGCGTGTTAAAGCTCCAAATGAGATGACGGTCTGATTTGAATGCCGTGTTGTTGCAAAAAAGACTCTCTTTTAATCGTAATTGAAAATAAGGGAGTATGTGTGTGTAAATAATAGGGATGGAACGAGACACAATTCCCACATGACGAGATTTTGACATGATTGAGCCTAAATAAACCGCGCGATCTCGTTCACAATTCTGTCCTCGCAATATTTAATCTGGTTTATTTTATGTTTTTGCCGTCATTTTAGCACTGCTGTTTGGAACTACAGCTTCTAAAGATGTGCAACTCAAGCAAATTATAACATGATTCGGGTATATTTTGCCAGAAAACAGAGGAAACAAATTAACTAAGCAATTAAATATATGTATTTGCACTTTTTCTTCATCTCACTGGATAATAATCATGGACAGTTATCATGACAGTATGTATAAAAAAAAATAAAAATTTAAACACAGCTAAAACTTATTTCAGGTCATTCTCCTCGCTGAGAAGAAAAATGGGGATGAATTAAGATCAATCAGGAATAAATGTGCACAAAATCTTTAAATCAAACCATTCTTATATGTATTTGAATGTATGCGGCCACAAGAGGGCAGCACCAGCAGAACTACAGTTTCCTCCGTGCAAAGTGACAGCAGTTCAATTATTTTGTAGACTTTAGAACGATAGTACTAAGAAAAAAGTTGAATTGTGAGATTGTATTCGGTCACAAAAATAATAATAAATTGAAAATACAATGACGCCACTTGACACTTTTTTAACCCATATTAAGTGTTTAATGCCACAAAACATGAATTAAAATAGGTTTATACTTTCTCTATAGGTTCATCTTGACTGTATAGAAGTAACAGTTTGAAATAATTGTGATTCAAATCATGGCCAAATAATCGTTATTATAATAATTGTCATAATCAATAAAATCAATCAACCTTCATTTATGGAGCTTTACAACACTCAAAGTGACCAAAGTGCATCACAATACAAATCAAGGCAATACAAAACATAACACCACAAGTAAAATCAAACTGTACAAAATAAAGTGTCACTAACCTACTTAATGCTGAAAGCCAGAATAAATAAGTTTTAAGCCTAGATTTAAAAGGTCTGTGATGGTGGGCATGTCGGGGGTCAGTTTGTTGTAATCAAGTAATAAATGACATTATTAACAGCATCAGAAGTGAGGGGAAAACAGGCTTAGTCGGTTGTTGTTGTGACACACGGTCATTTTAGATTTGATTGGTCAATCATTTGAATAGTTGCCTTTAAAAAAAAAAAAATCACAATAGTTTCGCAAACGTAATTTCCTTTGCAAAGAACAAATGATCCCGTTTTATGATGTGAAAAAGCTATAGTTTAGATGTTTTAGTTAGACGCATTGGATTCTTGAATTAGCTCATCAGTTCCGACTTCAGCGTCTTCTCTCAAGCGTTAATGCTCCTGGACGTGATTAAAATGAGAACTTTGAAGAGAATCCTGAACACAAGAACAGAATCAGAACTCTAAATCATGAATTGTAATCAAAATGCTCGTCAGGAAAGTCGCAATCGGATACTTTTCCGAGATTGTGGCAGGGATTGAACCTCAAACTTTTGGATTCAGCAGGTGAATATCGCTCAAAAACAAGTCACCGGTGGTGTCTTTGTCTTTTTAAATGTCTTCTCACTCCCGATTAGTGAAACTGAACCTGCACGTTAGACGAATATCCTCCATGACAAAGAGCTGAGGGCTAATTAGCTGCTTAATAAGCCTGTCATTAGCGGGTGAGTGCTCCGGCAGAGGCGCGTTACACTGGCGCAGGTACACAAACTCCGGCTTACACAGTTGTACATGTGGTCTCACACTTGTATCTGACTTTTATCACGTCTAATTAACAGTCTGTCAAGAGGCAGCAGGTAGACGACTGGGGGCTATTCTATTTTTAAGAGATCTAAACAACTATTTTTACATTCAGGTGCAGCTGCTTCTCTTAAGGCTTTCAAAGTATGGCTGTCGAAGTTAACACAATAACAGCGTTAAAGCCCTCCCACTTAAAGAGAGTTCTGAAATGGAAGACAAGACGCTCACACAGCTGTTTGGAAAGGGCTGTTACTTTATGAAATATCTTTAATACATTTTCTGCTTGTTTTTATTATCACAAGAAGAAGAAAAGAAAGTTATCTCTGTGCATTTCTCAAAGTGTTGCCATGTGCCGTTCCCTCGCTGTACGACATAATGAACACACTGCTGGAAAAGCGCGCCTGAGCTGGGATTCACGTTTTATTGTTGAATATTGTAGGCCGGATTGTGTGTAGGGTTTTCCTGTGTCATTATGATGTAGTTAGGCTACTGTTTTGACTTCTCTCTGCACATGGCGTCTGTGGAGTCTGTAGATCATTTAACAATTATACAATGACTAAATTACGTTGATGATTCTTTTAATAACTTTTTCAGCCCTGTGTTTGAATATTTGTATGTATGAGTTTTCCCCCCCATTTTCCTCATGTAATAAATTAAATGCATTAAGCTCTAGTCCAGGCATAATGTAAAAGCAGTTCTGATGGTCAAAATGAGACCGCTGGTGCGCTCTGGCTTCTGAACGATGAGAAACGCACTTCTAAACGCATTGTGGAAATAGATTAGGATGATATGAATAGGTAAGTGAAGTGTGGAATGTGTTTGGACCACTACAAACAGTGAATGACAACAACAAACAACAAAATTAACTAGCTCTGTTGACAGTAAAAATCAGGTTCAGCGCCTCACAGAACGTTTACAGAACCACCTGCACAATCCAATATTTAAGTATTTGATAGAATAGGTCATTGTGAAAGATTCTTGAGTTTTGTTAACGCCAACTCGTATCACATGATGGCACAAATACTATACTAATAACTAGGGCTGTCACTAATGATGATTTTAGTAGTCGACTAGTCAAACGATTACTTCTATTGTACATTGAAACATTTTAAATATTTCACCTACCAAATAAATGTTGAAACATGGCAACTGAAGGCTTCTAGATATTATATTATTTATAATGTTTACAAACAAAATGTATATTTTTCAGGAATTCTTTTTTGTTCTTTGATATTTTGAGTTAATAATGCAAAAAAAATATGTATTTTCTCATGAAAACAATTAAATGAATGATTATCAAAAGATGACAATGCTTAGCGTTTATAGTCGATGAGTCACGATTAGTTCAGTTTACAAGACGATCTGTATACTTTTCTCAAGCCCCATTTTACTTGTGCTATGCTAAGAGACTGTAATGTCCCGTAGTAAAGTAGGTTTTTTGCACTAAGCAGACGGAGCGCAGTGCGTCGGTGAGTGAAGTACCTGGCGTGGTCTTCTCCAGGATGTACCAGCGATAGAAGGCCCTCTTCTTCTGCTCACTCAGGTCCGAGCCGTGCTGCAGCAGCCAATGAGAGATCCGGCTCTGACTGATGCCTGCGCCGCAAACACGCACCCAAGAAAGTTAAGCTCAAGCTCAAGTAGATGCTGCGTCATTAAATTTCAGTTTTTTAAATGACAACAAATAAGAGACACTTTTGTATTTCCATCGTAGAAATGTCATTTAGTTTACTCTTCTGTTCCAAGAAATACAAAAATAAAAACGTCTCGACAAAAAATCCTATTTGAGCTTCACAAAAAAGTATACGTTGTGGTAAAGTCTGTAATACATCTGGAAAAGAAATGACGTTTCTGCAAGTATTTGTCCAGTAAAACCTGTGTGTTTTTCATAATCTCTTTTTACAAACGCAAATAACGTCAAATCCAACAGTAAATGTCTTTAAAATGGGCTGTTGCAAATGTAAGAACTGTAGGGTACGAGCTGTTCTTTTTCGTTTTCACTGCGTTGAAAAAAAAAACCACCAATCGCTCTTTTATTATCATTTTGTTGGTAATTGTCGAATCCTGTGACTATTTTGACCGTGTTATCCACAAAGCTGCATTTAAACCTAAAAAGTCACATTGAAGCTGTACAAAAGAGAAAATTACATAACACTTTCACTCACAGATCACTCTTTTGTGAGTCTTTGTGCCTCTAAAAGCCCAGATTGTGATTAATTAGCAATTGTTCGGCATCTCGTCTCGGGAGAAATGTTATCATCAAAACGACGCAAGGGATGAACTGATTTTACATTACAATTATTTCTGATTGGCTTGTCCAACTGACATTAACAGGAAATTAACACATGTAATGTTAATGTCTAGTCTGTGTTTTAATAAAGATTGGGTTACACAGGAAAACTAGACTTCACTGGACATTTGGTTAAATTGCAGTACATTTATTCGTAATTAGGGATGTCAAGATTATATACAATTATAATATATGTATCATAATGTAATTAAATGTAAACGCAAAAAATATAATCGTGACAAATTTTAAATATTTAATTTCATGTCCAATAAAATCCTACAAAAAAGTTCAAGTTTACGTCACATTAACTTCCATTTCATAAAGCTGGTCATACACTCCAGGAACGGTGGTCGATGCTACAATATGAATGAAAGTAAACGAAGGATTACACTGTTGTTTTGTGCATGTAATTGTGAATATTCGCCAGTTTCTCGTAAAACAGTAACATCTGATATTGTTCTTTGCTTTGTTTTTAGTCCATCATTTAAAACTGGTCCATCCTTGGATTGTCTTGCAGTTTCTAGATTAACACTAGATAAATTTCCACGGCCAGTAAAAATCTGAATACTAGACTAATCAAGTAACCCAAAAATTAGATCATAGTTTTGGTGTGTGTTTAAATGGGCAAGAGAAATCTGAACATCAAAAACACTTGGAGACACGTAGTGGATTTTTAGACTGTGTAATTTGGAAGACAGAGTACAAAGAATTTTAAAAGAAATCTTTAACATTTTCTAAATTCTTCTGTCTTTGCCACGTTAGTTTGTCCTTTCTTTGCATCCTTTTCCATGTTCAGTACTCCGATAACTCCAGAAATCAGACAATGATCCGATGTTTGGCGTGTGAACATGAGCCAGTGTGAGAGGTTGGACTCACCCGTGACCTGTGCCACCACGGCCTGAGAGATTCTCCTGTTCCCCAGAAAGGCCTTGATCTCCTCCTTCACCAGACTGCTCTCCCTCCTGCACAACACACACACACACACACACACACACACACGCGTCATGTAGAGCGCACTTCACACATGACAGAAGTCTGCCAAACGGCTGAAATGTTCTTTAAAGACACACATCTTCCAGTTGTCTAGGACGTGTTTGACGTGGTGGCATAGTGGTTAGCTGCACTAGTCACTCACAGAGAGGGAGTTCAATTCCTGGATCATTTGGTGTTTGCATGTTCTGCCGGTGTCTGGGTTCATTGCACACTACTAAGGGTAAGGTTAGGAACAACGTTTGGTAAAGGGTAAGGTTAGGAACAACGTTTGGTAAAGGGTAAGGTTAGGAACAACGTTTGGTAAAGGGTAAGGTTAGGAACAACGTTTGGTAAAGGCAACTGGTTACGGTAAAAGTCGCGTCCACTCCAAACCCCTACCCGGTAGAGTTGGAACAACGTTTGGTAAAGGGTAAGGTTAGGAACAACGTTTGGTAAAGGTAAGGTTAGGAACAACGTGGTAAAGGGTAAGGTTAGGAACAACGTTGGTAGGTGAGGTGAAGGTTAGGAACAACGTTGGGGTAAAGGGTAAGGTTAGGACAACGTTTGGAAGGTAAAAGGGTTAAGGTTAAGGAAACAACGTTTGGTAAAGAGGATAAGGTAGGAAACAACGTTTGGTAAAGGGTAAGGTTAGGAACAACGTTTGGGGTAAAGGGTAAAGGTTAGGAACAACGTTAGGTAAAGGGTAAGGTTAGGAACAACGTTTGGGGTAAAGGCGTAAGGTTAGGAAACAACGTTTGGTAAAGCGGTTAAGTTTAGGAACAACGTTTGGTAAAGGTAAGGTTAGGAACAACGTTTGGTAAAGGGTAAGGTTAGGAACAACGTTGGTAAAGGGTAAGTTAGGAACAACGTTGGGTGTAAAGGGTAAGGTTAGGAACACGTTAGTGTAAAGGGTAAGGTTGTAGAAACAACGTTGGTAAAGGGTAAGGTTAGGAACAACGTTTGGTAAAGGGTAAAGGTTAGGAACAACGTTGGTGTAAGGTAAGGTTAGGAACAACGTTAGGCTAAAGGGTAAGGTTAGGAACAACGTTGGGGTAAAGGGTAAGGTTAGGAACAACGTTGGGGTAAAGGGTAAGGTTAAGGAACAACGTTTGGTAAAGGGTAAGGTTAGGAACAACGTTGGTAAAGGGTAAGGTTAGGAAACAACGTTTGGTAAAGGGTAAGGTTAGGAACAACGTTAGGTAAAGGGTAAGGTTAGGAACACTAGGTAAAGGGTAAGGTAGGAACAACGTTTGGTAAAGGTAAGGTTAGGAACAACGTTTGGTAAAGGGTAAGGTTAGGAACAACGTTTGGTAAAGCGGTAAGGTTAAACAAGTTAGGTAAAGCGGTAAGGTACAATGTTACGAAGGACAGAGATAGACCCCTGATCGAGCACTAACCATAAATATATTTGGTTAATCAATAGTTGTGCTTGTTCACGTCATAATATAATCGTAACATCCATCCATCTTCTTCCGCTTTATCCGGGCCGGGTTGCGGGGGCAGCAGTCTAAGCAGGGACTCCCAGACTTCCTTATCCCCAGACACTTCCTCCAACTCCTCCGGGAGGATCCGAGGCGTTCCCAGGCCAGCCGAGAGACATAGTCCCTCCAGCGTGTCCTGGGTCTCCCCGGGCCTCCTCCCGGTGGGACATGCCCGAACACCCTCCCTAGGGAGGCGCCCAGGAGGCATCCGGAACAGATGCCTGAGCCACCTCAGCTGGCTCCTCTCGACGTGGAGGAGCAGCGGCTCTACTCCAAGCTCCTCCCGTGTGACTGAGCTCCTCAACCCATCTCTAAGGGAGCGCCCAGCCACTCTGCGAAGGAAACTCATTTCGACCGCTTGTATCCGCGATCTTGTCCTTTCTCCTTTCGGTCACTACCCAAAGCTCATGACCATAGGTGAGGGTAGGAACGTAGATTGACCGGTAAATCGAGAGCTTTGTCTTTCGACTCAGCTCCTTCTTCACCACAACAGTCCGATGCAACAACCGCATCACTGCGGACACTGCACCGATCCGCCTGTCAATCTCACGCACCATCCTTCCCTCACTCGTGAACAAGACCCCGAGAAACTTGAACTCCTCCACTTGGGGCAAGGACTCCCCACCCACGCGGAGAGGGCAAGCCACCTTTTTCCGGTCGAGAACCATGGCCTCAGATTTGGAGGTGCTGATTCTCATCCCAGCTGCTTCACAGTCGGCTGCAAACCGTTCCAGTGCATGTTGCAGGTCCAGGTTTGATGGAGCCATCAGGACATCATCATCTGCAAACAGCAGAAATGAGATCCTGCGTTCTCCAAACCGGTCCCCTCCGACCCCTGACTGCACCTAGAAATTCTGTCCATAAAAACAATGAACAGAACCGGTGACAAAGGGCAGCCCTGGCGGGGTCCAACACGCATTGGGAACAGGTCTGACTTACTGCCAGCAATACGAACACAGCTCCTGTTTCGGTCATACAGGGACCAGCCAGCCCTGAGCAAAGGGCCCCGGACCCCGTACTCCCGCAGCACCCCCCAAAGGGCACCCCGTGGGACACGGTCGAAAGCCTTCTCCAGATCCACAAAGCACATGTGGATTTGTTGGGCAAACTCGCATGAACCCTCGAGCACCCGATGGAGAGTATAGAGCTGGTCCAGTAACAACTAAATAATAATAATAATTGTGACGGAAAAAATGCAGTGTAAAAAACCTTTTATCTGGCCGTTTTTGTCACATTAACATTTTGTCATTCAGGTCGAGTTCATAGTTTGTCACGAACTTGGGGTAGAGTTACATTTTGGACAATGTGAATGAAAGATGAAATATTTCCCTGTTGTTTGGCCTCAGTAATAGTGAAGAATCATTAAATTGTGATGTTTTTTCCCACAATAATCGTAACACTAGAATCTCATATCATGACATCCCTAGTGTCTGTACCCAAACTGCACCGACACCAAAAGATCACAGGCGTTCACACAATTAGAAATATTTATGAAGAAAACTACTAGTAACGGTGCATTTATTGGTAAAACGGCAGATTAAACTCACAGTTTGAAATTGACTAATTCCAAGCCAAATAATTCCTTTTAAAAACGCTGTAAAATAAACCGACTAATAAAAATTTTTATCAACTAAGACTCCATGGCCGGCAGCCCCAGTGCAATTATTATTAATCAAACTCACTTACCCTAAAATCCACATACCATTCATAAAAATAAAACTAAGACGAGACCGTTTCAGGCAAATCGAGGCCTTACACAGTATTTGGACTTCAGAGCAAACGAATGAAGATAAGAGAAGAATGGACGCCATTTCTATGACAAATATTGTAATGAATTTGATCTAAATGCCAGTTCTGACTTTGGAGAGTGTTAGTTTCAAGAAGGTAGTGAGTTCAGGCCAGAAATAAAGGAATCTTTAAATCATTCTGTCATATGTACATACACAGGCTCCAAAACGTGCCGTGTGCAAAGAGAAGAGGTTTTATGACTCAAGACAAAGCAGTCAAAATGACACAGGAAATTTCCTCAAGCGGCTTCAATTCGGCGTTGTTTGGATAAAAATAATTCACAAAATTAATCTAAAAAAAAAAATAACAAAAATCTGCATTTACAAGTAGTTTTCTGTAATAAGGTTTGAGAGCTTTTGCCATAATCGATGTCATGAACAGCCCTGGAATACACAGATTATATAAAAAAGTGTAATAAACTTTTCATACACGCTTCATAATGTTTTGCCTCCAAATTCCACCTGACAACGGCTCAGTTTTCCTGCATTGTGCATTGTTTTTTGCCGAGGCACAATCAAAGCGACACACAAAAGGCGAGGTCTTTCAAATCAGTCGTAATCATGCGTTTGTTATGTTCCTCGTTTTGTGTAAAGCGTAGCGCCGCCGTGCTCCTGTCTGGGCGGGTGAATTAAAAAAAGCCCAGAACATGCAGAGACTTGCAGAAAACACACAGTCACACAGTGTACCCACCCTGCTTCCTGGCACCGCGCCTGCCTCGCTCCCCCCTATACATCTATAATAACACGAGCAGGACAAACACAAACACGCATATTACAGTCTTGTTCGTCTGCACGGACTAAAGTACACGGCATTTCTACAACTAGAAACAATGCAATCCTGACAATCGCGCAAAGTCAGTAAAGAAAGATGGACATTTGCATCTGTGGGGTGTTTCTGGCAAAACAAAGACGCTGTGATGGTGAAGGTATAGAAAAGAACATATTGATAAACCAGCAAAGAAATAACAAGAAATTGTACCAAAATGCTGACGATTATTTAAGTAGTGGACTGGTCAGAAATGGTTAAATATATATACAGATTTAAGCAAATAAAGGTTGAAATGTGGTGAAGAAGGTTTCTACAATATTTACAAATAAAATTAGATAGTACAAATTGTTTATTATTTATTTTGTTGTCTTTGTTACAAAAAGTCTGCATGTGTTTTAGAGTCTGTACGATCCAGATAACAATTGTGCTTATCAAAATACAATTACGATTATCGAATTAGTCTTCTAGTCACGATTATTTTGATTAATCACTGCAGCCCTTGATCTAAACATTATAGCTTTTCAACAGGTTGTATACTTTTATAAGTCCAACCTTAAAAAAAAAAAAAAACATTTTTGTGAGCACATATGTACATTTTGCAGGCTGGCAAATTTTCAAATGTAATAATACTGTGGAGCGTCAGTACCAACATTAGGCCTAAAATAACAAATGCGTCACAACATTTTTTGACATCCAGCATCAATATCCTCCTCAGCGGTCTCATGCGGCACGGCTAAAATTAGAGACTCAAAAGTGCTGCTTGTATCGACACTGGTGAATCAATGTAGCACAAGCAGAACAAGGACTGGCAGCAGGAGAGAGGGAGAGGGAGAAGAGAGAGAGACAAAGGGTATGAGAGAGAGAGAGAGAGAAACAAAGGGGATGAGAGAGAGACAGACAAAGAGGGGAAGAGAGTTTCAGAGATATAGTGGGAGGAGAGAGGGGAGAGTAAGGGAGTGAAGGAGGAGAAAGAGTGCAAGGAGAGAAGTTGGGGGGGTTGAAAGAGGAAAAAGAGAGAGGGAGAAGTGAGAAAAGAGAGGCAGGAGAGATAGAGGGAGAGAAAGAGGGGAAAAGGAAAAGAGAAAGGGAGGGGGTAAAGAGGTTGGGAATTAGAGAGAGGAAGAAGAGATGAGAAAGGGAGGGTAAAGAGGAGGAAAGAGAGGGCGAAGAAGGTAGGTAAGAAGGTAGTAAGAAGGAGGAGGACGGTAGGGAAGAAATGATGGAGAGAGAATAGAGAATAAAAGCGGCAGGAGAGAAGGGGGAGAGAGGTGAGAGGAAGGAGAAAGAAAGAACAGAGAGAGAATAGAGAGAAAGCTGGGAGAGGGAGGGGAGAAAGAGGAGAGGGTGAGGGAGGAAGGAAGGATAAAGAGAATGGAAAGAGGAAAGTAGGGGGAGAGAGAAACAAGGAGGAGGGAGGGAAAAGGAGGAGAGAAAAGAGGGAAGCATTGGAAAGGGAGTGAATAAAGAGAGAGAGCGGGAGGGGGAAAAGAAGTGGGAGGGAGGAAAGCGGGAAAAAGAAAAAGGGAGATAGCGAGAGAGAGAGAGTAGCGGGAGGAGGAAGGACACGCTCCCGCCGACAAAGACCACGCGGAAACGGGCACTTTTACTGAGAATAAGACGTGTCAAGGGCCTCGTGGGTTCGTTGGACGAGCCGGAGCGCCGCGTCACGCCCCCGCCAGCTTCAGGGGGAGGGGGGGGGTGACAGGCGTGGGGCGAGCGGGGCGAGCGAGGCGGCTGAGTGCTACTTAACTTTGTGCTCCATCAAAATCCAGGACAAGTGCTATAAAGAGCAGCGCCGCACTGTACCAGAGAAAATGTGCCATAAGCAAACTTCAAATGCAACAACGGGAAACAACGTGATGATTCTCTGATGTAACGTTTGTCAGGAAGTATAATGTCACTTTGAGGTTGAAGGCGTGTCCTGCCGATCGATCAGGTTACTAAAGGGGGGTGTGTCTTTATGTGTATGACGCCAAACTGCATTCAAAAGCACTACAACTTCATCGGTATTCATGCAAAACACAACTATTAATGCAGAAAAAAGTACTGGGAAACCATGTATTTATGTATAAAAAGAGTGAGTTTAATCTTCCTTTTTAACGTATAAATACACACAAAAGTAGAAAGTATTTCAGCTAATTTACCCCATACCTTCTAATTTTTGCATTTTAAATCCTAAGACTCCATCGACTGATTAATCGACTAAACTGCAAAACAGATTATTAGAAAAATACGGAAGAATTTACCTAATCAACTTTTCATCAAGTTATTCCACTGATTTTTATTGTTAATTTCTTGTTAATTATTTACTGCAGTCCAAACTTATTTCTCACTTTCCTAATACATTCCAAGCATCTTAATTATTTACCAAAATTAGTTCATTCATCCCCTGTATTTGTTATAAGTACGGTTGTCAAAAGTATCCAAAATCAGATACTAATCAATACTAAAACTAGTACTGAAGCTAGATACTAGATCACATTAACAAGATAAAATTAGTCCTTTCCTGAACAGTTTGTAACACAGTAACAAAAAGAAAGTAATGTGTGTAATATTATAGTGTTGAAAATGACATTCTATTATCTAAAAAGTACACGAGTTTCAAGTAAATTTAAAAAGGGAAAAAATGAAATATTCTTTTGATTGAAAATAGATACATTTGACAGACTTTGGACTAAATGGGATGTTTTCTTTGGGTTTCCAAAGGCAGACATTTTTTTCCTCTCTCTTTTTATGCTTTGTTGGATGCATAACATTTATATCTGTTCTCTCTCTGGTCTTGTTTCTATTTCACTGTTTTTGTGTCTTTATGTGTTCAGATTCATCATGGTATTCAGATTGATCACGGTGTTCCCAGTGGGAAAAATATTTCTAATTGTATACTTTTGTATGCTTTTTCCAAAATAGAATACAAATATTGACAAGACTTAAATCATTAGTCAAAAAAAACAAACAAACAAACAACAATCCACACATTAAGACCCCCAAAACCTCACTAGAGTCTGACCAAATGTACCATCAATTCAACATTCAAAGGTTGTCCTTATACACTGCTTTACAAATAAAGTTTTACTGATTGATTCTTTTGTTAAACAACTATTTCTATTAAGGGAATTTGTGCTGATAAAGAGAGCTCTGATCAAATTATTGTGGAGAGAAGGTAGTAAATCCAAGGAAATGTCTAACTATAAAACCTCACACTGTTGGTCACTGCATCAGGGGAAACACTTGTATTATGGGATACTTCCCAATTAAAGGTGCGCAATGTAACTTTTCTTGTGCCGTTTTCACCACCTACATACCATGGAGAAGAGCTGTGAATCTCTGAAAAACTACAGCCAGCTATTGCAATTTGATGCGACTGATATTGTCATCGTAAAACCTTGAACAAAGCACGAAAAGACCAATTTAGTGACTTTTTACCTTTCACGGACATTTCCTGCCATTTCGCTCACTGTTTTGTTTAGGTTTTTAATCATTGTTACATAGACACTAGCGTTTTCTGAGAGCATAGAGAGACAGATTGTCATTTTGCCAGCTCGTACAGCGCTAAAGGCTCTTAGCTAAATCACATCAACGTCGCTAACACGGCAAGCTGCCTTTACTGCAGATGTATTCCTCGACATAAACGCTGCAGCTGCACACTGTACGCTCTCATACTAAGTCATTTGAGAGGACACAACTTTCATTTGGAAGGACACTGGGCAAAAGATTAATGACACATTTTAGTGAAAAGATCGGTACAATTATTTATTTATTTTAAATCGCTTTGTTTGTCCACAACATCAAGAAAAAAGTTCAAAAATTAGGCCTTTGATCATGTGTATTTTTAACTGTAGTAGTAGTGGTGGTGGATACATCATAGCTCATCATAAATATTCATAGCACAATTTTCAGTTACTTACCGAACAGATTTCCAGATTTTTTAATAATATTATGAACTAGACTGATACGTAAATCTGTTGGCCAACATAGTGTTTATATTGTGCGGTTTATTGTCTCTTATTCATGGATTATAGTTTCCCGTTATATGCAACATTTTGAGGACTTTTCCAATTCAAAGAGAAAATATTTTGTTTAATTTAAAAGGGCGTATAACATTTTCTAATTTTGACTTTATTTCGTATATTAATACCTGTTGTACGTATAAATTATAGTTTTACAACCAATCGAGTAGGTATTTGTGGAGAAAGATCTGTTGAAAAATGACAGGAAGTGACATCACAATAGGGACACTCATTCCAGTCAAAAATCATGCATAATTTATTCAACAACTGTTTGACTCACTAAACAATAATTCAACAAACAACTAAAGTCTCTCTCATATATTTTTATTTGTCAAATAAAAACAATTGTGACATTTGAGAAGTTTTTGCCGAGTGTTTCCTTGGTAATTTCATAGGGCGATGTCATCAATTACAAACAGGAAGTAAATTTATAAACCTAAAAAATGTGCTATTCTGGGATACGATGATTATTTTTTTTTAGCAAAATTCAAAATACATTTATCTTAACTGCATTGTTGTTCAATGAGTCTTCCAACCTATCAGAGGCACTTTAAATTGTTCATCGCTATGGCAACGGCTCCAATTTCCCCAATAATTTGAAACCCATTGCATTGTTTGCAGTGAAAATGACATCCGTCTGAGCACAGATACTGGTAAGGCCTCTGTTTTAGTCTCGCTGGATCTCAGTGTGCTGCATTTGACACTGTCGATCATGGGATTCTTCTATAGAGACTAGAGGACAAGGTTGGGCATCACTGATATGGCCTTTGCATTGGTTTAAGTCCTCCCTTGAAAACAGGAAATACTTTGTTGAGATTGGGTGACTGTATCTCTGGCAGCAAGGCTCTGACCTGTGGAGTGCCCCAAGGGTCAATCCTTGGACCCCTTCTGTTCAATCTATACATGCTGCCGTTGGGACAGTTAATACAAAATAGTGCCGTCTCCTACAATTATGCAGGACGACCACTCAGATCTACGTCACTGACGGCAGGGTGAATATGGATCAGTCGAGTCACTCTGTCACTGCCTTCAACAGATCAGTGTGTGGATGCAAAAGCTTTCTCCAGCTGAACTCAGACAAGACTGAAATCATTGTCTTCGGCCCACAGAAACAAAGAGAAAGTGTTAGCAATCACCTCTAGTCTCCCTCTCCAAAATCTGTAACCCAAAGTAAGAAATTTAGGAGTAATAATGGACTCAGAACCTGAATTTCCACAGCTACATCAATTCAATAACATCAGTAGCTTTTTTCCATCTGAAAAACTTTGCCAAACTTAAAAGTTAATAGTGTATAAACCAGACTTGGAGAGGCTTATCTAAGCATTTGCGCTCCAGTAGATTAGACTACTGTAACGGCCTGCTCACTGGCCTCTCCAAACGAGCTGTAAAACAGCTGCAGTACATCCAGAACACTGCTGCCCGGGTCCTGACTAGAACCAGGAAGTACGATCACATTAGTCCTATGCTCAGGTCTCTGCACTGGCTCCCTGTGGCTCAGAGAATAGACTTTAAAAGCAGCACTGCTGGTTAACAAGTATCTCCATGTCCTAGAACCAAAGTACATCTCGAACATGTTCGTGCTATATGAACCATCTCAGACTCCGAGGACCTCAGGGACCGGCCTCCTGCTGGTGCCGAGAGCCAAGACCAAACACGGTGAATCTGCGTTCCAGTTCTATGGGGAAAAGGTCTGGAATCGCCTTCACAATGTTGTGAGACAGGCCCCAACCCCGGCTGTGTTTAAATCTAAAGACTATTTTGTTTAGCCGCGCCTATGACTAAAATACATTAATCTGGTTTTTCATATTTTAAATACCATGTTAATGTGTTTTATTTATTTATTGTGACTTACACTGTATTGTGTCTTTTATGTGTTTTTGACTTTGTAAAGCACTTTAAATTGCACTTTGTACAAATTGTGCTCTATAAATAAAATGTGATTTGATTTGAAACAGAGCTGTGGCTGTGTCACTGCTATATCACTTTTCCTTTTCATAATGTATGCAAATAAATGTATGTAACAGAGTTTAAAATAATTCCATTCAAATTGGGAGAAATTTAAACAGCCAAACTGACTTCAATATACTGTATATGTAGAGTTGCTTTGGGGTCTAAAATAAAAAAGATTCACATGATAAAAAAAACTTTAAAATGTAAAGTAAAACAAACATATTGGGTGATTTCTACAAAACGCCTTCATTCATTTGCACCTGCTCCTGTCCATGTTGAACCACAAATACGTCATTATATCATTTCTGATGGAACACTTACAATGTAATTAGCCGCACGTTAACGAACAATAGAGCCTTTATGTTGGTTATTCTGCAGCCAAGTCACAGGATGTACATCTCCTTATGGCACTCACTGAAACACATTCATCACGAGTGTCACGTGCGCCAAAATAATCAGTTTCTGTGCCATTTTCAGCTATTTATAGTGAACTCTGGTTTAACTGCTTTGCGAGGATTAGAAATAACACAACTGCCCTCATGTCTTTTTTTTTGTGTGGCATCATCTAGAAATAATAATCCATTGTATATTTAAATAAACTGGATTGACAATGTATCAGAACTAGTACAAGACCACATGATAACACAAAGAAAGTACTATTATTTTGTCTAAACAATAAAATAAAATAAAAATGTATTACAATTTCTTAATATCAAAATCAAGTTTGAAATTGTAGTGTTAGGATGAATTTTTTATGAATAAAATTTGAATAAACATTTTTTTTTAAAAAGGTGTATGTAACTTTTCTGTTCCGTTACCTGCTCGTCTCCATGAAGTGATTATTGTTCCACAGTGCGGCATAGGGATGTCACGATATCAAATTTTAGTGTTACGATTATTGTGAGAACAAACAGACTGATTTAACGATTATTCACGATTACTGAGCTTGTGACTAAACAGCGAAATCTTTCGGTGTAATCCCTCATTCGTCCAGGAGTGTTGCATTGTAGAAAAAGATTCAGTTGTAGTCATCTGGACTCTGTTTTAGAAAAACAAAACGTTTCGACTCTCAAAGAGTCATTCTCAATCTGTGAAACAAGTCTGAGAACTCCTGTTTATATACTACTCTGTGAAAGCCCTGCCCACAGGGCGGGACCCCTGATAATTCTGAGCAGGGAGAAAAGATGGTTTGAAAGAGGAGTTAAGGAGGCAATCTTTGTTAAAAAAGAGAATCCTTCCTTAAATCGTAATGGAGGTTTAAGATTCAACCTTCCGGTTGTTTATAATGGTTTGTTGAAACCCAGGAGACGCCCAAGGCATTCTGATGCTAATAAAGGGACTCAGGAAAGAGGGAGCCAACGTCAGTGAACAATAGGCCAATCCCATTTGGTTTCGATGGCCCATTATCAGGGGTCCAGCCTTGTGGGCAGGGCTTTCATAAAGTAGGATATAAACAGGAGTTCTCAGACTTGTTTCACAGATTGAGAATGACTCTTGGATGAGAGTCAAAATGTTTTGTTTTTTCTAAAACAGAGTTCAGATGACTACAACTGAATCTTTTTCTACAGTGAAATCTTTAATTTTCTTTCATTCCGGTGGTCTGACATGTTACTGTTCCTCAAGTTTGTGAGCAGTTTTACGGAATTTACGAAAGATTGAACTAAAAATACTTTTTGCTTGTCACGATAATTATTTTTTAGTTCTTACAATTATATTTTTACCTGAATAATCATGATTAGCAATTAACCGATTAACTGAATAATCCTGACATCCCTAGTGCGGCATTAAACCAATATACCTCCATGGAGACAAGCAAGTTACGCCCACCAGGCCGAGTTACAGGTCAGATCTGTGGCGAGGCGACCATGCTCACAGTAAGAATGCATGTTTTTCCAACGTGTTTTTGGCCATAAAGTCACTTGTAATTGAATATGAAAGACAGAGAGGTTTGATGTCATACTGTGGAACGTTCCAGACAAGGCAATAATGTCACCATGGAGACGAGCAGGTTGCAGGCTCTCCATACGGTCTAGTGCACCTTTAAAAAAAAAAATTTGTATACATTTTGCTTCCATGGTTTGGTATTTTTGAGACAGATTCAGTCATAACAGCCTAAGCTACAAGTGTGCCAATGTGTAACAAAGTCCATTTCAAAGACAACCTCGGTCACAAGTATATAGTATTTAGAGTAAACGTACACTTGAATTGAATGAGTAAACAAGGCTGCGAACTTTGAACTTTTCACATCACATTCCAACCACAGCTACACACAATGACAGTTTCTACCTTTGTATATTATCCACAACTATGACAAGAACCCTTCACTTTACTTACCATATTTGCGACTGGGGTCAATTACCTTCATCACCTTCTCAATGTTTATGCCAAGATAAAAAAATGACATAATACATTGACTGTAGACACACTATAGATGTAGAAGTGTACCATTTTGAGCACTGAACAAAGGGTGAAACCAGTTGTCGATTGCGCAATTTTAATATCACGTCTCAACAGCAGCATAGCCATTTTGACACGCTCGAATGTGGAGTGCTCTCGTTCGTCTGTGCTGCTGGCTCCACAATATCATCAGCAAACCACAAATTACCATTTACATTTCCTCGCGCCGTCGCTGACACCGGTTTGAAGGTGCTCCTATATGTTACTATGGAAACAAAGCCCCCACTTCTTGGTTAGCTGCGGGCTACGGCAACTTTGAAACAATAATTTAATCTTTTGGAGTCTGCCCACTTTTTGCTGCATTAGGAAAACAAAAAAATATGAACAAGGCACAGTTGCTGCATTAATTAAGGAGCAGAATAAACTTTGTTCCCAAACAATTACATTATTGTTTGGTCTGCCTCACTTTCTTCTACAGTCTGCATTTCAAAGTCCCCTTCAATGTCAAGTCTTGACAAATATAAAGCTTAATGACATAGGTCTCCGAGGTTTAGTAACCAAGAAAATCACAGTTGCATATAAAAGTATTATTCATAATCAAGGTCAATTTAAGCTTAATTGCACTACAAAGGGATAAAAACAGTCATCCAAGGCTAAAGATTTCTATGATGGACAAAAAAAAAGTCTAATGCCAGGACTAAACATGCTGCATTTAATTAGGAAACAACTAAATACCATTAGACCAGTGCCCCACCTACGCAATAAACAAAAAACATAACCAAAACCCATGCAATCAAGGGCAATCATTTCCTTAAACTGGCCCACTATGTAAAAAGAAAACACTACAGAAACTTTATCACTGACTAAAACATAAGTCTAGCACCTTCTGTCAGTAAACATTATCCCTTTGGTTTCAAAATTCAACAACAGTGTATGACTAATGTGTAAAAGTGTCTGATAGTAAACTCTTCAGTAAAGCAGGTGTCAATAAAGCCTCACAAAAGAACAATGTCTATGCAATACATTTGTGCACTGTTATACGCTGCAGTCTGCAGTGTGTGACATTCGTTTGTGGATAATGTTCTTTGTATGCACCAAAATATCACAACAACATATAATATAGGTCTTTACTATGTCTGCTGGGTCCTCACATCACTCTACATTAAGATCATACATCAGTGTGCAAAAACACTGGAGGCAAGGCAGGTGGAGTGCTAAAGGACCACAATGCTTTGCCTGTAGCTTTGGGTTAGTGGAGTGAATGTCTCTACAAACAGAACTGCACTACATATTATGACACACTCTTTTCAGTGGTATTTTCTGATTCAGAGGTCAAGAGAGCCTTGTAAACAAGGTCTGAAAAAGCTTGAGAACTCTTCACTCGAAAAAGGGCCAACTCAGATGTGCACTGACACTGACAGACAGCTTGTCACACGCTGAAAAGAAGGTAGTGTTGGAAAGAGTCCACATGGCTTTGGACACACACAGTCAAACTCTGTGAGGCAGGGACACAACCACTCTGCCGACCACAAACAACTGTCACAAATCAGTAAGTGTGGCCGTAATTCTAATAAGGCCCTACCAGCACTGACCTCACGAGCTCCTCCACCTTGTCGTCGATGTCCAGGTCCTCTTCCGTTGGCTCGAACCCAAAGGCGCGGGCCGCAGCTGCACTGTTCACCGGGTAACGAGGCGGGGACAGCTTACCGTTGGGTGTGGCCGCCAGACTGTCCCGCCCATTCTGTGCCAGCGCCACCAGTGACACGGGCGAAGGCAAGATGGCTGACGGCGGGGGCGGGCCTGGAGGAGGGGATGTGTCATAGCTGTTGCTGGGCGATGGAGAATGCGCCCCACTGTTAGCGTACTGAGTCTGGGTAGAGGTGGAGATTTTGGCGGAGGTGGAGAGGTCGGTGGCATTGGCTTCACTGGTGCTGTTGCCGTTGCACGCAGATGAGGAGGACGAGGCAGTGTTGTTGTTGAACGCTGTGGCGCTGTTGGAGGCAGAGTTGTTGGTGCAGTTGTTGGCCCCGCCCACTACACCGTACAAGGAAGAGGAAGAAGAGGAGGAAGAGGTGCGGCGGCCAAACTTGTCCCCGTGCTCCCGGTCCAGCCGGTCCAGAGTGTCCAGCGCGTGAAGGATCTCCTGCTTGGTCATACCCGAGCGACGCAGGCGCTGCAGCAAATCTATCTGTTCAATAGTGAAGCGTGGCTCCTCGCTCAACTCAGTCATCCTGCTGCAGGGCATAAGACACAACTCACTGTCAGAGGCAGGAAGGAAACAGGAAACACAGGAGGAAGTTAGGAGGAAAGTGGAGGAAAGTCAAACCCAAGGAGAGGCAGAAAAAGTGCAATCAAGAGCAAAGAGCAGGGAAGAGGGGGGAGAGATGAAACAGTTTACAGACTGGAGGAGGCAGCGGAATGAGAGGATTAAGTGGGAAAAGAACATGCGGTAGAGTTGCAGATAGAAAAGAAAAGAGAAAAGCAATGGGGGCGAGTTAGAAATGAAACAGGAAAAACTGCAGGAGGGGTAAAAGAAAGAGGCAGCAGATAAGAAAAGAAGACGTGCAAGAGACACAAGTGTGAAAGAAAAGGAGGGAGGGGCAGGGCATAAAATCTGCTATTTTTGGGAAGCAGCAGGCAACGCACGCAGAGTGCCGGAGTCACCTTGACAGCTGATGCTATCTTAACATTCTGACTGCCGTTCTTTAAGAGCTACAATATATCCCCGGCTCGGCACACCACCCACGCTCTATGTTTTTCATAAGCAATTTACTGTGCTCACAATCAATGCAACTGGAATCAGACTGCGGCAGATTTTCCATCTTGTGTGCCAGCCCGACCTATGGCGATATGATAAATGCTTTAAAAGGGGTCACTGGCATTTTTCTACATCTGTGATAGTCCAAATCCCACAGATTACAGAGGGAACATAAGTGAAATCAGGCTGAGCAAGAGACACTTAGCTCTGACATCTATACTTTTGTTCAGCATGAAGGCAATTTAGGAGCATTTTGACATTCTGCATCCAAACAGCTGAAAGCTCTAACATTTACAGCTTAAAGTGGGGCTGGGCAATATGAGAAAACCATTTATCAAAATGTTCTACTCATATTGAGCGATCACAATGTTTGATTCTACTTTATTTTGTCTTATCAAAAACAAATTAAAATATTTTTCATTGTTCATTTCGTGAACATAAACAAGACATGCTTTAACTGATATTTGAAACAAAAAAAAAGTCTGCTTTAAACCACATGCTTTTACTGACAGAGGTTTGGACCTTCCCAAGCCTTTCATTGCATTTTTGTTAAACTCAGTTATACCAGATATCTCATTAAAAAACGCACAAATGAAAACTAAACGTATGGCTCTTTATGCAAAAATTGGAAAATTGATGACAGGATATTTGAGAATTAAATGTCACGGAGTCAGAAAACATACTGAGACATGACAACATAAATCAATACATGTCATTTAAGGACACCACTCAGAGCCTTTATTTTACATTATATACCTTAAAGCTGGTGAACATTAACTAACTGACCAACTAGTAAGTTCCCATTGCAAATAAGTAAATCATTATGAGATTGTAATCCATTCAAACACAAAATCTTATTAGTTAAATCTCAGAGGTCACCTGGGTCAGAAACATGCTCTCAAAAGTTCAGAGACTCAGCTGAAAGAACAGAATGTGCTCCAGACTCGGACTGGACAGGAAAGTTTACTGGCTCTAAAGACACGTGTGTGTCACTGATGACTAAAAACATGTAACGTTAATGACACAGAAACCTGGACACTGGTCCAGTTCCTCCTGATCTTTTTCAATCCATGACCCCAGGTGAAACAAACTTCTAAGGATGACACAAACTGCACAGACTATATGGTGAGGTTACAGCTGTTTACTTAGTTGCACATTGCTTTAAGAGCTGCTCGGCATGGGTGCTCCTTATGGGTGCTCCCCATGGGTGCCCCTTATGGGTGCTCCTCATGGGTGCTCCTCAGATGATGCCAGCTTTACGCCCTTTGCCCAAAGGCTAACGATGCTAGCGCATGTATATATTTATGCAGGAGCCTACACTTTTGACATTTTAACGCAGCGGTAATGTTAACAGAGAAGTTGTTCACGCTGTTGCTGTCCAAAGTGACATTTAGAGTTTAGACGGTTATTATGTGCACAGGGACAAACTTAGCACAGTCCGAGGCTGCACAGTTTACAGACTGATTAGCATAACAGGCTAGCCGTGCCAGCGCTGAGACTAGCTCACGTTAGCCGTCGGGGCTAGCAAACGTTTGATATGAATAACATCACTTTCCGTGTTGCACAGAGAAAAGTACACGACTTACCTCTCTTTCCAGTCACAGTACCATTTAAGAGGACAGTCTGAGCTACGATGCGCGCTGTGCCACTGCAGCGGAACAATGGTCTCAGTGCCCCGTCCGACCCCTTTCCAAGGATTTCTGATCAGAGGCGAATTATTTGCCTCTCTGCTTTGTCTGTCTGACAACAGCCATATTGACAACTTACACCTCTGAGGAGCTGCGAGGGAACTGTAGTTTTCCGCTCTCAAAGGCCTCTACCAAGCGGCAGAGCAGTGAGCTCCAAAAACTACAAGTCCCTGAGACGAAAGCGAAGCAGCGCTTCTACAGTTGTCAAAAAGAGACGCAGTTTCTCCTGTGGCCACAGCTGGAGCAGAGTGCGCTCCTCCACCGGGCTGTGCCAAGGACTGCGCCAGGGTCGGTGCCAAGGACTGCGCCAGGGTCTGTGCCAAGGACTATGCCAGTGTCTGTGCCAAGGACTATGCCAGGGTCTGTGCCAAGGACTATGCCAGGGTCTGTGCCCAGTGCTGCGCCAGGATCTGTGCCAAGAACTGTGCCAGGGTCTGTGCCAAGGACTGTGTCAAGGACTGTGTCAAGGACTGTGCCAGGGTCTGTGCCAAGGACTGTGCCAAGGACTGTGCCAAGGACTGTGCCAGGGTCTGTGCCAAGGACTCTGCCAAGGACTGTGCCAGGGTCTGTGTCCATGACTGTGCCAAGGACTGTGCCAAGGTCTGTGCCAAGGTCTGTGCCAGGGTCTGTGCCAAGGACTGTGCCAGGGTCTGTGCCAAAGACTGTGCCAAGGACTGTGCCAGGGTCTGTGCCAGGGTCTGTGACATGGACAGTGCGCCTGTGCCAGGTCCTGGACCCGGGCAAGAAAGTGATTAGATATTCAGTTTAATATGGTTGATTGTGAATATATCAAATAAAATTAATTTTACTTTGTCTTCTAAATACAGTTAGCTTGCTCAAAAAATCGACTTATCTAATGGCGCATCTCATTTTTGTTGTGTGTTTACATGCACAAAAGAAATGTAGGTTGTACCTGGTGTAGGTTCATATCTCTGTAATTACTGGGTCTATCCATATAAAAAAAAATAAAAAATTAAAACATTATTTGTTCACAATAACCTCATAAAGTGGTGCCATTATTCAACTCCATTGTCGTTGTTGTGAGTTGAAAGGACATCAAACTTTGAGATGAATATTGCAGAGAACGAATGTGGAGCCAATCCCAAACGAATAATCACATTTTCTGTTTTGGATATTTCTTCCATAAAATTCTAGAACATGACTGCAACATATTCCAGGGTTATGTGAGGGTTTTTTCTAGCCGTGTAAATACCCAATGTTGCACCAAATAAGCTTTGACACGGATCATGATTGACAGATGCCAAAATTTAAAGCAACTACCCTGGGCCTAATTAAAATAGTGCCTAGTTATCATTTATTTTTTCTTCTTCTTGTTTCAATTTCTTAAATATAAACAAACACAAAACAAGAAACACGACCAGAGAGCAAGACCAAAATAATAATATTAATAAGGTTAATAATAAAAATGACAAAGTATGACAAAGCATAAAAAAAATTACGGCATAAAAAGTCTTAAACATAAAAGTCCCAAAATATGTCAATTTTTCCATTTGTCTGACGTCTGTTACTTTGTCAATCCAGTTCTTGATCGTTGATGTGGTTTTGGTCAGCCATTTTTTTGTGATGGCATTTTTTCCTGCCGCTAAAAGTACATTCCGAAGGTAACCGTTTATTGTGTCCATGGCAGAAGTTTTGAGGCCCAAGAACATATTTCTAAAGTTGAGTGGGATGGCAGTGTCAAAAACAGTCTGCAGTGCCTTGTTAATTTAGTCCAATATTTTTGAGCAACAGGACAGTCCCAAAGCACGTGATAGTGGTTTGCCTCCTGGTTGCCATAGTTTCTACAGCAGCTAGTATTTCCTTGTGAATAATGGGCACTTTGACACGTGACACATTTTTCCAGAAAAATTCTCTCCAGACATGTGATTTTGTGGTCCTCCACTGGGATGTGCATATATTTTCCCATTCTTCGTCTGTCAAAACAAGGTTACCTTCTCTTTACCATTTATTTTTAATATATTTAGTAGAGTAGCTGTCCAGATTAGCAATTCATTGATATAATTTAGATATTATTCCCCTTTAAATGCCTTGATTCAAATGTTGTTCGGTTATATGACGGATCGGAGGCAGTGCGTGCGGCTGGGGAAGAATGTCTCAGACACTCGGACTATCAGCACAGGAGCTCCACAGGGCTGTGTACTTTCTCCTCTGCTCTTCTCCCTGTACACAAACTGCTGCACCTCCAGCCACGACTCCGTAAAACTCATCAAGTTTGCGGACGACACCACCCTCATCGGGCTCATCTCGGACGGGGATGAGTCGTCTACAGGAGGGAGGTGGACCGGCTGGTGTCCTGGTGCAGCGGTAACAATCTGGAGTTCAACGCCCAGAAGACAGTGGAGATGATCGTGGACTTCAGGAAAGCCACAAGCCCCCCAGCCCCCCTCATCATGACAGACTCCCATCACCACCGTGGACTCTCTTCCGCTTCCTGGGCACCACCATCACCCAGGACCTCAAGTGGGAGCCCTCCATCAGCTCCCTCATCAAGAAGGCCAGCAGAGGATGTACTTTCTGCGGCAGCTGAGGAAAGCCAAGCTGCCAGCGCAGATGATGGTGCAGTTCTACACGGCCATCATTGAGTCCATCCTCACCTCCTCCATCACCGTGTGGTACGCTGGAGCCACAGCCAGGGACAAACAGAGACTACAGCGCATTGTGCGCTCTGCTGAGAAGGTGATCGGCTGCAGACTTCCATCTCTGCAGGACCTGTACGTCTCCAGGGCTCTGGGACGAGCAGGTCGGATCACAGCTGACCCTTCTCACCCTGGACATGGTCTGTTTGAACCACTCCCCTCAGGCAGGAGGCTACGGTCCATCCGGACCAGAACCTCCCGCCACAAGAATAGTTTCTTTCCCTCTGCTGTTGGACTCATGAACACTTCAAAACACCTGTCACTTTAACTGCAATATTCATCACTCACTGCACTGTCACTTTCTGCACTATAACTTTAAACATAACTGTAAACTTGTGTACATAGAAATGCTATTTTTATTTTTATTGTATAGTAATTTTAAATTGTTTCCTAATGCATGCCCTTTTTTGATTGAATATATGTTGTTTTATTATTACTCAGTGTTTTATGTTGCACCTTAAGGCCGAGACAAGTTCCTATGTTTTTGAATTTTGTTCATTGACAATGGCAATAAACTCTTTCTGATTCTGATTCTGATTCTGATTCTGATTCTTATATATATTTCACGTCATATAAATATAATTTCTGTAATGCATTTTCAAAGACATTGCCGTCTTCTAAAAGCTATTGGAGAAAATGTGAAGGCAGCTTGAACAGCTTTTATTAGGAACCACTAGAGAAAGAGTTAAAAACCATAGGTGGTAAAACATAAGAGTGCTGTCATTCTCAGCGTCCATAGGTACTTGACCTTCACAAAGTGATTCTGAAAGCTTCATTAACTCAGCAGGCTTTCTGTTTTCCTGGATAGGCCCCGTATACTGTCAATATGTACTCTTAGACCAATAACAGGTTATATAGGCCAAGAACATATGAGAAAGAAATGAACAATGCCTGTTTGTTCAGTTTGCCTCTGACAAGTTCAGGTAGTGTTTGTCAAGTTTGCATGGAGAGCTTTGAATGTGCAGGGCAGGTAAAGGCCTGGGGTGAAGGGGCAGGAAACAACTTAAGCTCCAAAACCCTGAGTCAGGCCAGAAGTAGCATGCAGTCTGCAGCGTTCACAAGGGCTGTCCCAAGAGTCCAAATCCAAAGGCAGATCAGGAGCAATTGTCCTTTTGCAGGAACATGATTGGGAGAAATTATTAAGTCACAGTTAGTTTTTTTCAATTGAGAAGCACTATAAGCCACTACATATTTTGAGCTGGTGAATGGTTAAGAGGAACTGTCAGCGTTAAAGAGGCAAATTAAGAGAGCTTTTATATCGATGCAGGTGGCTAATACAGCAAGGGATTCAAATGGACTTTTCTACTGAAGCAGATCCAAGCAGCCATTTATATTTTCTGTGCTGATTTGTTATTCTGTTCCTGCACCTGCTTTGTTTCGACATATGCAGTATAACATTCTGGGTTATGCTGAATGTATAGGAGCAGTTTAACTACTCCCTTTTACCACTTCCTTACGTCGTAGAACTAAACACTCAAGTAAGCCTTGGCTCAACTTTCTGACCATTGAATCTAATTTACCTACTTTAAAAACTTTAAGGGAAATTATGTCCTTTGAGCTTTGTGAATGAAAAAAAAGAAAAAAACATAATGGATCGTTGTGGCGTGACTTATAGAGCTCAGTTTAGAGCCGCAGCTCTTCCACATCGAGTCAGCTGAGGTGACTTGTTCATCTGTCTGTCATCTTGTCCCTCCTGAAGGAATGCAGCTCCTGCTCAAAATGGGTGAACACAGATGTTCCTGGCTTATATTTTATATTTTGTCAGGTAAAGCTCAGCCTGAATGCAGAGAACTCGAACCTCTGCTCTCCTTTAACAGCAGACAAAACCTTTTAACACCACACCTGACGCAGCAGGTGAGGACATGTTAATAACTGTTAATGCAATTTGAAATACGTATGGAAAAATGCATTCATATTAAACAGTATAATTGCTTTTGTGACAGTTGCCGCATTTGAGTGTTACCAAGCTCAAGCTAGATTCTAGCGTTCATACTGCCCTCTAGTGACAGTAGAAAAATGAAGCAGCCGCACTGCATTAGGTCAAAATGAAAGGCTACAGTTACAAAAAAGACCATAACATTCTGGGACAAAACTAGAAGAACACGTTTTGATTAAAATTGGAAACCAAATAGGACCTTTGATTTTTGGACATAGTTTACAAGTGAATTCGTTATATTTAAACAGAACACTGAAGGTGGCCCAAATGTCACTGAGTACATGGCTAAATCAGATAGCTAGAATAATCAAAAACACAATCATTAGATCTGATTTTGGTGTGTAATTACAAGCACAAGAGAAATTTGATCATATAAAAAAACAACACCTGGTGTCAATTATGCATTTTTATAGTAATGCATTTTTTCATAATTGTCTCTAGTCAAAACCTGCAAATTTGGGAACAATCAGAAATAAATCTAACAGTTTACATGGTAATTCAATAATCTGATAAATCCAGTAATCAGACAATGATCAGACATTTGGTGTGCACATAAACCTAACCCATAACAAGTGTGATCTGATTTTATTCTGATTGTTGACGCAAAAAGGGGCAAAATAACGTACACGAGTGTTTACTTTAGGCCATAATATCCATTGAACGGTGAGAATAAGCAGTTCTGCCGGAGCTTCCTCGAAGTTAGTTTCCTTCTTTCCTCCAGGACATCCTCATGGACTCAGTGCGCAGCTGCTCCGCCACCAACATGCCCTGAGCCACCACATTCAGGACTTTAGCTTCAACTACAGCGACAAACTGTGTCGGAACAACCCTCATTTCTTCTGATCAAACTCCACGGGCGTTTTCCCGAGGTGTTTCACGGTGAGTTTGGGCTGTATATTTACTGAAGCCGTGCGGGAGAAAGCGCAGTTGTACCCATCTTAACGTGACTATCCAGCTGTTTTGGTAACAGTTAGCATGCTAGCAGCGGCTAACGTGAACGAGCTCTGGAGAGAAAGTCAGCTTCAATGGACACTTTTACCAACAAGAAACTGAATTAAGACACCGTTTTATCTGTGGTGCGTGTGTCTGTGTTACAGCAGGGCGCAGGGGCGTGAGGTTTACACTGATCGGCTCTGCGGGTCAGCTGTGATTTGACACGAGGTTAATGTTGTTATGAAAACGTCATAACACATCAGGCCATATAACGGGACTCATAATTAAGATTAACCAAAGATTTAGTTTGGTTGGAATAACTGCTATTTACAACTGGCATTATCAGCACCACTATAATTCTTGTAAATTTATTCTTGATTTATTCCCTTTTGGGAAGGGAACTAACAAGCTCCTGGGCATGTGAAACTTAAAGGGAAGTACTGTAATTCAAATGTTTATAAGTTTATAGGCATTTAACCTTTACATCTTTTCCTAAATCTATTTTAATACATAAATAATAGTAATAATTATAATCTAGGCAGGATTTTATTTCATTCTCATCATTAATCGTTAATCCGACACTATATGCCAAAACATCAGAGTGGCTGTGATTACATGATGCACACTCAGAATCTGTTTTATTATTATCAGATTTTTCGATTATTAAAATTACCTAATATATTTTTTTGATATAGTTTTCCCCCCCTAATTGTTTGGATAAATAGAAACATAAAATAAGGAGAGCAAAATAAATAAATAAAAATAAAAATAAAACAATCAACATAAAATGACATTTAAGTGCCATTAAGTAAAAATTAAGTTAAATGACAAAATCTAATGCGAGTAATCTGATTTCTTTCTGATCATGGTCCCTCTGACTACTCATATCAGATTGTGCGGTTTGCATATTAGTGCAAGAAATCAGATAATTATCAGATTTTGGTGTGCATAAACATAGCCAAAGATTACAGCTTCAGTTATTATTCAGACTTTTTAGAAAAATCTGTTGGAATGATAAGGCGTTGTTTCATGATAATGCATTTGTTTTTATTTGCTATTTGCTCTTTATTACTGAACATGGACTGCTGCCACTTTGGGAGTGTAACATCATCTAAATCTAAAAACTTCCACAAACATGTGCAAGCTGTTAATCAAATCAAATATAATGAAAACAATGAAATAGATAGAATTGTTCAAAAGTTATTTACACTCTTTGACATCGGGGCCACTCCATGCACACCACTGTCAGCTATGACCTCCTTTTGAGATTTGTTTATTGTTAGAAATATTTCTCTCCAAAGCATTACCGACCTAATCCGAGCGTTATCGCTTCTTAATGTCATATGAATGTGACCACTGGTGTTGGAGCCAATTAACATTTGAGAAAAAGAAGCTGAGATTGAAAACCAAAGGCCACTAGGTCAATGGAGAGGACAATCCAATTAAAGTGTGTAACTGCACCACACAGTCAGATTTTTGTCAGATTACTGTTACACACCGTAATAATATCCTCAAGTTGTGACTTTTTGTTTGTGTCTCTTTGTAGAAGTTGGTTGTTGTCGCGATCAAGAACATAGACTTAACAAATCAGCGTTTCTCAAAACTCCACACAGTGAGTACTTACAAATATTCACTGTAAAGCGTTTGGCCACTAGAGGTCAGAATTGTACTTCTTTTTTTAACTGCGTATATGTTTTCTATCTCGGTGCAACTTACCTACCTAGGGATGTGTTTTTATGTTTCATGTTTGTTATAATGCCATCGCTGTCACTTCATTTGGCACAAAGATTAGCTAATGTGAAGAAAACACTTGCATTTCGATCACTTAATGTAAGTTTTATGAGAATCAGCTGGCTGCGTTAAGGAAACCCAGAAGATTTTGTCAGTACCTCAGCACCTGTTCAGTCACGTTTGTGTGTTTTATCTATTGTCTGTGTTGTTGTGATCCAGTTTGCTGCACGGTTCTGTAGAGCAGGTGCAGCAATGAAAAGACGTGCCTACCATCAGGCCTCAACCCACTTTCTGCACAGGGGATTGCATTTTCCTTAATAAATAGCGTGAAGAGTGGGGAGAGACATGCAATAAATTGTCAGAGATGCAAAAAAATGTTTTCTCATGGTGGTGAGAGCAATGCAAATGTGCGACACATCCCCTTTGCCATTGAGGCTACAGCGCTGTATATTTTATATGACAAATGCCAGAGTAACTGTGAGGACATTAGAGTGTTGTTGTGAGTAAAGGGTTTTTTCCATGGACATAGCCGATACAGGTTCTTTTGAATCAGGATCAGGAATCAGGATATATTTATTGCCATTGTCAATGAACAGAATTCACAACATAGGAACGTGACTTGATGACAGATGCGACATGAGAGACATGCATAAAGAGCATCAGCCACCCGATTGCTGATTGGCTCTACCCATATTTTCGGCCTCGGGGGAGATTTAAGGCCTTTAGCCGAAACAGTAAAAAGTGCAATATTTGGCTCGATATATCAGCATTCTAATACATCTGTCTGTCTCTAGTTGTGAGTGGGGTTTGGTTTTGCGTTGATCAAAGTCTCACCAATGGTCAATCGGTTGATATGGTGAGGAAAAATTTGAAAATGATTGTACTTGTTAACACTGTGACTTGTTAACTTTTGTGCATGCTCTTTACTGAGGTCCATCGGTCCAACAAGCCCCATAGATATCTTACTGACATTCTACAAAAAGTTCAAATCTCTAATACACTCCTGCAGTGTAGTTTGAACACGACTTCTACTTCATGTGACACAAGAACACAAGAGAACAGTCCAGCACTGGCCTGTGTGACCCGCTGACCTTTTGTGCATCTGCTTCACTGACAAAGTGCTCTGTTTGCAGTTGCTGATGCCTTCATCCATCTCTGCCGAGATGAGCACAGAGGTTAATCGGGCCAGGAGTTGGCTGCCAGCAGGGCCAGGATCGCGCGCACTTGCTGTCTATATTTCAAAACTGTTGCAGTGCATTCTTTGATGTTACAGAGGATAGAGACGCTCGCTTGGATGGCGTGGAACCCATGGCACCGCCGTTGCTAATCTCCTTCTGTTTTTGCGGAGACTTCAAACTGCTACACACTGTGGATTTGTGTGTCTGGTGCTGACAACGGCTGGCCAGGACATCAGCAGGCATCTGACAGGGAGAGAGGCGAGTTTAAAAAGACAAAGCGCGGCACTATCCGTCACTGAGCACGGATTTAGATGAGACTGAGATAAATATTATTCTTTCAGTGGGGATGTAATCGTACTCCCTGCTCACATTTCAGAAGTTTTGCTCTGGTCCTAAGAGAGCAATTTAACACTTCCAGCGTGTGGGAAGATTCATGAGAAGCTGTCAGACTTTTCTGCGAGTAAGCCACTGTAGCCTATAGCTTTGTTTGATGCCTCACATTTGACATATTATGCATTATTTGGCACCATTTTGAATCAAATTAGTCTTTTTAAGTAGTTAGGCCTTTCACGATAATTGGTATATTGACATATTGTTCAGTAAATGCTCGCTTGAGCAATATTTTTTGTGGCTCAATATTTATTGTGTGTTTATTTTGTTTGCACTTGTAGAGGATTTTTTGTTATTTTTTGTTGTATGATACAATTTGATCTGTAGAGAGTTGAATCAGTAAGTTTCATGACTAATTACAGAGATACAAGTGTTTCATTCTGCTTTGTATTTTTTACACTTAGAGAAGACTTTACTGGGATTATCCTGCATTGGTCTTATTGTGTCAGTAGACTAGAGTAGTTTTAATATTATCGTTTATTGTGGCATTCTTCTATAGCAATATATCACACTTGAGTAGTGTGATAGGTAGGCCAAATATTAATTTCATGCAACTTCAGCACTGTTTCAACCGGGAGAGACTCAAATGAAGGCACTTTGCAATGGAGGGTAATAAATGGAATGGATAAATGTATTAGGTTTGGCGCTTGGACCCCGGCAGGTAACAATGAACAATTGGCAGGAGGTGCAGAGCAAGATATGCTAGGAATCTTGCCCCCCGGAGCCTAGACATTGGTGGTGGTGGAAATAAAACCTGACTCACATTAGACTTGCCAAGTTGTTCATCTTACTTGGTTAAATAGGATTCTTAAACACAGACTGAAATAAGTCTATGAACTGAAACTAATGTAAGAATGTATTTCAGAACATCTTCTTACAGATCTAAACTACACAGTTCACAGTTTTGGCAAGGCTATTTTGGTGTTTGTAGATTAAATTATGATGCTTGAAAATGTTTTGCATCCATCCAAATTGTGATTTTTGTTTTGATTATGATTAATCTTCCGAACCTAAAACAAATCATGTTTTTGTTGAGGGAAGACAGATTTTTGCATAATATCGCAGCAGGTCCTTTAACTTCTCCGGATCTCAGAGAGGGTCTCCTGTCTATCATCTCGGTTCCTATCTGGACCTCTTTACGGACGTGGTAATTGAAAGCACACTCGCTGATAGCCGTCCTCTCGTCTTTCTTCCGGGCTCAGATGTGAGATAGTGCCTGGCTCTCTTCAGACTCCATGTGTGAATGATTATGCGCTGTGGCCACTGCTCTGACCAGCCCTGGGCCTCAGCGCTAAACCATATCGCAGCCTGCCCCACAGCTGTCACTGTTTGTATATTTGATATACTGACGGATGCCGAGAGGGAACAGGTGTTGCGTATTAGTTCCCCTACTTTTTTGAAGCTACTTTAAAAAATCCTGGAGCACAGTCAATAGAGATGTCAGAGGGGATCATGTCAATATATCACAATCTGACTTGTAAATGGGGCTTCACAGTTGTGCCATGGGAGAGGGAACGTTTTTCAAGCGTTCTTTCTGCTCGGGTTATTTAGGTTTATGAATACTACAGATGTGCTTTGATGCTTTGCTTTGACGTGCACTGTAAGTTACCTACATATACGTGACTAATGTTCCTTAAACATCACATTTATTATTAAGTACTCTAAGGCAGGTGTCACAGTTTTCATACAAGCCACATGAAAGACCCCGTTTCTGTCAATACTAGATATATGTCTCGTAATGAAAGAGTAATGGTATGTTTTGGTGCTTACTTTGTCATTACAAATTCTGTTAAAATAAATAAATACTATCAATAATATGTAATACTGTTCTTGCACAAATTATTTTTTCAAATATCATGCAGACCTATGCTTAGAAATATTTTGGGAGCTGCAACAATGGGTTTATCTGAGAAAGTACGGGTAATGCAAATCATTGTAACACGGTTGGCTCTGCTTCACCGGGGTCGTGTGCTCTCATATCTACAGCACTGCTCCCTGGCTAAACCTGTTTTTAACCCTAGGTGTGTTTTGTATTTCGTCAGCATATTTTATCTCTCAAAGTACTCCCACTGTTCATAATGTTTGGGCTTCGGAGAGTTGATTTTATCGTTTCTTGGTTGGTTATTTGCTCCTTATCCTTATACTGACATATCCTTAAAGACAAGGCCCCTTTTCTTCTTAGAGGGCAGCCCAATTTGACTTTGAGGCAGAACTGAAAAACATTGGCCCATTCTCCCTGACCCTCAGCTCCAGGCCATGTCCAGTGTAATCTGCTTCAAAAGCCTTTCTTTAAGGGGGTCCTCACGCTCCCTCAGTTGGTACAAACTTGCTCCTATTTTTCCAGAATAAGTGTAACTGGTGGTCTATTAATCATAGAAGTGACTTGGTTATTCACAATACTGTTTAATAATTAATGCTTGAAACCTTTAGGGCTGTAGCCGACTAAAGAAATGATCTGTGCGTCAATTAATCGACTAAAGGAGGATTAACTATGATTGAAAGTATGATCTGACAAAAACATCTGACCAATACTGTGTTTACAAGACATTAACAACTACAGAAAGCACACAGAAAGAAATACTAGTGTGCAAAACGTGCAATTAAAACTCACAAGTCAAGCCTATCCTTCTCCTTTCTGTTGTAATCCCAAGAAATAATTAGTTGACCAAGAAAAATGTTGGTAGACTAAGACACCATCGACGAAAAGACCAAAAGCTCACAGCCCTTTAGACTTTTGCGGCAAAATCACAACAAGCTGTGACTTTTATGTTTGGGAATTGGATGCAATTCGAAAAAGCTTCCAAAACTGCAAGCAATTTCCATCACAAATGCATGGTCAAGGGCAACTTATTATTATAGAACAACTATGATGCCCATAGAGTGATAGTGACGAGTCCAGTCCTTCCAGCGTTATGGTGAAGTCGTGCTGTTCTACTGCAGAGCGAAGCCTGGCCCCACAGGAACCTGCCACAGAGCCCATGTTGAGTAATGCTGGACATATGGAAAATGTAAGTCGCCACTGTGTCTCTGGGGCTCTCAACACTTCTCTGTGATTTCCAACAGACTCTGCCACAGTCACTTCTCCCTCCCCGGCCTTGGAGCTTCCCCACTGGACGCCTGACAATGAAACGCCGGGTTAAAAAAATGCACTGGATTCTGTTTTTTAAGGATGTAGTCATTATTGGTCATGCACACACAGCTTTGCCTCATATTAATCAGACAAATGAGGAAATGCAGAACTTGGTAATCAGTATTAGAGTAGCATGATGTAATGACATATCTGGATGGAAATCTAACACAAGTTTGTATTGCACTGTTGGAAAACGGTTGCCATGAGGCAAAACGTTTCAAAAGAGTGTGTCTAGCTATTTTTGTTTAACCTAATCCATTAAAGTGAGAATTTTGGCTGTAGTCGAGTAAAGATTTTCTGGGTTGACAAAAGACAAGCCTTGTACATTGATTAGTGGAGCTGGCAAAGTATCTCTCTGCTGTGACCAAATATTTGACCCAAACCTCCCTCACATGACCACAAGCTCACAGGATTTCATAAAAGAATAACTATTTACACAGAACCATTCTTGTAAACTTTGGTATAACATAAAAAATGGTATTATATTAAAAAATGCAGAAATAATGGCCACTTTACTCCTAAATCATAATAGCCCCAGTGAAATAATAGATTGAATAATAAACATTTAGGTAGGCTAAGATACCATCCACTAATGACGAAGCGACTAGTTTATTTATCATTTTTTGTCTATTTTATATGTTGTACAGTTTGTGTTTTTGTATATTTATTGGATTCTTTTCTAGCTAATTTATTGCTTTTATTTTTATTTTTTATATTATTACTATTATTTTATTATTATTACTGGTAAACATTTTTAGGCCTTGTTCCATTTGTTTGAAACCATTATTAATTTTATTTTCCTGACTCTCTGAGCTAAATGTCTGTTTTATATTGCTATTATGTGCAGTACTTTGGAAACTATCTTGTTGATAAAATGTGCTGTATAAATAAAGTTGGATTGGATTAGACAAAGACTTACAACTTGACACAGAGAATGCTGTAGAAATGAATCAAATACATAAAAACATACACAAGGCATTTTTTGTGTGTTTAGTGTATTATCTAGCTATGTGAAGTGTATTATCTGTCTATATTAGTGCTGGGAATCACAGGGTCCCTCACGATTCGATATGATGCACAATATGCGGCTCATTATATCACTACTTTACGATACATACATGCGATATTCGATATATTGCACATGATATTCTCAATATGTCACATATTTTTAAGAACCAAACACATTTGAATGACTGTAATTCTTTTAAGAACAACTTCCTGCACAAACTTAAAATGAAATGCACCCATTTAAATAAATGTTTTGTTCTGAAATATTTTTATAGGTTGCTCTTCTAATGAAAGAACGAGTAGAAGAGATATGCAATGTGACCTTTTAACGTACGCAGTATTGGATCTGTGTTATGGGTTAAAGTGTCTTTCAAAACCCTTATTAAGCCTATTTAATTTTGTCACAACTAATTGAATCAGTGCTTTTGGGTCGTTTCCAGTCCAGAGTGGAGGCCGTCATGCTTTTCTCAATCTACAACGGAGAAAAAAGTTGATTCCCACCATATGGAAGAATGAGTAGTCCTATTGGTGCCAGCCTGGTGTGATTGCCAGGTGACTTTGGACCGAGGATGAAGGATTACATTTAGTGCAGAGTAAGGAAAAAAGATGGACTCCATTTTCTTAGTAACAAAAAGCACTCTTGGCAACACATGGACAAATGCACTTTGGCATCTGAGCGTGATTGACTGTTATTGGACATTTACTAAACATATGTGCAGTGTTCCAAGGACATGGTGCATCTGAGTCCAATATATGATCAGTACTGGCCCAACCATGTTTCGTTTTGTATCTGTAAGTCATTGGGCACTTGCTGTTATGAATATTTAGTTAAACTCTCAAATCAATTGGACATGGACTGCGCTATTGACATTGTGTTTCAGAAAAAATGTGGCTTTTGTTTATCTTGTGTGTCGTAGCTCTGAACTGGGACTAAAACGGGCTGAGTCAAGACTGGACCAGAACTAAAATAGGACTAAATCCAAATTCAATCAGTGTTTAACCAAGAAGATTAAACCAAGACTTTAGCAAAACCAAACTAGTAATCATGCCATGTTGCAGTTCAGTTATACCACCTTCACCGGCCAACACCAGAAGAAGAAATTCAAAAACAGAAAGTCTTACCTTTCAGTTGCAAAGAGGTCTTCAGGAGGTTGGACTACATCTTTCGTCTTCGGTTTCACTGTTGAATCCAGGCGCTTCATAGGGTTCTGGAAATCAACTGGTGTTTTGACATTTTCTTTTTTCTCCCGTGACTTCCCCAATATTCGTTTAGTTCTACAGGCCAGAAACACCCAAAACCAGAGCAGACAGGGAGAACATGCAATCTCCACACTGTACAGCCCCACTCAAGTCTAGAAAACCCCTCTTGCTGCGAGGCAGAAGTGCTGACCACTCGTCTACAGATGGCCAAGTGGGGATTGTCGGATATGGATTTTTCTTGCTGTTGTGGCCATTGAGATATGATGAAATTGAAAAATGGTTGCATGACATATTTAACCTTACATGCCGGACCAAGTCTTTCAATAGTAAGTACAAAACTGTGGGTGGGAATAGAGGTTAGGTGAAAACCTCTATTCTGAGCAGGACAAGGGATTACTCAAACAGGCATGAATCCATCAAAATAACATGCTTTACCCACTGAACCAACATCACCAAGAATGTTAGCACATTCAGTCAACATCACCATTTAACACAAGAAAAAAAAAAAGACGAGTGCTACAACAAGAGACTGTCAGTCACTACATAACAAGCATTTCACACTCTTGAGTTCTGTTTTAATTGCACATATTGCACATTCCCTAAACCTTATCTGCAGTTTGGATTGCACATTCACTCTACCTACAATTTGATCACTTTTTTGATTGCATACTTGCTAAGCCTATGTGCAGTATTTGATTGGAACAAATACGACTCTGATTAAGTTCATGTGGAGGGACAGTGTTAAAACATGGTTAAAGGTTCATCAAATAGATTTTTGTTGATAAATTCACAGATTCTTTTTTTTTTTTTGCTTGTGCGCTTTTCTTCCTCCATATTGATCTGAATGGCGTCCAGCCGTCTGAAATCTTAATTCAATAAGAGATAGATGGGAATAATGTGCACATGTTAGACATATTTTGGGGTTGACGAGCGATGGAACATGTTGAGAGTGCATTCTGTACTCCCCTCTGACTTCATTTCCCTTTTTGACTTTGTCCCGTGCTGTAAATCGTCCCACAATTCCATCTGCTTTTTGCCCTGAAGACTGAGGAGACCGTCCATTAGAGTGACATAGTCCAGAGAGGGTCCGGAGGTAGAACGTCCGTGGCCAGAAGGAGGGGGAAGAGGTGGAGGAACTGATGTAGACAGATGGATGACTGAAGCTTATCAGACCTGGGATGACCTGGATTTGAAAAAATGTCCGTCATAAATTAGCATGACTTTGCTATTGAATGTTTTATGTAGCAAAGAAAGCGAGATTAAGGGTGTAAACTCATTATCTGGACTGGATTACAGACACTCCGTGGAAATTATTGTTCATGGAAAAAAGTCCTCGCTGTCATTGTGACTACAGAACCAATAATTCGTTGCAATCCTACATTTTTGGTTCAGCTCTTGCATGGTTTTATGAAATAATGCACAATGATTCAGGCGGTAACCAAGACTAAGACAGGACTAAACCGGCACAATAGCTGGATTTAACAAGGTCTAAATTAAACAAGTTCTACAAGTCATAATTCACCAAATCCTAAATTGACCGATTGATGAGAAGTTTGTCGCTCTTTTCCCGTGGATGTTTGTCTTTCACATTAAACCTGTTTAAATAAATTAGATTTGGTCTGTTTTAACTTCATGTTCTGCTTATTTAGCCTTCCACAAGCCTGCCCCATATTTTTCTTCCTCAACCTCTTTATATCCCGTGGCGCTGACGAAAAGCACGCTCCCTCCACCACATGCCAGTTTGATAAAGTTATTCCTAGTAACACACCTGCAAGCTCACATATGGTCCATAAAGGCGCATAGATGTACACATACCATCCATGACAACGCAAGTGAAGCAGAGCAACATTTGGCTTGCATTTCCTTGGCGGTGTTTCTGGGAGGGTGGAGTAGATTGAAGCCATGAGGCGAATGGTGGACTTCAAAGCTGCCTTTTTGGAGTCCAGTATTCTCCAGTGCTCATTACGTCTGGCTCTCCTGTGGACATCGTGTGTGCACGGGTGTGTGTGTGTATGTGTGTGTGTGCGTGCGCGCGTGTGTTTTAAGGCTGCAGGTTCAGGTTGTATTTATTTACTGTTGGCACGGCGAGAGGTTGGCAGCCCCACACTGTTTTGGGTACGGCCAGGGCGAGTGACGCTGCAGTTAGCATAGCAGTGACCTCGAGCACAATGCACCGCTTCTTGTCTCAAAATAAGGTAATTTTGCCGGTTGGGTTTGTGCCACATTGGACATTTTCTGCAGTGCAACAGAAATGAGTTTTTTTTTTTTTTTTTTTACACAATTTTTTTTTTTTTTTTTTACACAATGCTTTCACTGTGTAATCAACACATTTACATTAAGTTGAAAATACCTTACTAAATGAGTCTGTAGTGAAACATGACCTGTGAAAACTCAACCGTTATTCCGTTGTTTTGTACTATAATTCTCCTCCACTCTCTGGCCTGGTGAAATGAAAATATGTATTTGTTATTAGCGATGCGATAGCAATTAGTCGACTAAAGGGTTGCTCATTGATAAGTCGATGAAAAAGGAACGTAGAATTAGCGAAATCTCTCAAAACAACCTTTATGATCCGACCATATTTTTGACCTAAAGTCCATTGACAAGACATGAAAAGTATTACTAAACTGCATATTTGTATGTAAAAAGGCAGAATACATTCACAATTCATCTATCTAAATCACTTAAATCTTTCCCCTTTTTACTGTGTCCATAAAACTCTATATTAAAATAAAACACTATATTCCCAAATTAGTCGACTAATTAAAACTTTGGTCGACTAAGACACCTTTGTAGGGCTGTAGTTGACCTAAGACATGACCTGTGCATCGATTAGCTGACTTAAAAAGCAGAATGGCAGTGGCAAAAGAAAATTATATTCTTACACAAAAACTACTGTAAACTCAGAGAAGCCATTAACAGCAAAATGAAAAGACAGATTCTACTTTCCAGTCACTCCTAAAGCTTCAGCTAACTCTCTCCATGCTTTGCCCTTTCTGCTCTTGTGCATGAACATTCTTATAATCCTGATTAAATTATTAGTTACTCTGAGATGTTGACTCATTGCCTACTGGAGGTGATGCATTCTATTATCTTCCTTGCATCTATATTTTCCAGTGACTGTTGCTATGTCATTAGCCCACTTTACTGATTACAAGATAAAGATTTAATAATGACGAGGTTTGACTGGTATTTTCCCATGCCTGCCACGCTTTGTTTTGAAACATTTTACTGGAAACATAAAGTAGTAATTTTGCTCAGATCGCGCTAATAAATGTTTTGGACACAAAATGGATTAAAGGTTTACAGTGACAGAAGCAAAAGGTTCTTATGACGTTGCTTTACTATTCAGAAAACACAAGCCTCGAGACGTTTCCTTGATGTCTTGTAAATTAATGCATTTTTTCCCCCCCTTCTTGGCAAGAATGTCCAGGTCTTGCGTCATGCCGAGGGAGTTGGGAGGAGCTGCCAGCGCACTTTCCTCTCAGGATGTCCTCCACTGTCAGAGCCAAGGATAAGAGATCATTTATCCAGTGAACCTTACATGCCACAAAGCGTCAAGGCTGAACTTACATGCTTTTATTGAAATCCTCTTGTCTGAAAGAAAGCCATTCCACACAGCTCGGTTACACATACGTTTGTTTGTTCATTTATTATGCTATTCCATCCACATTAGTTTGAGTTTTCAGAAGAATCCAGCTCTAATTACGTTGTTGTGTCCTTAGGCAAGACGTGCTCAATGTGGTGTGTGTGTGTGTGTGTGTGTGTGTGCGAGCGAGTAATTGGTTGTTGCCGCAAATTGGCAGTTATTTTTCCATCAGAAAGCCCCAGGGCAGCCGTGGCCGCAAAAGTAGTGTATCGCGACCAAGTGTTGAGAGAAGGAATAATGGCCTACTGTAGTGCTTGGAAAAAACGTGTCAAGTTTGTAATGAGCAACACAAATTCAGGGCATGATTATAGGAGTTGTCAGGACTTTCTAATAAGTGTACCTAGTAAATCGGGGTGGCCAACATTGACGGAAATTAATATCTCAGTATTTTTTGGCAGTTTCCTGATTACGAGCCATCAAAAATGTGTTGAAACGTGTCTGTAAATGTTTTAGTTGAGGTTTAAGGTTCAGACAAATGTTAAAGGGCTGTAAAATTACCCACATAAATGTTGAATGTGCTATACCCTCATTTGGACGTTTTTTTTTTTAATAAACTGTTTTCGCAGTATTTTTTACATACAACAATATATTTCATATCTTAAAAACAACGTTCGCAATTGATATTTCGATAATCTGTCAACATTTTCACCTAAACTAATGTATTACTCAGTCTTGTAATCATGATTTTATTTCCTCACATATATCAATCACCAGTTTGAGTCATTTTTCTTTCTTATTAAAAACAAAAACAAATAAAAATTACTTTCATGAACACAGACAAGCCGTTTAATCAGTGCCATTTAACACAAATAGTCTTCCAAAAGTCAGAACTCTGCTCCAAACCACATGCTTTAATGACTTTTACTGGCTGTAAAGTGCTCAATAAAAAGCCCCTTGCTTAGCATTGACTCTTTGAAATAATTGCATCTTGATTCGATTAAAAAAATCAAGTAACTGCACAGCTTGAGTTTTAAGCTTAAAGTTGGACAATGTACATCTAGTGTTGTCAGCGTTGACCCAGGCCTGCTCTGTGTCATCTGTCCTGACCTGAGCTGTACCATCTCCTTGTTTCACTTTAATGTCTTCACAGTCAGGCTCTGCACAACTCCCTGATGATGATTTGTGGACTTTTTGGCTCTAGGGTCAATCACATCCTCTTTTATTGACGCGGGGTCGAAGAAAAAGTTGTTCTGACATTACTTTGAGAATGCGCTGTGCTTTCTCTCCATTCACTCTGATGTTGCAGCTTTGTACATCATGATAGATGAATAGGTGCTGATTTGGATTATGGAGTAATGGCAGACATCACAAACTGCAGTTTTCACTTCACCACTGAGAAAACATTGGCTTTCGTCCTACTCCAACATCTGCGTCTGATTTTGTCAAAGGATCTCTCCAACTGTTGTACACAGAACAGTAACCGTCACTGTTCTCTTGGTTATTGTAGTGAAATGTGCCTTGTCTGTTCTATTGACCAGGCAGTGCTGATGTTTGCAGTCTAAAAATTCATAGATATTCCACAGGGTTTGTAATGTAAGCTAGAGGAAGAGTCCTTTGGTATAATTTGCTTCATATTCAAAATGCTTGTTGTCAGGATAAATATCTTTGCGATGAGTCTCAACAGTGACTGCCCACTTTGAGGTTCTGGAAGTGCATTTCCAATTCATTTTTCCCTTAGACTTTTCAGAAGAACAAAAAAAAAGGTTCTGTGCTGCTTAAACCAGTCATCGGGTAGCACACTATGAATTTATAAATCTTTATAAATCAGTGGGTTAATAAACCATTTAGCCAACTTTCACGTTTAAATGTGTTTTTTGGACTGAAAACATCTGCCTTTTCTTCCAATTATAATGTTTCTAAAAGTAATATGGGAGAAAATTAATGGTAAAGTTACTTTTGGAGCGTCGTTGGACTTTAACTGTTGAGCTCCATTGTGCTTCTTTGAAAGGGACTCACTGTAACCTCTTATGTGTATTTAATGTATATTAAAATCATTTGGAATTTTTGGCACCGGCCCTTTGTGCACCTACCTCCGAGTTCAATTTAACTTAATTTAACTAACTTTAATGATAGTCCTCACATTGATCCAACAATTAATGCTTCAGGCAGAGCTTCACTAAGTTGATTTGTTTAGAGGAAGTTAGTTTTCCTAGACCTGCAGCTACTGCCACTTTCTCTCATCCATGCTCTTCCATCTTATTTCCTTTCAGGACCACAAACCAGTCTTTGTTAAAGTCATTATCACTTCACTCCAAATCACGAAGGTCACGGCGACTTCCTCTTTCGGACTCTGATTTAAGTGGCACTTACGTCTGCTACTGTAGCTAATCACTTGAATTTATTGAGTGCATTACTGCGGGGCTGGAGAAGCAGGGCCACTTTTTGCCCCCCGCTGCAGGTGCTACATCCCTCCGCTGCCTCCGCCATTATTACAGCCGCTGATGGAAGGCAGCTGGAAGACCTTGCTCGTCCCCGATGCTTTGGGGCCCCTCTCCGGTCACTGCCCCGTCCGGAAAGTTCTCCACGTTCAGCGCTCATTATTGCACAGATCTGGAGGGGGCGTTTACTGCCCGCTGACGCTCTCAATCACATGTCAGCGTGAGGGCGGCTGCGGGGCCCCAGTGTTTTGCATATTCCAAGTTCACGGCCAGCCTGTAGCACTTCTCGTGTTGCCAGTAATTGGGAATTTTCACATGGGTCTGAAAGAGGAGGCGGACACTTATGGAGCTCATGAAGGGCAACATGGAACTAAGCTTTGGCTCAGCATAACCACCTGGGCTAGAGTTAGCAGGGTTAGATTTAACCTTTGACTGCTCTACAACCTCACTTGATTTGGAGCTTTTAGAGTTAGTCTATGAGTCCATAGGATAAATACATAAAGCAATAAGATAAGTATACCATTTATTTAATTTTTCAAACGGACCAGAGCGAGCACAGCAGAAAAAAATAAAATAAAACAGAAGACATCCATTGACAATAAACACACATATAGTCCAAAGTCGGGATGTCAAGATTAACCGGTTAATCGATAATCGTGATTATTCAAGTCACAATATAATCGTAAGTAACTAAAAACTAATAATTGTGACTATTTTAGAAGCAAAATTATGTCATTTATATTCAATCTGGACCCCAAAAAGTACACTCAAATGTGTAGCGAGTTTCATGTGGCAGTTTATATCACAATAACTTTACTTTTGCACTTAGAAAGTTTGGTTTCATAAAGTTGGTCAAGTATTAATGGAACAGTGATGTGACGGTTCTTCATCGGCCTCGAAGAATTGGTTCTCCTCCTGAGTGGGTCTAGCTCCACCGTGTATCTGCAAATTGGTACAATGGTTAAAAGTCACTATGTAGAGGCTTGTCAGTTCAGCAGTTTTGAACTTGAATTTTTCTATTATTATGCCTGTTTAGATCAAAATTGTTGTTTACAATGAACAAATGTAAAATTATGATCTTCAGAATAGTGATGCTCACAGGTTTTTGCTGCCTGACACAGGTTAGGAAGTGGTTCATTTTTGAGAATTTGGTGTCCCAGTTTTGTTTGTATAATGCACTGCAGCGTGTCTCACTGTCTAAAGTTTATTTTCAGGAACCGCAAAGGCTCTAATAGAAAAGATAATTGGCAATTGAAAAATGGGGGAGAGAAAAAGAAAAGAAAAGATAATTAGCATCTGAGCTAAATTGTTGTAGGTTCGTGATGTTGTGGCGTGTCGGTCTCCTGAGGCAGACTTGTGCACCACCATAAGTAACATTGTTTTCCGGGCTAAATACAGGAAGTCACACACACACACACACACACACACAGCCGTACACACATATCTGCTCTTTCCCCAGACGCTCTTTGAATTTCCAGCCGATCACATCTTGGTTCTGCTTTGAGTGAACGCAACAGCAGGCCGGAGCTAATGAGCCCACTCTGATCTCAGAGCAATGCCATCTATAGGCATTCATCTTGAGCGTGGACGATTCGCAACCTGGAAATAGCAAACCCCCAAAAAACTGTAAGTTCAATGTTCAAGTGCTGTTGAGTGAAAGATGCAGTATATTTTTTATCTTATTTTCTTTTCTGAGTTGAAAAATGCAGAGGCCAAACTTTAAACTGATAATTATATACCTTATTAGCGCCATCGCCGTCTCTTCTGCTCTCTCTCCTCTTAATCCCTCTTCGAGCGCTCATCCTCTTTTTCCCTCTCGTGACCTTTGCCCCCGGGGGTCAGTCCAGTGTTGCAGCAGGATGACCTCTGGTAATGAGAAGGCAGGTTAGCGTCCGACCTGGAAGTTCTTTGTCCTCACCTCCTGGGAACACAAACAGACAGAGGCAAGGCACACAGGAACAGCTGCAAGGTTCACCCAACTCTGACGCACATTAGGAGCTATCATAAACCGATCTGTTCTGGCTTTGGCCTCACAGCAAAGTATCAGAGGTTATTGTTAAAGTGTAAAATGTGTTTTTCATTGATTTTATTGTAAAGAGTAATTTCAATTTCCCAAAAACAAGCTTATATATGAACATTAGAAATATATTAAATGGGCATAAGGTCTACACATGAAAGTATCCAGGTTTAAATTGGCTACAAACAGAGATTAAATCCGATAGAACAGTAAAATTGAGTCCTGATTGAACTAAACTATGCCCAAATCCGGGTTCAGCCATGAAATTAGCAAATTTGAGGAAGTGTGTGTTTTGTGTTTTAGTAAGAATTCCATGTTTCGTTTAATGACTTGGACTCCAGGGGTCTCATTTATAAAACATAACTTGGAATTCTTAATATAAGTCTGCGTACAGGCAAAATAGAAACTGCCTCAAACTCTCTAATTGTTCATCTCTCTGAGCAGGGATCACCTTCTGCCTTATATCTGAAAGCTCTTCTGATGCACAAAGTTCAGCATTTTTGGACTGGACCGCTCATTTTAGGTCAAATGTACTTTTTATGAATCCCAAACTTAAAATGGAAAGTAACGCTTGTAGCATTTTTGTATGTACGCACGCTTTATAAATGAGACCCCAGAACAGTGAAATCAAGACTAAATTGAGCAAAACCGTGGCCAAATCTGGATTTAGCCAGCACTTAACTAGGGAAAAACATGTATTTAAGAATGCTTAGGAGTCAACTTCAGCCAAACGAAGACTAACAAAATCCGAACTAAAATTATATAAATGAGAACTCCTAACACTGATAATCCTACCATAATTTGAGATCCACAGCCATACATCATTTTCCAGTGCAATAAATTGACCTTGCTGCTGCCAGAAAGTCACTGCATTTGCACAGGTTTATGATTAAGTCAGTATGACTGTGGAAAGTCTCCTCTGATGGCCCGTTTGGCTGCTGTTCAAACTAAACTTACATGAAGTCAGGCAGCTTGTCGAATTTGTAATGGGATTAAGTTCAGGCTGACTTCACTCCAAAGCGTTCATTCCTGTTAACCCGTACTGCCCTATCGTTTAATTCAAACCTGCATTAAGACCCTTTTTTCGTCTTGTCTCTCAGTGAATCTCCCCTTGCCCCTATGTCATCTGATACAGGCTTAATTTGGAGAGGTTGACTTCAGACATAGGCTCCTGTGTGACTTTCAGAAGCAATTTACATATCTGGCATGAAATCAAACAGCTGAAAAAAGAAGCAGGCGCAGGGAGGAGCCGGTTAATGACTTTTGGCTGGTGTCCATTAAGTGCTACTGCGCTAATGTGCTCACAGGCTTTGCTTGACTTTGGAAAACTTTGGGAAAAGGCCATCTACAGATATCTACAAGAGACCAGAATACATACTGATCAGAAGCTAGTGTTGTCATGATACTGACATTTTAAACGTTGACTTTATTTTGAGGAATTCCAATGGATTAATAAAATATCATGTAAATTTACACATAATAATGGTTTACTAGTTTCGATATAGTTGCGTCAGTTTTGATACTAGTATGGTGTATGTCGCATCTGTCATCAAATCACGTTCCTATGTTGTGAATTTTGTTCACTGACAATGGCAATAAGTATATCCTGATCCTGATTAATATAACACTCAAAATCACTGGGCTGCTGTCCCCCGCGACCCCTAACGTGAAAAAGGGGAAGCAAATGAATTAATGAATAAAATAGAATTTTCTGACACTCTAGCCGCAGCCTCTCCAGCAAGTTACTCTTTTGGTGAATGTATTAAGTATATATTGAACGTTATCATATAAGGATTGGGCCTGTTTTAACATGTAAAATGCCGCTGAACTCAAGTTTCATTGTCTCATGCATTGTAAAGTATCTGCGTACACAGGTGTATAAATGTGTGTGTGAATGGTTCCTTGATGTAAAGCACTTTGAGCGCCTTTTGTTTACCATTTCAAAGTTTCTACAATGTTAGCGACAACTGTATTTCCTGACACAAATTCTTCATAAAGCAGTATTCTCAATGCCGCATGCATGTTCTGTCTTTTCATGTTTGATCTAAAAGCTACTGTCTTTTGATCCCTTACAACTCAGTGCACCCTCTAGTTGTACATTTAAGATCAGTGGAATCCTACTATGTACTCTGTCAGAAAGAGCAGGATTAGTGTGTCTTTACAACACTTTTGCATGAAATTGAGGGTCTTAATTGGGCTCAATCAGATGTTGAGTGCACAGTTGTCTTGACAAACGGGTGCTGAGTGACGACTGGGTGAGGTGAGCTCAATGGAAAATGTGGTTTCATGACTGACTGAAAGTGTTTCTATGCATGAATGCTTCGTGCCGTTACATGCCGCCCACTCACTGTATGAATAAATGCTTGGGAAGTATAGCCTTGTGTGTTTAGTCGGCAGCTGGATAAACAGTTAGTTCACAATATGCTGACAAATTCAAAGCAGACATTGAAGTGACACATATAAGTTAAATATTATTTTTGATAGCCCTTATTTAGGTGGAAGATGAATGAATTTCCAAAATCAATATATCAATCAATCAAACTTTATTTGTAGAGCACAGTTCATACAAAAGTAACTCCAAGTGGTTTACAAGTTAAAACATTAAAATCACAAGACAATATAAATCACAAGACAAAAATAAAAGCATAAATAATAATGTTAAGATATAATTAAATAAAATGCCTTCACTCAAAAGCACAGCTAAACAGAACAGTTTTTGGCCTAGATTTAAACGCTGCTAGTGTAGGGGCCGGTCCCTGAGGTCCTCAGAGTCCGAGATGGTTCATATGGCACTAACATGTTCGAGATGTACTTTGGTGCTAGGCCATGGAGAGACTTGTATACAAGCAGAGCTGCTTTGAAGTCTGCAAGTCTATTCTCTGACCATCTAGTCAGGACCTGAGCAGCAGCGTTCTGGATGTACTGCAGCTGTTTTACAGCTTTTTTGGAGAGGCCAGTGAGCAGGCCGTTACAATAGTCTAATCTACTGGAGACAAATACATGGATTAGTTTCTCTATATTTTTGATTTTGAAAATGTTTTTCAGATGATAAAAAGCCGCTGATGTTATAGGTTTGATATGGCCGCTAAAGTTCAAATCTGAATCCATTATTACTCCTAAATTTCTCACTTAATTTGTAGGTTTTAGAGTAAGAGACTGGAGGCGACTGCTGACACTTTCTCTTTGTTTCTTCCGGCCGAAGACAATAATTTCAGAAATAGATCATGTTTCACATGATGCACTATAAATTTAACCTCACTGTGAGAATTGCTATTTGGACGTTGTGAAAAAGGCAACATTTTGCTGACATAAAAGTTAGTAGCCGTGTGTGATCATAATCAAATGTAGCCAAATAACCATGGATGTTGATTATTTAGAAGCTATAACTACTTATAGTCATCGAATAAAAAGGGAGCCAAAACAGACCCTTGTGGGACTGCATAAATAGCTTTATACACTTTTAATTAACCAGGCGCATTGAACCAATTCTCATGTCAAGTTGTAAATCTTTGATTAAATGTTGTCTTACATCTTCCTTTGTCAGGTTTGCCTGGTAAACCAACTGACTTATCTCTCCATGTATCCATATGGAGAAAGTCATGATTTTCTTGGTTTGGAATACAGGAAGATAATTTTAGCTGGCCAGGCAAATGACAGGTAGCATTGGCTCGACAAATTCTAGTCCATATGATGTGAAAGTGTACAGATTTGTTCACATGCTCATTCTGCTTGAAAATATGCCCATCATGCTTCCCCCCTCACCTGTATGTAAACACTGTCTGCAGGCCGCTGTCTGACCTGGGATCAGCCGCGCCGCTCTGCCCTGTCTGGAGATGGCTCGCGTTTGAAGGAAATGAGTCTGCGATGTACAGCGGCATTGCTCACATTCCTACCCTTGTGTCATCGCGGCTAAAGCAAACAGCGGCTTAGGAGAGAGGATTTCAGCGCTGAGACAACAGATTGTTTGTGCCACGGACAGCTCAAAGGGACGTTTCTCTGCATGTGGAAAGGTAGGAATTCAGAGAGCTCTGCCATAAGCTAACACGTCTGAAGACCGGGAGGGGGCCAGTCTACAGATCATTAACTCTGTTTCCAGGTAGAGGCACAAGAGCATACATTTTACAGATTCTTAACTATGATAATTAGGACATGGGCAGTGGAGAAAACGAGAACTTTTTGTAGATGGATGCTGATATTGTAAATGCTGTGTTGAAGGAAACCCTGTTATTAAACCCTTGTGGCATAGTATATAGTAGGTAGCTATTGTGGTATAGCTATAGAAATCTAAGCATGTTCCAGGAACCAGGTCCAAATACATGTGGGTTAACTTGGCCATTGTTGAATCACACAAGACGCAGCTGCTCATTATAAACCCTCTAGCTGATCTACAACATTTTGTTTTAAATGTATGCATAATGACAAACAAAGCACTTAACATTTATGACACAAAATCTTTTGTTTGATTATCATCCTTCCAAATTCTTTGTGATTTGACTCTCAGTTACACGTGAAGATTTAAAAGTCCATGTTTCTCTTTACAATACAAACATTTTATCATACAGCTGCACCTCTGTTTAATTATTATTATTATTATTATTATTATTATTATTATCATTTTTCATATTGCAGCAACATATTTTTACATTACAGTAATGTATCCTGATAAAGCCCTTCAGGGTAATATGTGTTGTGCAGGAGATACGTTTTTGAGTGACTCTTTCAGAAATGTGAGTGGACTAAGACTCGAGCCATGGGATTAATTGCAGCATGCATGCTTGACCCTGGATTAATTGTGAATTTGGTTGCTTGGAACTGTTGGATTTAGGATTCTCCACATTTTGGAGCCCTGAATTTACCTTTTTGTCTTTTCACATGTTTGGAGCTGGATTGATCTTCATGAGTAATTATAAACATGTGTTATAATATACTGTTAACTGGAATGAATGAATATTATGTCAGCAAGAGTTTGAAGTAAATGTTGGAAGGTGCACTCAGTAACCTTTAGAGAACTCTCATGAATTATTGACCAAGCGTTTCCTTTCCGTATGATTTGATTTCCGAATATTTCTAGTCAAAGTGGACATACCTTTCTGTTCTGTAATGCAGATCTCATGGGACACATAAGAAAACTGAAATGTAAGAGTAGAAAATCCTGTTTTTGTTTTATTCTGATTCAACTTTAACAGCAACTTCTGTATTAGTGTAGGCCTATTTTGGGTTCTATCTTAGTCTGTATCTAGTTTGACACAGACCCATTTTTTATAAAAACACTCACTCAGGATATAAAATATTTTCTACGAGGTGCTTTGCACGGAAAGTTTGAGAATCACATTTTGTCCCTCTACCAGCAGCTACCCTTTAAATTCTCTGTATGAAATCCTTGCTCTCCCAGTTGGACTCATTTATTTGTCCACACTGCTGCTCCCTCATCTTTGGGCCATTATTGCCATTTTAAGAGCTCCTTCTGACCCCGGGTCATTAGTCTAAATTGCCTAAAAGTCCCGGCTCTCCTCATCCGTCCAGATTTTTCCCCGTGCGCCTGCCACCCTCTTCATCTCGACCGATCGGCGCACACCTTGATAATTGGTGATGTGGACCATATGTTGTGGTGAAAGGCTCTCTGTTTTGCTGCCACTTGGTAATTTCAGATTGTGAATGTGGAGCTACCTGTCTGTTTGAGGCTGCAGATATAGCTTCTGACACATATATTTCTCCACAGTATTCATATCTAACCTCCAGAAACATCAGGTCTGGCCTTGATGTTTCTTGGTGTTGGCAGGACAAGTAAAAAAGACGTAGGGAGGTGTTAGGGAGGAGGCGTGAAGCGTTTTTATTTGAAATCTCAAATTAAAATGTTTTGTGTTAAATCACCATAGTTTCTAGTTTCCCTGTAAAGAATACATCCCCAACTGTCTGGTCTGTTTGAATCCTTCAATGAGTTGGTCAAAAATGTTGTCACTTTCTTGAACAGGTTGATCCATTGACATGCTTTTCTTAACACCCTGTGAGATGGGACACTGGGATGACCTCCGACCTTTAGGGTCAATTTTCATATTGCCAGCAGGAAACCACCACCCTTCTTTATACCCTTCAATGCTCATGCTATAAATATATAGATTGTGCACCTGTATAAGTGGCGCATTGTTCTTTTTTGTCATTGTCCATTGTCTTTTATAATGGGGTGAGTGGATCCTAGAGCTTCTTTTTGTAGTCTTCTTTATGTATTTTTCATGACATTTATTTGTTCTCGGCCTGAAGTTCATTTACTCTAAGGCTTCTAGAACTGCTGATGTAAATTATCCTTATTTGATGGCAGAACATGTGACAACTTGAACTGTCTGAGCATGAGCACAGCATGATCCTCTGACACTGTAGATGCAAGACAAATTAATCTGCAAATTTCCCAGAACATTAAACCATTTTTGAGTCAGTGGATTTGATGAAGGCATAGTATGAATGAAAAAATGTTTTCAGCACTTTCAATACTGTTAAACTTTCCTTTACTTACAAGACAAATCCTTTTGTCTGCTAAATTACCTGGAACCCTTCTTTTACTCACTAGCTTTTACACCCTAAAGTATTATTTAACTATTTTGGTCCAGCTTTCAAAGTTCTGGTTTTGATCTTGTTTACTCGTTCACTAATTAAGTCATCGTCTATATTTGATGAAGGCCAGGATCCGTCCTCGTCCTAGTCCTGGTTCAGTCCCAGTCCAGTCCAGAACTTCTCAATTGAGGGTTGTGCCTCTTGCTTTTTGCTTTTAATTTAAAGCTACATTTGTGTTTCTTTCTAACCAATAACAATCTAAAAACTGATTCATCTTTGTCACAATCAATCAATAACAGACAGTTTAATAAACCCAAACCACACACTACTTAAACTTTGAGAGTCCAGACATGTTTGGGCTAAAGGTACATTTTTCTCTTTATTTGGGTCAGACGGGTTATTGCTATAGCTAACGCCCTCGTAGACCTTCATTTTGTTCCATTTCCAGGAAGTAGCCGTTTGTGTCTAACCACTCAAGTTTTCCCACACTGTGATATGTTTTTAGATCTCGTATGTGTCCTTCAAACATTCTCAAATTAAGAGTGAAGTATGTCTCTTTTTTGCACTATTTTGAGTTGAAATATGGAAGTTCTAGGGGTTAAACAACAGGCTGTGGACTCATTTCTCCACGACACTCACTTTTTCTTCTGACCGAGTGAGTCTGGGCCGGACAGCGGAAAGGCTCCTGAGACTGTCTTCTTTGGCCTCTTGTCAAGAAATAGGTGAATCGGCAGCACACATGTACACTAAATATTACTCATTTGTTTTAGGCGTTGATTATTTTATCATTTTCTTTTTATTCCAGTTTTTTAATTTAAAAAACAAAACATAAAACAGAGAGATACTAAGCAGGCTATAATGGCACAAGACATCTGAAAAGAAAAGAAAAACTCACAGCGTAAATTGTTAAACATTTAAGTCCCATTTTGTCCAAACGTCTGTTAAATAAGTCTGAATGTCTATTTATTTATATTTTTCATTTTGTGAATGTCTAGTTATTTATGTCCTGTCTTTGACCATTGGTTTGTGTCAGCCATTTCTTCGAGATGGCAATCTTCCCCGCCGCCAATAGCATGCTCCAAATCTACTTATTGTGTCCATGGCAGGAGTTTTGAGGGCCAAATACATACAGTAGTTCTGAAATTGAGTGGGATGGCGGTGTCAAAATCAGTCTTGAGTGCTTTTTTAATCTCAGTCTCAGACCATTATTTCTGAGCTGTAGGAGCAGTATATTACATTAAACTAGAGGAATATATACATAAACCATATTACAGATAACTCTTGAATTGAGCAAAGGTATATTAACATGCGTATTAACAAGTTGTAAAATGTACCAAAAAGTATACATCTGAAAAGCAAAAATTAACTCAACTTTAGTAATTTGATTTCTCCAATTTCGTAAAACATAATGAAGCAATAAGAGAAGAACATTACATTGGACAGAAGTACCTGCTTCAGCTTCCAACATGATTTTGTTGTTTTGTTTCATAATGATCAAAGATGGCTGTAGTTAAAAGCTGCTCTTTTATAAATCAGAATGCAAAATAACAGTATAGAAATACACTGGAAAACCTGAAGGAATGGAGCGCCTGAAAGGCATCGTCGTTATACTTCACTATTAACCCTTAACATCTGTTTGTACTTAACATTTGGATATCGTTATAACCTTCATTTTATCATTGTTTTGTATAATATATGTTTGTGATACTGCAGCTGTGTGTGACAAATCCATGGCCGTCTCCTCCGCTGCAGCTGCTCCTGCTCCGCGCTTATAAGAGAATTTAAAACCAGAGGAAGTGGTCCCTGGTCTGGTCCACTGGTCGAACCGGCTCATAAAGCATAGATGTAATGCGTCTCAATAGTCCACTTGTTGATGCCACATGCTGCGGGGTCATTATTAGCGTGTGCAGCAGACCGTTAGCTCCGCAGGTGCCAAGGTGTCATCCCTTCCAACAGGATATTACACTCATAATCACGTCCACCAATAAAGGAAGTCATTGAGAGGAATAGAGACGCTAAATTAATAAGTTGCAGTGGGAATGGCATTTGTTTTTGTACATTGCAATATACCATAACTTTGCTGAAAACACGGAAACAAACAAAAGTGAAATCCTTGATTCATGTTTATTACTCTTTCATTACATTACTGTTCCTCAACAGTGACCAGATTTATGAAAAGGTTTCTTAATGATAAAGTAAAGCGAATGTGACATAAACAACCAGTTAAAAAATACTTAACATTTATTTTTTTGCAGTATAGATCAAATCATAAATCATAAATGTCTGAAATTTGGTTCCAAAATCCTCAAGCTTATACATTTGCATTCTTACTGTTATGTTGTGACCTGAATAATCACAAGTATTGAGTACATTTTTAGCATAACTTTGATTTTTCTGAACAGAACAAAATGAATGACAAAAAAAATGATTTATTGTAAAGGCTTGAGTTATTTTTTTTATCTATATGAGATTGAGTTGTTTTATGGTGCCACATTTTCACCTGTTTTTCTTTAATCCTTCAAACAGCTCACTGTCGAGTCGAGTCATGAATTCCAGACATTAGCCAAAGTCTGTGCTCACAACAGAGACATGTTGACTTCATTATATAAACTCATATAATAGTTTATTGCATGGTTTAGCTATAATCTGGTCAAACGACTCAACATTTCACTGTATATGCATTTCTGTTCCATATGCAGTGATTTATGATCACCTTCCTTTACAAAGGCTCCGAATGCTTTGAGTGGATGCACACATTTTGACTAACAAAAACACTAGCCTTCACCACTTTGACCATGGCATTTAAGACGATCACATGTAGGTGCCAAACGGATGTAAAACTGTTCTATAACTTAAAATGTAAAGCTTGGGTAAGTCAGAAGACAAAGTAACTGTAAAGGAGAACACACAAATTATTCAGTACACGCTAAATCAGTGTATTTTCTACAATAGTTGATAGATTGATAGTAGTATCAAAACTAGATACTTATTCGACCAGGTATCAATACTGAAAAATCACATAATTAGACACATTTTCACCTTTTCTCGAATGGTTTTAGAATGGTCTTGATCTTTATTAGTACTAGTGTAAAGCCACAATAAAGAAAGTCATTCATCTGTGTCAAAAGTTACACTCTATTAACTTTTTTAATCACAAATTGATATTGAGCATCCAATCTAAATATTGAAATACAATTGAATCAGTGACATTATCTGACTCTGTTTCAGTGGTAAATTTATCATAAACACAGTCACAGAGACCAGCGCTAAAGCAGATCTAGAATATGGCCATCCATAAATCTAAATCCGGACTCAACTGGGCTTAAACCAGAGCCAAACCAGGACAAGTGTGAACACACCTTTGGACGGTTGGTCCAGGAAGTCAGCTGGAGGTCTGTTCTTCCGTGATTCGTCCTCATGTCTCTCGCTCTCTGAGTCAGATCCACAAGCAGCTGTGTTGACTGTCTAACACGTGTTCACCCTGATTACGACTCTGTGTTTGGGCTCAGACACTTGTTAACTTTGATGCTGTAAATGGGTGCTGCCTGGTGCCCCAGGGCCTGAGATGGCGCAGCCTGCTTTATGAGCCTAATGACTGGCCAGGCTGTGTTTATCTAAGCTTCAGTGGGACGTTTCATCTTCCATAAGCTCCCTTTGGCACGCGCTGGTGTTGTGGTCCATTAAAAACCTCAGCTGCCACGATTCGAGATGATGTCTTCCTTTTAGACTTTATGATTTGTTGATTTTAATAATCTGTTGTGTTTCTTAGCACGAGGAGGCGTTAAGAAAACAAAACTCCTCTGTAACAAGATGCAGGTGGAGTAAATGCCTTGACATTGCCAGGATCCTATTAGAAAATAATGCACAATGTAATAGTCTACTTTCTGGAATTACGACTGTTTTAGTTGTGTAAATGAACCAAGGTATTAACAGGGCACACAACTATTGAGGCCGATACATTTTTTTTATTTTTTTTAAAAGAATTGCTAATATATAACTTTTAAAAAAAACTTTTAACACAGCAGAGAACACATAATGTCCTGGATTGATCCTTACAACAATTTAAACAGTTAATCTCCACCAACAGATGGCCAGAAATTTAACTTTTTTTTCAAGATTGTCCTTTTTTCAGTCTTAATTAGCCTTGATTTAGTCTTGGTTTTGTCTCTTTTAATTTTAGTTTTGACTAATACTATAAAGCAGGGCTATTCAACTTAATTTTCCCGAGGGCCAGATTTTTCAGAGTGCCAAGGCCTCTGAAAAACTGTTTGGGTCAACAGTGTTTCAATAAATATAGGTAATACAATAAAATACTGATAGATTAGATCTGTGTGAGAAATGACAAACAAAATGCTCTATCAATGTTTTTTTGCAAAACCCATCCAGGTCTGAACCAGAATTAAACTAGGAATAGACGAGAACCAACCAGGTCTGACCCAGGACAAACCCAGAATGAAAACAGGTCTAAAACAGAGTCAAACTAGGACTAACTCAAGATCAAACCAGGTCTAAACTAGTGCTAACCTAGAATTAAATCAGTTAACAAGATTTTTTATATATTTGGAAGATGTTTGTGGGCCGGATTAACTCTCTTAGGGGGGCTTATGTTGAATAGCCCTGCAATAAAGCATGAACACAGTTTCTTAATACAACTGATATTGTGTTCAAAATGCAAAAAAATCAATATTGCAGTACTAACAACCATATTCCGATGTAATTACCTACTACATCCATTACTGGACCTGTGGGTTTACTCTATGCATCCTGTTTTTGGTAGTATTATGAAAACATGTTGCACTTTATTGACTTGTACTGACAGAGAAGACATTAAACTTTGTGCTAGTTTTTGTTTCATGTGGTCTCATCACATTTTTCTATAGAATTCTTAACTGTCTTCAAAATGCAAATGTTAAGGTGTCATATAAGAACGGATGTATCAGTAACCATTTTAATAGTGATTATTCCAACTGTACTCTATTGTTATGCTAATTGCGCTACTCATATCCTCCTCAGATCACGAATGCAAACACACACACACACATCTCCCAGACACTAATCAACACGATGGACTTCCTTCCACCCGATTACCAATTCATCCAAGTTCATGACTCACTCAAACGGAGCTGATTTTGTACAGCGCCAGTGCCAAAATACAGCGAGAGCCCTGCGCTTTCGGTAAATGATGATGTCCTGCGTGTTTGTTGTTGTAGGAGCAGAGTTTAGGACTGGCCTTGATCCCGCTGTTGGTTCCTGCACATTAGCATTTAGCTTTGACGCTTGGCTGAAGGGATTTGCATGTCGGTATGCGCAGGAGCCAGCCCAATTGTACTTGCCTTTCTCTTTTCCTTGACCGCTAATTGGAACAGTGTGAGGAGGGGGTTGGGACGCCCTGACCTGAAGGCCGAGGTCGCAGCAAGGATTAAGAATGGATCATTTTTATGTTTTTTCAATGCTTTGTCTCAAAATGTACAAAGATTCAGCTATATTTTTGTCAAAAGAGAAACTACAGGTGAATGTTTTCCGTATGGAAGTTTAATTTTGTTTTTGGTGGAAATGACATATCTGGCTCTTTCAGTTAACTTGAAGTGGCTGCACCCAAATGTTTGTTATTATTTATTAAAGCAGCTCTTAAAGTGCTTCTAACATAATTTTTACTTTATTTGGTGTATTTATTCCTGTTGTATATATAAATTATAGTTTTACGCCAATAAAGTTGCTACTTATGAAATGTCACTCACAATACAAGGCCAAACAACAGTAAAATACATACTTTTATCTCATTCAAAGTGTCTAATATACATCACAATTCCTCTAGTATGTGACCAGCTTTATGAACTCAAACTTTCTGAATGATACAGTATGTAGTAAGTAACATAAGCAGCCAGATTGAACTGAATAACTCATTTTTGCTTCTTTTTATTTGGCATGAATATATTGTGACAATTGAATATTATTGTGTGAAAGTTATAACAAATAACACATAAAATAAAACCAGAATTTGTGCATAATTTTTGATATCTTCGCCTCTTTAGTGGTGCACTTACAAATCTTGTCAATAGTTGCAAAAGAAAGTGTAATTACTTTGCCTGTAGTGGGTGCTGCCACAATTTCTTTCCTTCCAGATGCCCTCCCCTGCCGTGTTACAGAAAGCGTATTGGATTCATTTTATTTGGCATTTTGCAGCATCAAAGACTCTTCAATGTTTGATTTAATTGTATTTCTATCCGAAACCAAGACCCATACCTCGCTAACGTAATTTGAAAGAGAAAGTCCAGGGAGATGTGTATTGATAATAGCTGTGTGTCTTTAGTTACTCCTGTTGTGTGAAGTTGAGGAGCCTCTTTTTACTCTTTTGTGGCCGAGTTCCGCTGGGGGTCTTATGTGTAAACAGCTCCTCTGCACTCGTCTTTTCTAAAGCTCTTTCTTCTCCCTCAGCCTCCTCATCCGCGGGCGCATCCTCTGTCTGGACAACCCACCGGCTCGGCTCTGGAAGCGTATTGGGGGCTTTAGCCGGGACCCTGCCTCTGGCACAATGGGTCGCTCTCCCCTCCCTCTCATTTCCCTGCCAAGCTGGGAAGAGTAAATATTTATCAGCCCCCCACCACAATGGCAGCGCTGAGGAGAAAGGAGAGCTGCGGTGCATGCGAGGCCGCGGAGACACTGCAGGCCTAAAGATGGACTTCACTGGGATCGAGACGGGACGTGCGACATCACAAGATCAGACTTTGAGCCACTGAATCAGAGGCCGGTGAGTGCACGGTTTTGTTAAGAATGTACCACTTTGATTTTGACTGGCGTGTTGCTTTCGATGTAGCTGCCTTGAATTTAGCAGCGTCCTCCGGCTTGAAGCTAACATTTGTGATACAGTCGACTGTGTTTGGTGTTTTGCAGGAGACTTTTGCAGTCCAAAGCCCCTGTATGTAACTTTTTAGCCAAAACATAGACTAAAATAAGCATGTTTCATTTAAGACGGTTGTATTGCACTGAAATGGAAATGTTGTTGCTTTGGCCATAATATTCCACAGTATGGCATGAATCGCAAATAGACTATTAGAATCTCTGGTGTCATAAATTGATAAATTCAAGTTCAATTGTAAAAGAATTTAACTGGTTAAAACGTATATATATCTCCATGGAGAATGTTCAGAAGTATGATTTGGCCATGGAATCATGCAGATGACTTGCCACCTCCAGAAAGTTACATACTGTTGCTTTTAAGTATTGCATTACTTTGAGGTAAAGCCAGTTTGATTGTGTCCTCATTTATTTGGGAACTAGTTCAGTGAGTTTAATTAAGGATGGATTTGTCTTGTTTTAGTCCTGTATTGTCCTCCTTTCCTCTGTTGTAGGCCTGGTTCAGACCTCATTTAGTTGGGACTGAATCTTGCTGAAGTCCTGGTTTAGTCCTGGTTCAGTTCTGTTGTAGGCCTGGTTCAGACCTCATTTAGTTGGTTCGACTGAATCTTGCTGAAGTCCTGGTTTAGTCCTGGTTCAGTTCTGTTGTAGGCCTGGTTCAGACCTCATTTAGTTGGGACTGAATCTTGCTGAAGTCCTGGTTTAGTCCTGGTTCAGTTGTCGCTGGCCTGGTTCAGACCTGGTTTAATCCTTCCTTGGGTATGGATTTGTCTTGTCTTGCTTTAGTCTTGGTGTAGCCCTCCTTTCCTCTGCTGTAGTTGTTCAGCACTGTTGTAAGCCTGGTTTAGACCTGATCTAGTCCTAGCATAGTCCAGTTTTAGACTAAGTTCATGGTTATACTACTGAGTTAAATCAAAAATAATTGTATTCCTGTTTTTTGTCTTCGATGTGCTCTTGATATAAACATATTTTGGATGTAATATGTTGTTTTCCTGTTGTGTTCTATAAAAAGCTTTAGACCAAAAGAGCGATGCCCAGGCGGTTTTCTACTACCGAGAAACACAAGACCTGCTGAATAAATATTTGTGGTTGACCAAATAAAGCCTCGTCTGGGTCCTGTTAAATGTGGTGCAAATTTCATGACTTTTAAGGTATTTTAATGGAGACAGGAGTTTGTGGCCGAGTAATTCTGATCTGTTAGCATAACCTACAGTTTCTTTTGCGGCACAGACTTGCACGTGACTATTTTAGAAAACACAACATGGTGCATTGATGCTCAGTGTAAATAATTTAGTTTTAATCATTTAAAAATTGGGACAAAATATTGTAGTTTGAAACGTCTTACCAGGAGAGAATCATTATTTTTACCAAGCTGGGGTTTTTCTGTTACGTTAAATCAAATCTCTGTGACGACACAGTTTTGTTGAAATGATTTATTGCTTCTCTATTTGATATCCTCAAACACATTGCCCCTCCCTCTCCTCTGATTTGTCAGCGTCCGTCATGCTCTGAGTGACAGGTGGCTTTAACCAATCACGGGCAAGTGAGAACTCGCAGAAGAAGAAATGTTCTCTAATCTTGTACACGTGGGTCTGCTCAAGGCTCTAAGAAAATACATATATCTTTTTTTTTTGTCATATGCCTACCGATACATACCAGTACATATTTTGGAAATTTGGAACTGTATCTAGATAGACTTGGCTATGAATTTGAATGAAGGAAGAGTTGTATCCTGTATTTGGCTGGATTAATTAAGTGCGACTGAGAAGATAGTTACACGCTTTGATTCTCTGCAGGAGGAAACAGTTGTAATGGAGGTAATTGCTCACTGATCAGTTCCAGACATTAAACAAAACTTTCTATTGTCTGTTAAGCATAAAAGCATCTCTCCGCTGCTCATGTCTCTTCAGAGTAAAGTACTTTTGGAAGCGGTCGGTATTGATTAGCCAGTTGGCCTTTTGGAAGCAACGCTCTTCATTTACGGTAAAGGTATATTTGACTCTCCTGCAGGGAAGTTCATCCTCGGCATTTGACCCATCCTTTATTGCCTCTGTGGTAAAATGTCAGGAGCAGTGGGCGACCGCAGTTTGTAGTCCTTCTCCAGATCTTAAGCAAAGTAAAAAGTCAAGAGTACAAAGCTGCTGCACTCAAAATATATCATAACGGGCAATACGCGTGTCGATACGGTGATGCGTGTCGTGATACTTTTACACAGCATGGATTCGTTATAAATTGCAGAGTTATACACATTTTCACCCACTGACTGCTGCCTTAAGGCTGAAGCTGACGGGCTGAAAAGGGGACTTATTCGACCGACACCATAACTTTTCCTTAATTATTTTGTGTTGAATTGAATTGAAAATTCACACACACACAAATATATTTGTGTGTGTGTGCGTGTGTGTGTATATATATATGTGTGTGTGTGTATATATATATATATATATTATAAATAATTTAATAATAAATATAAAACAACAAAATAAAATGGACATGATCAAAACATTATTTTAGTTAACGTTTAACACCAGTTTTAAGGAGATATCCATGTATCAAGACACGTATTGTATGAAACTCAGAGTCTTGTATCATGTTGCAGACTATTGTAATGTGAGGCACTAGGCATCTGGAGGACCTGATAAAACTATTGCGCAGATTATATGAAGCGTGGAAAATTAAACCAGATATGATTTTGGGTTCACAGTTTTATTAAACGCTGATATAAGACGGTCTGAAACGATTAGCGCTCTTGCTTTGGCTGGTCGAGAGAGACTTCAGGTGCTCGTGTAATTACATCTAATTTAGCATGGAAAGGGAAAACTGCTGTAACGGCTTGTATTGGATAAATGTTTTTGGCGCTGTGTGAATGAAGTCAAGCTCACAATGTGGAACAACAACTTTTGGACTGGCCGTAGTGCAGTGACAGAGGGTGTTTGTACGTCGTGGGGTATTTGTTTAGGTAAAGTACAAATCAAGGGTTCTAAATGTAAAAGTGACAATTTGGGGAAGTTTCAATTCAAATGAAAGCTCTCCGGAATATCACTAAAAAATTCCGAATTATTAATACCAACACTGTATGAACAGGGGTGGAGAGTGGGAGAGACACATTAACAAACGACATGTGACACAAATACGTTTCTTTGACCATATCTGACTTACAATTACAAATGATCTGCGTAATGTTTCTGTAACTTCTTGACTGGCACACATATATAGAATGTGTGCACAGTCCCCCCCCCCCTAAAGGCTAAATACTACAATATTAGACAAGAAAAAAAAAAGAAAAATGAGACCAGAATTGGGAGGTGAACCGCAACCACACCAATTATGTCAAAATCCCGTCTTGTCTTGTTCTCATGGACCCAATTACACCCCTATTAGCCACAATTATATACAGTGTTAGGAAGAATACTTTGAAAATGTACTAAGTTGCAGAATACTGAATTCTTTGTAACACAATATCATATTTTGTAACATATTCTGGTGCATGGTCTAATGTGTTCTGAATACTATGGTACTTGCACTCACTTTAAGAGAGGCTTTTCTACTTTTCGCATAAATTCAGCGCAATTTGAAGCCTAAAATTCACAAATTCTGATTTTAGAAAAGTAACTATTCTGAATACCACCAGAAGAGAAAACAATTACTCAAAATTAGAATTCTGAATAGTGTATGAATTCAGTTACTTCCCAACATGATTATACATATATATTTTAAAGTTTTGCCCAGTGTTTGTATCAGTATTTCACCTTTTAAGACCACATTTATACATTTTTTAAACTTTAGTAAGTTCTCTGTAATATCAGCTCTGTCCTTCAGCCCTCAGACCCCTGGTTCATTCCGGATGGGCTGTCACCTCCACTTGTTCTCACCCTGGTGCCTCGGACGCTGCAGGACTGGATGAGCTCGCTCCGGCTCACCTCTGCTCCTCCCATCATGCCGCAGGAGAAAGACCCGATGACCCAAACCATGATGTAATTCCATAAGGCTGTCAAGAATCATTTCCTTCTGAATTTTAATAATGGTGAGATTAACGCCAGACCTGCACCGGGCCCCAGTCATTTTCAGGGCGGGGGAGATTTTTAGCTCCCTCTCGTCTGCTTATAGACTAATTTTAAAGTGTTTATAAATATTTATGGGCATCTACAGGCGGCTTATAAAGAGCAAGGAAACTTAACAGTGTTCCAGCGTTCGTCTTTGCTGCCCAGCTTTCTGCTGCCAAAAAGCTGTACCTGCCATTAGAGTCATAATAATAACATGCAGTTTTCTCACATATGGGTGGGAAAGTGTAAAATTGCAAACAGGCGGTCACGCACAGGCTAAATGCGAACATGCTATAATGCTATAATGCTACATACAGTTCTCTGCAGAGTATGAAGCAATAACTAAACACAGAGACCAACTTTAGTTTTCTTTCTGTTGCTATAATCTATTTAGAATATATTTATAAAAGTCCACTGGGGCTGACACACTTGAACCTAAGTTGCTACTGCATGTTATTATTATTGTTGTCCACTAATACAGAAAACGTAACGCGTTCCCTTACTATGGAAATCAGCTTTTGCTCTTCCTTTGCATAAAAGAGGTCTGAAACATGAATGATTTCCGTTCAATCTCAAAACTATCCTGCCTGGCAAAACTCAAGGAGAAGCTATTAAGGAACTAGGCGCTTGCTTTCTTAACCAAATATTACATTTTTAAAAGCTGCCAGTCTGGTTTTAGACCAAGGCATAGTACTATCACAACTGTTACCAAAGTTATAAATGATATTGCTCTTGCATTGGACAATCCTGAAGAATGTGCTACTGTTTTTGTTGATTTTCAAAGGCCTTTGATTCTGTAGATCATTCTATTCTCTTGGATCGTCTGGAATCTTTAGGGTTTTATATAAAGGCAAAAAGTGGTTTGCAGAGTACCTCACAAATCAAATCACAAATCAGCTGTTTCTTATTTATACTCTAAAGTAGGATTGCAATCATTGGATGTGAGAAGAGAACAGCACCTGCCTTGTGTTTGTTTATGTGGCTCTCATTGGTATTTTAACCAATTATTTAAAACGTTTACTGAACTTCAAATCAAGTATTCACTTCTTGAGATCTCAGGACATTTCATACCAAGTCAATACTGAGCTAGCAACTTTTCTCCCTGCCTGTGGAACCAAACACAGAGATGATTTAAATTATATGATAAATAAATATGATTAAAAAAGAAATAAATAAACCTTTATTCTAACTTCTAACTTCTTTGTTTAACTACAGCCCAGTAAAAAGTATAAAATGTAGATTACCTTAAAAAAATAACATTTAGGGAAGTTGTAAGATAAACCCATTCACTTTTTTAAAGCTTATAAAACCTAGACACCAAATGTAACTTAAATTTAAAGTTATATTTATGTACAGACGTCTACATACTTCTCTTGAACAGCTTTGCTCCAAGATTATTTTCTCCCTTGATAGACTTATGACAGTGGCTATGATAGACCAAATTTGACCAAAGAAATCTAACTTCAAAGAAGTCTTCCAGCAGAAGTCAAAGTACGCTGTGCACCTCTCGCAGTCGTGCTCACAGACCCTCATGTGTCGACCGTGAAGGATGAGCCACAGATAAAACATGTTTGTGACTTCGCCTCATTGCCCCGCACACACCTGAACTCTACCTGCCCCTTGCTCGCTCACACCTGTCCCCCGTCTCTCTCTGCTGTATCACTTTCCGTTTGATGCACAGTTTGTTTTTGGTGGTCAGGCTCCAGTGCTGTGATGCAGGAAGCTAAAAGGGGCGCCGCTATTGTTCCAACATGCCATCTGTGCATTAAAATCACCCATGTTTAAGTATTAGGTGGTGTCTCCGTGGCAACGGCTCAGACGGTAACAGTAAACTTGGCTCTGTGTTTAAGATTTGGTTTATTTACACAACGTAAAAGGCTTCCTATAAGGGTTACACACATTTCTGTAATGGCGGATCAGCCGTAGACACGTATGCTATTTGGTTTGGTGATTGTGCTGAATCAAGAAAGTTCACTCAAGTACTGCTCATTTTGGTGGAAATTCGCTGTGAGATGATAGTGCTGGATAGTGTTCCTCAAAACGCTGTCAAAGTTATGGTTTCTTAGGTTTGAATAATGATTTTAAAGCTTGTACAGTCATACATTGGTAGAAAGCACTTTTTTTCATACTAAAATGATCCCTCCAATTTAGTCAGACTTTATGCCTTTAACTGTAGACTACAAAATATTCTCAGTGCCCCCACCCACTTCGCCCGTGTCTTGTCTGGACATAGTAGTAGTAGTAGTATCCTGACCATCTGTGTTTGTGTGCAGGAGCGCTGTAGTGGTGTGTGTGATAATTCCGGCCTCTGTTTGTCAAAGCACACATTTATCACGGAGCCTGCGGGTGTCAGCGCCGCGGCTTTCCCACTGCGTCTCCATTACGCTCTGCTGCTCCTCTCGCAGACACACAACACCTGACCCTGTGCGCCGCGCTCCTTCCCACGCAAGAGCCTCCCGAGTACAGGCGGCTCGGAGGGACACTTCACATCAATCTTAATGTACATTTAGTGAGTAACATCTTTTTTCCAAGCTTGTAAAAGTAAACTGTAATCTCTCTTAGACAGAAAATATTGCCTGTTCTAGGGCTGTGTCAATTGGAAAATTGGAAAGATCAATAAAGACAGTGATCAAAACTTTGGTTGATCTCAATGATTAGGTAAGCCCATTTAAATCGACAGGTCTACGAGCCAATCCTGTGGCAGTAACAGCTCGTGGTGGTGAAGGAGAGAAAGCACTAAGTCAGGGCGACAGCTTTCTCTTTAGTCTCTTCACGTGTCCTCGCTTTTCCCATGATTTAACAAAAACATTTGATTGAAAGGCCAATCTCATTACTACGTGTTTTTGCCGATATCGCACGTAATTAAGCTTAATATTCAACGCATTCAAATTTTACATCTGGATTTCTCTGGCATTATTGTTTCCTCTCAACCTGAAATAAAAACGGTAGTCATCCTGGCACTTTGTTCTCTGTTATTGTCCATGTTTTCAACAAGATGGAAGAAAATCAAAATCCAAAATGGAGATTGATCAATATGGCGGGGAAAAAAATTATTGTGATTACTGTTGTCCCATATTGCCCAGCCTAGATCTAGCCTGATCTATCAGTGACTACGTTCACATGCGCAGGTTACTCCAAGTACGCGCTTGATCCAATTTTTTTCTTTGGCCACGGGTAAAAAATTGTTAAATGGGTGCGAGCGTGGGGCCGAGAGACGTTCACGGACGTATAATTGCTAATAAAAAGGGCTATCATACATAATCACACTCGTACATGTGCAAATCTTGATACGCAACATCTCTGCTACTTTAACGTGACAAACCAAACAAGTCCGTGGTTGAGGGACCGTGGTTTGTCATCTCTGCTGATCTAAAACAAGTGAGTACACGTCGAAACACATGTCCAATATTATACTGAGTCTTTCATGCCCTGTGCAGTTGAATTCCTTTTTAATATTCAAAACTTTGCATTACACAAGCAACAATATTTAGTCATTCAAACCCGTATTGGCAAATAGATTTTGATACGATATTTTGTCACACCTTTAACTAAAACACATTTTAAAATGGTCTAATTAAGACTCTGTCAAGGTTAAACTTGGTCTTAATCAAACCTCTAAATTGCCTTAATTTAAATACCATAGCAAAGGATAAAACGAAACCTAAATTAAGATTTGAACTTCTATTTTTCCAATATTTTACACTCACCAACCATTTTTCTTTCCTTGTCCCTGGCTTGTGTCCTAGTAATGAGAGTGGATTGGTTTTATTTTTACCATTGTGTTTGAGTTATGATGACCTCAGACGAGTTCCTCCAGCAGAAATCCTGAGCCATCGAGCAGCCCCTATAGCCTGCATCTGCTCGGAGCGCTTGTGCAATGCCTTTCCCAGAAGAACAGTTAAAAAGTGTCATTATAGCAACAGGAAACTTTCCCACCTTTTATTTTGGCCCAGAACAATCTCATCTTTATATTTCTTTAATGAACAAACTTTTCCAGGGTTTTATAGGACCTTAGGTGAGACTTTAAACCAGTAAGTGATGTTTCTCATGGGATTTATATAGAGAAACAGGCTTGGGAAAATGTTGTGGAATATTTCTGCGATTATTATTATTATTAGTGTAAAGTCCATACACAAATGTAGCAACAATGTGGATAACTTATTCGTGTTTCTTACCCTACATTAAAACCCCAGTACGTAACATTTTAGCCAAAAAATAGACTAATATAATATTTTTTTTTTCTCAATTTATTGTTTTATGTTTTTATTGCACTGGAAAAACACTGAAAAAGCTTGACTCATACTTGAACTAGAGGAGCCTCCCCCTGCTTGTTTCCATAGAATTGTTCCTTTTGCTATAATATTCCACTGTATGGCATAAAACTGATGTGAATTTTCCTTTTTCTTTTCCCAAAACTGATTGACATATGTACATATAATGACTAGTTATTCTTTAACCCTCTATGGAACAACACTGTACAAAACATTTCATCACAATTTACAATTCATCAACTAATCGCAACTGGTCGACCAATAATAATAATCTTTATAGTATTTTGTCAATCATAATCGTTATCTGGAAGATACACAGGGTTTGTACGGCGAGGTTGAAACGCGTTTTGACAGTGAAGAGCGCTTCCGGTCTTTATATATTGTTTTGAAGTAGTCTAAAACTGCGGATACGATGGCTTCGTGCTGGTGTTATAACAGACTCAAAACATGGCAAAAAGACTTTTTTATAACAAAGCATTTTGTAAATAAAAACGTAAAAAAAAATTAAAAAAAGCTATTTCTAATTTTCTTCTACAATATGCGTTATATGTAAATATTCTCTATCTATAAGTCTTCAGACGTCATATTTCAACCTCTATTTGGTTAAAAATGTAAAACATGAAATCAAAACGTCAATTGTGATTATTTTGTCATATTAGGTGACAGATCTGTGAGCTTGAAGTCCAAATCACAGTCTATCTTTCATTCTCTTGGCTAATTCTTCAAATATGTGAGATGAAGCTGTGTGTTAAGTCTCCGTGCTTGTGTGTATGTTTGTGTGTGTAGTTTGTAGCAGCTGCAGTGGCCCGCGCCCGCAGCCCGTCCTGTTGGCACTCACCTCTCCACAGGGAAGCACCCCTTATTCTCAAAAACATGTGCACTTACAAACTCCCGACTGCCTTTTAGTAGTATTTATTCAACTGTACATTTTTGTGGGTGTTGAGGAAGCGCAAACTGCTCATTGCTACAATTTCACACTACATTTACTCAACAAACGGAGATTGTTGCACAGAAAAACTTACACAAATATTCAGAAGAAAAGAAAAATCATGATATATTTTTTTTCTTTACAAAAGTAAAAAGGTTTGATTAAAAACACTACAATTAAACTATGCTTTGCTCAAAAAGTAATGTAATTTGTGGTGAAATCTCTCCTCAATATACTGCTCTGTTCTGCCTCTCTCAGAAAGCCCTTGTCCCTGACTGAAAAGAGCCAAGATGAAGTCACTCCATTTACTTTGGCACTCTGTCTTCTGTTTCAGAGTGAGGATGTGCCAAGGGTTTGTTTGCACAGCGGACCAGTCTGCCCACTGCTCCGACAGGGACAAGGCCGTAAAACTGAAGGACTTTCTGAGTGGCACATAAATCCCATCAACAAATACATGCGCGACCAGATGGCTTCATTTTATACAAGACGTGGTATAAAGATTCAGTTTGGGAAGGCTTGGAGTGGTAAAGAGCCTAAATAAGCTTTTTCCATATCATCAAAAACATACCTGGGATTGCTTTGTCGGGGTTTTCTTCACGTTTTCTTCACGTTTTCTTCACGTTTTCTTCACGTTTCCTGAGCCCAAAGCCTCTGCATCTCTCGCCTACATCAACACACTGTAATGATAATCCTTAAAACTTCTTTGAGTTTTAAGGTCCCAACATTTTCAGTTCAGTTTGATCACATTTTAGCATCACGTTTAGTTCACTTGTGTATACCGTTTTCATTCTATTTTGATTCAAATAAATTTGTTTTCGTGCGCCGGAACAAAAGTTTACAAGTGTCATTCGTTTCAACAGGCAAACTAAGTAATGGACTTAGTCTTTACAGTTTTTAACACTTCTTTCATGGTCTAATTATTAATCAGTGCTACTTCAGACTTTTCTGCTGCGGAGTCCACCACCTGCTTGTCTTCATGGAGACGTAATTGCTTGACCTGGAATGTTCCATCGTATGGCATTATATTAATCCATCTCCATGGAGACAAGCCACCAGGCAAAGTTACAGGCATCCCCCCTTTCAATAAGAATGCATGCTTCAAGGTTTGTTTTTAGCATTAACAAAAGGTGAATTTAAGAAATGCAAGATAAGTTTAATGCCATGGCCCATTCCAGGCATCTCCATGGAGACGAGTGGGTGGCAGACCACAACAGTTACTTTGTGCACCTTTGAGAGAGTGGGTTTGAAGCATTATTGAATAAATCGTCTTCGGTGGGGGGAGACGTGCAAAGGTTTGATAGATTTGTCTGAGGAAACCCTGTGATAAAGCCTGAAAATGGCGTCTGCGTGTGACATTTCTACTGGGGCCCCTGTGGGTGAGCACAGGACTGCCTTATAGAGGAGAGCATTAGTGTGAGATCACATCCTCCTGTCACTAACCTGATGCCTGTCAGTATAATGGATACGTCAGGCCTCTACTAACTGTGCCTCCAGAGCATCTCCTCCTGACCTCTGCAGACCAGGCTCGTCAAAAGAAATCAGATACTCTTATAAACAGCTATTGACACGGAAGAAAATCCTGTATAGTTTTTGACTGCTCTTGATCTTTATAAAGACTAGTATTGGTATTAATAAATAACTAGCACTTAGTTGGTGTAGACCATTAGTATTGTGTCAACACTGCTGTGAGCACAGACATGAAGGTCGGAAAGAAGTTAGCTGAAGTATACAATGAATGTTGATTATGTACCATGTGTATGACTGTGATCAGCAGGGGGAGCTGTCTCGGGCTAGGGTAATGACAATATTCGTACATTGTTTATATGTTATGACAGAATGATGCAGAATATTGGTAGCAGGTCCTGAAAACTGGATCTCGGATGTGGAATCAGTTCAGGATATCTCTTGGTCACTCTTGTCTCTGAAAAAAATCCTACAAAGTATTCTTTTGTTCGAGTAATAACTTCCTTATACACTGTCAAATATGTCACTCAAGTAAAAGTATCCTGTCTGAGTTACTAAGTTATTCAAGCAAATGTACCGGTACTCCTCTTTCACACAGGCAGCTGTTTGAGTATTCTAAAATGCTAAAATTGACTTCCAACCTCAATTTTTGAACGTGGAAACCATCTTGTTTTAAGCAGACGAACGGTCGGTTCAAAACACTGACTTTTCGGGAAGTTCACTACATGCTTATTTCCTCTTGTTTTATTTACAATTTCTCTACAATATCTCTCTTTAATATCTGTTGCTGTGTTTTTCATTCAAATGCAACCACAAAGTATCTTAGAGGGTCACCACAAAACACATTTGAGGCCAGTATCTGATTCTGAACAGCTGTAGCGGCCGCAAATAACTAAACAACATGTGGCATCCAGTTTAAAGTCAATATCGAGTCTCGGATTGAACAAAGGGCCTTTTCTGTATCGATCGTATTGTTTACAGTCCTAAAGTTGCAAAACAAATCAATTGTCGTACATTGTCACGGCCCATCGAGCTGCAGCATTTGGTTCCAGTCAAAATGTAGGGGAATATTATTAAGATGAACAAAGAAAAACTGCCAGTTTCATTATTTGTTGCATGATATTTGATGGCAAACTGTCCGTTCCCAAGCATTCTTATGATTCTTATTCTTATGCTAAATTTTTAACACTTAGATAGCACTTTTCATGACACACAAGAGACACTGACAAAAACACAAAAATAACATGAAGATGCAGTTATCGAAGGCAATTTTGTGTGGCTAAGTCTGTTATTGTATTTACTTGAGCAGGGAGTTCCAGAGGGCACATTATATGCCTTCCAATTCTATTTTTTACAAGGAAACTATTGAAATGCATTGAATCTATAGAATACAAGGTTTATAGAATCTAATATCTTTTTGAGAGATATAAAGTTTGTCCTTAGAGCATCAGATTTGTTTTTTTAACCAGAACGAGTAAAAGTAGTGATCCCAGATAAAAACATTTGTTTTTTATTTTTACTGAAGTGAAATGTAAAATGTTATCTGTTGGCCTTGGTATGGATTTTAAAATCCAAATATTGGTTATTTACCACAGCAGCAAGCCAAATATCGGATATCGGTAATGGCTCAAAAATCCATATTGGACTATCTCTAATTCGTCCACTGTCAAGTCAACTGTCAATAAAAAAACAACTTCCTTTCTAGTTTGTTTTAATGATAAGTGGTGTCAGATTTTAGATTTTAAAATGTACAAGATAATAACATTTGGATTCAGCCGTCTGCCTTAGCCACACACCAAATATGAAACCTTGATATTTTTAGGTAACAAATAATTTTAAGTGTAAATCACTGCTTGTTTAGTGTTATCAAAAGCTTGTCTTGTCCTCTGCAAACATTAAAGAACAGCTCTCTCAGAGCAAACACACATGGGCTCCAGACGGCGCCCCCTGTGGCAGCTCCAGCACTGCAGCTGTGTGTCAGATGCCTTCTCCACTTACATACCAGCACTTTCTCTGTCTGTGCCCTTCCTCACCCTGAGGACATCCCTTGGTAACAAATGAAAAGAGGAGCTTAGCAGTGCAACAAAACTATGGCAGTGAAAGTGCAGGGATGCCAAGAGTAAATGTTACAGTCGTTTAAAGCTGCACCATGTAACTTTTATGGTTGAGGGTTTGCCATCTTCAGGGAGATGTTATTGCTTTGTCTTTAATGTTTCACACTATGGCTCTAAACTTATTTATCTTAAATTTCTCCATGGAGACAAAACAGATGATACCTCCAGCCAGGTCAAGTTGCAGGTCAGATCTGTGGAGATCTCTTGCAGTAAGAATGCATGTTCTTCAAGGTGTTTTTGAGCAATAAAACACCTGTAAATGAATTAATACAATGCAATACAGAGAAGTTCAAAGCCATACTGTGGAACATTTCAGGTAAAGCAATAGCATCTCCATGGAGACAGGCAGGTAGCGTATGCTGAAGATAGGGATTTCTTTTTTCCAACAATGAGATAAAATGTAGGGTTGACAGTTGAGGAAAGGGCAAACAATATACTATATAGTGATTATTTTGTGTTATCAGTAAGTGTTTTAAAATTGTGAGTTAATAAAATGTCAACCAGCTCTGATTTGATCACTGAAGGAAAATGCTACAACTACGCCACAAACTTGAAATGCATTTCTACAATTACATTACATTTAGTTTGATTTATTTAGCTTTGCACAATTAATCCTTGCGCATGTTTTTGCAATATTTTATGGACAGAGTGGTGAACGTTGATCGTGACAAGTACCTGTTTGTGTGATTGTGCGTTGTGTGTAAGTTCAATGGTGAACCGATCTGTCTTTCATTAGTTTTGTCTCTGGAGTTATTACACAATATTCCAATTACATATGCTTTTTGCCTGTGGCTGGTACACATGTTAACCAGAGTGACCCTCATGTTTGCGTCATTCTCGCCTTCCATCGACCTGTCTACACCACTCACAAAAATGTCCAACAAAAGCCCCGTCCAACTCCGGCTGTGCATCATCTGTCCATCAATCTTTTTTATCTCTTTCTATCTTTCAAATCAAATGAGAGAAAACAGACGTATAAGTCATCTGGATGCAACATGTCCTTCCTTACACAACAATATGGCAGAAATTTGATCTGCTGAGGTCAGTAGTTCACCTCCTTTGACTATAATGTCTATATTCTACACCAGGGCTATTCAACTTCATTTTCTTGAGGGCCGGATTTTTCGGAGGACCACAGCCTCTGGGCCGGAGGTGCACAAGACGCCAATGGAACTACTGTAATCTGGGTCGCACAAATATCCCCAACACTGTTCCAATAAATGGAGTTAATACAATAAAATAATTACTGATGGATTAGATTTTTTTGAGAAATATCAAACAATGCTTTGCAAATTTGCCCTGAACAAGAATTAAACTAGAACTAGACTAGTACCAACCAGGTCTGAAGTGGAGTTAAACAGGGACTAAACAAAGACCAAACCAGATCTAAACTAGTGCTAAACCAGTAAACAATATTTTCGGCCGGGTTGCAACTGGCCGACCAAACATGCGCACCCCGTCGCCAGTGGCGATTGCCGTGGCGATCACCTAGTCGCCCCTGGCAATAACCAGTGTAACATGCATACTTACTCCTGCAATAGGACAAAAATAGTCAACAGCCGTTGACAGTTGACAGCCAGTTGACAGCCGCAGCGCAAAGCGCTGCATCCCAATGTCGCCCCTGGCACAACCAGTGTAAACGCCATGCATTCTACGAACTTTCTACGAACTTTTTTCTGCTCTTTGAGCTCAAACTTGACCCCCTGAACATGCTCAAAAAAAAGAAAAAAAGTGGGGCATCTAAAGTTATCCAAATGTTTTCGATTACTTTTACGGTCTACATGCGGCGCAGCTGCAAAGTTGGACAATGCATTTTGAAATGTTGCAAATTTTTAACATTGCTCCCATTTGCGCAAAACGGGCCCCGATGTGGACCAAATTTCAATCAGTTGTTAAACTTTCAAACTTGGACCTGGTAATTGTAAAATAATCGAAATGGACGCGATAGCGCCCCCTACAGAGTGACATTGACATTTTCATTGACTTTAACGAACTCCCCCTAGGGCATTTCACCAACTGGCTTCAAAATTGGTGTACATCCTCTAGAAAAGTGGGGCATCTAAAATTATCAAAATTTTTTGGATAACTTTTACGGTATACATGCGGCCCAGGTGCAAAGTTGGACAACGCATTTTGAAATTTAGCACATTTTTAACATTGCTCCCATTTGCGCAAAACGGGCCCGATGTGGACCAAATTTGAATCAGTTGTTAAACTTTCAAGCTTGAAAAATTGAAATGGGTCCAATAGCGCCCCCTACAGAGTGACATTTAAATTAACATGGAGAGGGAAAAAAATGGTTTTACGAAAATGTTCCAGATTTGGCCCAAAATTCTATTTTGGCGTCCCAGTCAAAAAAGCCAATCAGACTTATGCCATTTTTTTTACGGATTAGCTGTAGCGATGACAGAAACATCCAATGTTATCCAAAAGGGAAAATCGCCAAATTACTGCGATTTTTACACTTCACACTTTAACGAACTCCTCCTTGGGCGATGGCGCGATCAAGCTCAAATTTGGGGAATATCATCTTCAGGAGTGGGTTATCAAAAGTTATCCAAATAGTTATTATAAGATTTACGGTGTCTCTACGGCATAGCTGCAAATTTGTCTCACAAATCTAAATATTTCACCATTAACAAAATTGCTCCCATTTGGTCTTTACAGTGGCCTCTACACCATACAGTTTTTCCAAATTACATGACATTTTGCACAACACTATTTTGGCATAACGATCAAAAAAGTCCAGGGGCCAAAGTCATATTTTGTACGGTGTCGCCGTAGCGATGACTGAAACCTCCAATGTTATCCCAATGGGTCCATTGCCAAATCTCTAAAATTACCCCAATTTTTCACTTGACACTTTAACGAACTCCTCCTTGGCTGTCGGCCCAACCAACTTGAAATTTGGTGACAATCATCTACAGGAGCGGGGCATCAAAAGTTATCCAAGTTTTATGGACAAGAGCTGCGTGCGGTGTCTGTGCGGTGAAGCTGCAAAGTCGACTGGCAATTGTGTTCATTTACGCTTAATGTGTCGCCGTCTGTTTTGTTTTTTGGACAAAGCTCAATACACCAACAGGCCTGAATAATGCAGGGAGCGGAGTGTGAAGCCCGGCGGCTCGCGAGGGCCGTTGGATGCCGCTTGCAGCTTTAATTTGTTTTGTTTTCATATTTGGAAGCTGGGTCGTGGGCTGGATTAAATCACTAGGAGGGCCTGATTTTGGCCCCTGGGCCTGATGTTGAATAGCCCTGTTCTAGACCATTTCAGGACACTATGTTGCTGATGATCATTTATACTAAATTAAAGGCGCTGTGCCTGATTTTTACTGTCTTAAACACATTAAAAACAGAACTACTTTGCAGCAGTCCTTCACTTACATAGTGCATTCTGAATTTTTAAGCGCTTTTCACAACTTTTAGAGCCCAGAGCGAGTTTTGCCATCACGATAAAGCTCACAACAACTTGCACACTGATGGCGCACTTCCTGCTTCATGGACAATAAATGCCGATGCCGATAGCACACAGTGGACTCATTTTCACCCTAAGAGAAATAAGAGAAATTTATATATTTGTACTGTACTAGGGCCAAACAGATTTTACTTTAAACTACACTTTACTATTACATGACAAAATCGAGTACAGCCCCTTTAACGACTTGTTCTTTCAAATCACGAACTTGTAAATGTGTACGCCATTATAAGTCTCATTTGGAACAACTTTTTATTCCACACCAAATACTGAGAAGACTATTGTAAGTCATAACACTGAAAAGTGCTGATAAATTCTTCACCATCTAATAAAAATGTCCACCCAAATAGTGGTAGTCACATTTACTAACTATAGAATTAATTTGTCTAAAGTTGAATGTCTTCTGTAAACCACAAAATCTCATACCGTTATCATATTTGAAAACTGCTTATCCTGTTTAGATCTCTACAACTGCATGTGATTCTTGTGTTAATCCATGAGTTTCAGATGAGAAATTAGAACTGTTTCAAAGCAATTAACAATTTAAAATTGATATATCTTTTTGAATGGCATAAAGTCCTGGAAATGTTACATAGAACACAAAGATGGAGCCCATGCATATGCTAAGATGTGTTTAAGTTATTGCGAAATATTTTTAGCAACTTTTTTCCCAAAACTGTTCTGCCCTAATATAAAAGTACTTTATCTGGGCACATGCCGCACCAGGCTGTGTTCACGTCTCCTCTGGCTGCAGTGGGCAGACGACAGGAGGCTAATCGGGTGGGATCTGTCTGTCCTCACTGCAGAGGCGTCAAACGGATTGAGTTTCTCTGGACTTTTAAGGCTTCAGCTACAGAAGCTTATAGCGATGTTAGCAACACCACCCCGAGCTCCTGCGCAACAGATGATTCCGTCACTGAGTCCTACTAATTATCACGCTTTGTTTCAGTCTGCACTCTACGTTTCCATGTCCTTAGCAAGTCACAGATAAAGTTAAAGTCTAATAACGTACAATAGCTGAAAACAGAGGAGGACTTTATAGTGTTTACTGTAATATTGACATTTAAAATGTATTGTTAAGAAAAATATAATTTGATCTAAAATACATTGTCAAAAAGATGCAAAAACATTTGATTAGAAATAAATAATTGACTGAAACCTTTGTGTTTTGAAGGGCGCTAACATTATACTTTTCTGTTGGTGTGTACGACACGTATGTCTAGTTTTATTTACTTTGCCTGGAATGTTTCACAGTATGACATTATAAGTATCTATCTCGCAGTTATTCAATGACACATGTTTTTATTGCTGAAATATCCTTGAAAATCATTCATTTTCACTATGAGCGAGCTCGCTTCTCCACAGATCTGACCTGTAACTTGACCAGGTGGCGTCATCTGCTTGTCTCAATGAAGATAGATACGTTTAATGCCATATAGCGGAACAATCCAGGTCATCTTCATTGAGAAAAGCACAGAAAAGTTTGATTCAGTGCACTTTTAATTGTACAATCCATTTACTTTCTGTCTGATACTTGAATAAAGCACGGTTTTGTTTGATTACAATAATATATATAAATCTTTATCAATGTTTCTCACCCTAACTTATGATGCATGAAGAAGATCGTAAATTGCCTGGATGAATTTACAACAGTTTAAAACATCAGTCTTTGTGTTGGCCAGGCTTGGACACTGAGTAAGCTGCAATGCTCCGAGGGCTTCTAAAATTACCTCTCTACATAAACGTCCCGGGCCATTAGAATCCAGCTCCGCTATTAGGTCACTGTTAATGTGATTTTCAAATAACATCTCACCAGCTCATGTTAAAACTTACAGGACCAACACTTTACTTCTGCGGTTTCCCTGTCCCAGCTTTTCTTGTGCAGCTGTTTGAGGTTTCAGACTCCGTTGCGTACGCTTAGACAGAAAATCATTTGGTGGTTCATTGTCTGTGGGCCAGAAAGTCCCTGAATCCAAAAAGGAAGGAAATGGTAAAAGCAGATTTCATGTGTTTAAAAAAACAAAACAAAAAACATCCAAGCCAATATAAAGCCCTGTTTCCACTGTTTACCAGTACTTTTTTTAGTACCTTTAGCCCAACATTTGTGACTCAAAACAGGGTCAAATTGGCAGTCACAGGGACAATTATCGCCTGCTACACTCACACAAGAAAGGTTTTGTGATTTGGTTTTCCCTGAGAATCCGAATCCTCCAGTTTTCAATTTAATTTGCAGTCACTACATTTACATGCACCGGATAACTGTCCAGTTCAAACCGATGTGACTAAATGCATGTAAACCCTGTGATTGAGGTGTCAGTTCAAATCTCAAACAGCTTCAATATAACAGCGCAAATAACTTGTGAGCAAAGCAGTTCTTGACTTTGGTGGTATTCATACAGTCAAAGACATTTCAGCACTTACTCAGGTCTAAACCAGGTCTTTTAGGAATACACCATTGCCACAGCAGTTTAAATCACTCAGGGAATAGCAAAAAATATGAATAAAATGTAGCCGACTGAAGAAATTCTTGGTCGACTAAAGATCGATTTGTGGACTAAAGGTGACAGTGGCTTGAAACTGGCAAAAGCTCTCAAAAACATTCAGTATCTCTATGATCTGGCCCAAACTGCACTCATAAGACCACAACCGCACATGCGAAAACAACAATGCATACAGAAAATTACTTGGAAACAAGGATTTTATTGTAAAAAGAAAGATTAAACTCATGTTTCGCTCTCAAACTTTAAGCCAACTTCTACTCTCTATGGTCCATATAAATCCTCTAACAAAACATGTGTAAAAGTAATACAATTGTCGGTCGGCTAAGACACCATCAACTGCTTAATTGAGCTGTCAGCTGTCGTAGACTGGGACTAGAGGGCCAAAGATGATTTGAGTTTGGTTCTTTCTGTAAACGTAACTTTGAATATTGGTGTGACTTTACGTGTCCTAATAAGCCCTGTATAAGCCTGCTATTATTATTAAATGTACTTCAATTGGTTGCGCAGAGAAATACATCGACCTTTTGCCTGCATGTCCCTGCTGAGCTTCCATAGTCTGTCCCTTTCTGAACAACTGCTGTAAATGTTTGTTAGATATTTCCTAATGGGGCCTAATTGAAAAGACTTAAATCATCCCGAATAATCATGTCTACTCTTATTTGTGTCTGCTCCTGTTACTCCGGACCCCTCCATGATCGCATTGTCAGTTTGATGAGTTGTGTGCAATCATCGTGGGGGCCGCTGTTCTGCCGGTGGGGCCCCTAGAACCTTCCTGGTACAGTTTTGCTCTTTGATGTGGCTCCTTCTTTAGCTCCTCTACGCGGGCCGACCCCTTTCTCCTCTTCTGACGATGTAACGCCAAACAAACCAGTCTGCTCTTGCACGTGGACTCCTGTTGTTGATCTTGGCGAGGCTGAGGCGATCAAACTGCACATTAGGCTTGTATCATGTTGTTTTAACATTCTGTTGTCGTCCTGGTTTGACCTGGGCATAGCAGCGACGCGGTTACATGCGCACTCAAAATCGGGGCTGAAACAAGTGAATCGATTCATCGCAACACATCAATTATTGTGATATCGTCAGATAATTTAGTAATCAAATTATCTGGACTATGCACAGACTCCTAAACATGCCATCTGCTGTTAAAAGAGATTTTTTTGGCTCAGTCAAAGCAAAGATTACATCACAATAGCACAGGAAACATGTAAATTTAGTGTTTTTGATGAAAGACCTGTTTTGTCTGCAAGTGAACTCAATCATGACGTCCTCAAGCGGCATCACTTTAGCTTTGTCTGGGTCGGATTAGGAAAAAAAAATCTCATATTCAAGGGACTTTTGCAATCTGAACAACTAATTGATTAATCAAAACAGTAATCTGTTTCTCGAATAGCAAGATAATTGTTAGTTGCGGCCCTTAGTTGCAGCCCTATATTAGCTTTTTTTGTTATCAAACCATTATTAACATGATGTGTAAACAGCCAAATCATCATTTAAATAATCTTACAGGTCTAGAAATCAGATAATAATCAGATTTTGGGAACATAGCTAATGCCAGGCAGCTCTTTCTACACAGTGGCAAGGAGCTGGCAGTTTGTTTATTGAAAAACATACAATAGCCATCTGAAATGTGCATGCATGTTCTTTAACTCTTTTTGCACCTTTTTTTAGGACAGTTTTCTAACAGACGACACTCGATTACATTTTAGTTTTATCTTGCATTTGACCCATCCTTCAAGAGGTCAGGACTCGGGAGCAGTGACTAGTATTTGCTTGAGCACTTTTGGTTTGGACTGGTGTGATGGACCAGAGAAACAGGCCAAAGTTATTTGGGCACATTAAGATAAGATACGATCTCCTTTATTTGTCCCACAATGGGGGAAATTCCAGTGGTGCAACAAAGGGTACAGAAACAGATTATGCACAGTATAATAATAAAAACAGATAACTTAGAAAAAGAAAACTCTTAATCTTAATAATAATAACACTCTTATTTACAGCTGTCATATGGACAGAAAATATTGCACCAGCGATGATTGACGTTGTGTCACAGTATTGCACCGGAGTATAACAGCAGCAGGAAGGAAAGACCTGCGAATACATATCATAGTTTAAAAAGAAAACAAAAACGGACAACAAATTACCCGCAACTATAAAAAGAGCAGTGGATGTGTAATAGAGGTGGGAAAAACAGGAAGCATTTTGGCATCTTGAGTGCAGGAAAATACATTTATTACTCAAAACATGAATGAATTACTCAAAATACAACTTGGAGTGAGTTCGTGATGTGGGAAAACATTTAGAACATGGTTGCATTTTTCATAATACCTCTCCTTTAAGTGCACTTACAAATAATCTGTGAGTCCTGAGAAGAACCAACTTTGTATTGTTCAAAATTATAGCAATAATGAAACAAGCTTTGAGCAGTTTCTCATCAAACGACAAAAACAAAGTAATACAATAAAGTCTGCATATTAGTACAGGGTTATTACTATCACAGACAAAGTACAAAGCTGAAAATACTCTGGCTTTTGCATGTCCTGGGGCATCTGAGTCAAACCAGCGCCTCCCCGTTGCACATGATTACAGCGCACTATATGAACTGTGGTCTAATCCTGTCGGACAGCGCAAATTAAACCCAGGTATGGGCCCTCTGCCTTCCCAGAATTCCCTCTGATAACCCCCTCCCCTGCCGAGCGCACTCGTTTGTTTGTGAGCAAAATGGTTCCCCAGCTTTCCCCGGCTCAAAAGTCCATATACTTTAGCGTGAAGGTCGTGGCAAAGTTACGGCAAAATGTCAGTTCATTATCGGAACGCGTCGCCAAAGCTTCCCAAACAGCCTCGACAATGTGGGAAATAGGAGAAAATGTGTAATTAACTAAATTATTTATTAGTTTGGACAGCTCTGCGCCTTTGTGGTTTCTGTGAACTTTTGCAATGGGTGCGGTGGTGCTGGCTCCAGATACGTACTTATTAAACATAAAATACAAGAGCTGCCAGGACGTAACAGCAATTTATAATTTAACCAAACTCCACTGTGATAATTACGGGTATGGCCATATTAGAGGAATCTTGTGGTTTTCACCTAATTAAAGACTGTCACAATCGGGGAGGGATCTGCAACCCGTATGTTTACCTTATTCAACATTCGCTTCATCATTTTGTAAACCACTTAAGAGATAGATTAAGTAGACTATACTTTATTGATGTGTCCAGTCTTTCAGTACCACTTTTGACATCTTGTGTAATTGTAGTTCCCAGGGAAACCTCTGAGCCAGGATTACTGTTTGAAGTATAATATTTAGAACGGATTAAGTGAAGTCCTTTTTATTATTGTACATTGAGACATTTCAAATACATTGTCAACCAAATAAAGGTGGAAATACGGCTTCTATATTGAGAATATTTACAAATAAACTCTATCACCGAATCTTCTTTTTCCATTTTGATTTATCAGAACATCTTCAGTGAAGTCCTACACTTCAGACTTTTTAAATACATTTTCAGCCAAATAAAGCTGAAGTCTTCTAGTAACAGAATATTTACAAATAAAGACTATGATTGATTCTTTTTTTGACATTTTTATTTAATAATGGCTTTATAAAGAACTATGTTTGTGTTTTAGAGTCTGTATTGTCCAACATTCATTTTTAATTAATGGTTGCAGCCCCAACCAAACCAGTCCTGAGCTAAGCTTTTTTTCTGCTGCGTAACACAAGTCTTAGAAAACTTGTGAAACTGTAAAACCAGCCCCAAAAAGACAGAAATGTAAATGCCAAACAAATGATAAATCCTAGTCCTAGAGCAGTGGTTTCATCTCATATACCAAACATACATTCATTTTACAAGATAAGGATCATTTTTTTGAAAACTTGTTTGTGTCTGATTGAATACGCCAAGTCATTTTGGCTCGACTGAAGGAAACATTTTGACAACAGTTGAACCAAAGAACGTTTTTATTTATTTCTCTTATGCCTTCTCACTTTTCATAATTGCCGTTACCTTGGCACGTGCCTTTTCATTCCTGCAGCGCAGTTTGACAGACAGTTCCGCGCTCCTATCGGCGCTCTCCAAAGCGCGCACACCCCGCCCCCTTTGCGCCTCGCTCCTGTCCGTGCGGAGCGAGCGCAGATCCGGGGCTGGAGCCTGGCGGAGCCGCGCAGAGCCAGCGAGAGTGTGTGGGGCCGTTTGTCATTCTGGCAGGACGCACTCCCACGAGAAACCACTGCCCACTCGGCTCCGCGGACTTGTTGCTGCCTTTACGCACGCAGTCGAGGAGCGCCCGCGGATCTATCACTTTCCCGTTCTCGACGCGGAGGAGGAGATCTGTCCGCGCTGCCGTGGCTTTTTCTTTTTGTGGCGGAAAAAAGCACCGATCGCCGCGTGTTGGAGACTCTCCGGCGCGATAGTGAGGCACCGGGAGAAACAAAAACACGGTATTGTACAACTACCAAAACTTTGCTTCCAGGCGGCTGCATTGTGTACTTCACGCGCTGTGTTCGTTTGCCGTGTGCTTGGCCGCGGCGTAACCAGGGTCGATCGGTGATTTGGCACCGCTGTGTGCGCAGTTGCGGTCAGTTGAAGTGAAAGATAATGATTTATGTGGAGTTTGGGCACTTACGTCTACGTAATAAAGCGTCACTGAGTCCATCCAGAAGTTTGGGTCGTGTGGGGAGAGCAAGACACTTCTGAAGCAGTGTTGCGGCGCGAGGGATGCAAATATTACAGCTCAAACGTACTTTTTTTTATGTCATTAACTAATTGTAGGTTGCAGTTACTTCGTTAAAACAACCGGCCCGTGGTTTGTGAATGACAATTGTAACATTTGTGTTGTTAAGAATGACAACATTAAGGATGTCACGATGTAAAGTTCTGGTGATGCGAATATTGTGCTAAGAAACACCCCGTTTTTTTACGATTTTTCACGATTCTTGGCACTTTCTTTTGGAACGATTCTTGGCACAGGAAATCAACGTTTCTAAATGAAAAAGTAATGATATGGTCACATAAACAGCCAGATAAATTGAACTTTACACTTACTTTGACTGTTTTGGATACATACATTGAACTAAAACAACTCATTGTTGCTGCCTGCGATTCTCAAGATCATTTTTGTTTGTTCGTTGGATAATCAGAGTAATAGATTAAGGAAATAATCCTGACATCCCTATTTGTAACTAGTAACATGGATAGACTGATGTTAATACTACGAGTAATAACTACAAATTTAGGTATTTTTTCCTTTGGAGATTTTGAGTGCTTCAGAAATGAGAAAAAATAACAAAATTCCCAAACTCTGAATGTGCCTCGACAATTTGGTGCCACATAAAACAACAAATAACAATAGTTTTTTAATAAGTATTATACAAAACTATGATAATGAGGCTTTTTGGAGTAAAAACAGACTTGGACTGAACATAAATGCTGTGCAAATGGATGAAATTTTGTTTTAAATGAGTTATTTGAAGTGATACATGTCAGTATATGGTCATGTTGTTGTGCGGTGGTGGTTTGAAGTCACTCGTACCTATTTAACACGAGCCAGTCCTGTGAGTCAAAGGTAAAACCAACCAGTAAAGAAGGTTTAACGTGCAAGATTGTGTGTTTGGACTTGTGCTGCACAATGTGTGGAAAGAGGGCGATACTGGCTGTTAATTACTGTGATTAGTCCGATACTTTAATGTATCAGTGTATTGAAACAACTTTAGTCATAATAAAAGATTAACATTGTAAAAACTAAGATTTGGAGTTTGGTAAAAAATAATGATTAAAATCTGCCTTTTTCATTTAAAAACACACACTAAATCTCTGTCTGATGGAGGTCCAACCTTGGTATTGTTGCAGTTTGTTAAGTTTGTTCTGATATCTATTATTGTGTTAACCAATTCTGCGATATCGATACTTTTACTGTACATATTCAGCAGCCCAATTTGGACAACACAATAGTTTGCTGTAAATCAATAAACTTAAATAACCCTCACTGCAGCGGACACACAAACCTCTTCATCTAAGTAGAATCTATTGACAACTAGGGATGGCAAGATTATTTGGTTATTTAGGTCACAATGTAATTAAGTAAAGACTAAAAAAAATATAATCGTGACATTTTTAGAAGGAAAATGTATTAAATGTATAGAAAAGTGACAATTTTCAAACTAAATAAGGTATTTTTTTTTGTTCAATGAAAAGAAATGTGTCGTTTTAGAAGCAAAATTAAGTACTTTCTGCCCAGCCTTTCCTCAAATAAGTAAACCTAAATGTAAAGTGCTTTTTTATTCTTGCCTTTTATGTCAAATTGCTCATTCAGATAGTTTAATTTCATAAAGCAGGTCACACATTGAGGAGCTGTAAATGTGTTAAGAAAACAAGAAGGAAAAAATGCATTTAGCATTTTATTGTTGTTTTGGTCGTAATGTCAATAATCGCAGACGATCGTTAAATCACGATGTTTATTCTCACAATAATATAACATTTGAAATAGTGACCTTTATGGACCACAACAAACAGGAATAAGTAGAAACCAATCTTGATACAGTAGCATGATACGATTTTTATTGATTCTTTGTACCAATCCAATTCTTTTTTCTTTCTCTCTTAGTCCTTTTATTACACATTAAATACATTGTTTATTGCGTGGCTGAAGAGATTGATGTGCATCCTGCAGCGTTGAAAACTACTACCGCCACTTTGCGCCACATGTTTTTAGAGGTTGAGCAAAACCGAAGCAGATTTATCACATCTGCAGCGTCTTTAATCCCATGTGTCGTGATCACTTTTCGTCCACGGCTTAAGTCGAGTGTTAAAAGCCGTCAGTTCCCTTCAGCACCTGTCATCGGCCTCGTCAGATCGGACACTTTTGAGTTGATGGAACGATCGCGACGACAGCTTGTATTCACGCCTTTTCCGCTAGACTTCGTAGCCTCCAGCCGCTTGAAAAGATTCCACGCAGCCAAAGGAGGAGGTCCTAAAAATGTTCTCAAATCTCTCCCGACAAACCCAAACGCGCCGACGGGCTGTGTGTCCCGGTATTCACCCAGGACGAGCTCTTTGTTTTTTATCAACAGAAAACGTGTGATTATTAACCAGCTCTTGACTGAATGCTGGTAATTTTGGCCGATTAGCTTTAATTAAAGGGAGGCCGAGCGCGCTGCCTTGTTGTTGCTTGTCGCCTCGGGTCTCGGCGCTTCTCGCAGCCCCGTAATCATCCACTGAACACATGAAAGAGCATCACCTGCCTTTTCCACACCGCCGAGCCTGGGAAGAGGGCTCTGATTTCAGTTACTCACACTGACTGGAATTGTTTGTTAGTGTGTGTTTGTTTATATATTTGTAATTTATGTTATAAAATCTGGCTCGTCTTCTCCGCAGAGTTGTTGTTTTTGAGACTGAGTTTGACACCACAATGAGAAGGCAAATAATTATTTGTACTGTACATTTTTAACCAGGTAAAGGTAAATATGCTGATTGACTGCTTCTGGATGGGGTATATTTACAAATTAAGTGTACTATTGATCTGTATTTTACTTGATAATGCAGCTATCTTTGTTCTAAAAGGTCGTTTTTTGGAGACAGTATACTCCAGATAACGATTGACGATTGTTAAAATAGATTTTTCATAATAGTCGATTTAGTCCTGATTATTCCAATTCATAAATATTTTCAAATAGTTCACCAATTTTAAACCCATCCTTGAGCATTTGAGAGACTATTGATCACTGAAATATGAACTGCTAAATTAACACAAGAACACTATTTAAATACTAAAATGTTTTTTTGCAATATAATGCAAGATAGTGTTGTTTTCAGAGGACACAGGATGTCACCTAAGTCCTTTCGGTCGTTGCGATTTGCGCATTGTGAGCATCTAAATTGTGACATTGAATCAATTGTAATTCCTATTCATCGTGCAGTTTTATTGAGAATTAATGACCTGATATTTAATTAAGTCTGTGAAAGAACTGTTTGATGCGAGGGAAGATGAAAAGACAGAGTTTGCGTTCGCTGTGTTTCAAGTTCGAGCTGTTCCTTTTTTGTCTTTTAAATTCTTCTCTTTCTCTTCCAATTAGTTTCCCCCCCCATGCCTCAATTTTATATTTTTCATTTCATCCAATATCGACAATATCCAATAGCGACTTCATCTGCCACGTGACAAGCTACCCACTGTGCACCTTTAACATTTCACTGTGCCCTTAAATGGAGACACACAAACTGATTAAACCCTGTGACAGTAAAGATAAAAGTAAAGTGATATTTAACCCCCACCAAAATCTTCAATTAGTAATTCAATACTGTCTGCTTTCCTTCTTGTTTGCAGACTGTATGTCTCACCTGCCTGTCAACACACACAGCCTGGGCTAAATTCCTTCAGTTCACAGACGTCCTGTGGACACCTCAGCAGCTCACTGACTTTGCTGTAAAACTGTTGCCCTGTTTGCTTACCTAAGTGTGTTTGTGATTATAAATGGTCATATTGTGGATGATAGATTATTCAGCCTTTTCCCCTGGATAAGCTCTGCTGGCTCCTGACATCTGTGGGACCACAAAAACTCATTCATGTGGGTTTTCTTCACTGCTCTGGATTTTTCACAGTTATTCTTAGTTTCTTCTGTTCTCGGGCGGTATCGCTCAAGCCTCTGGTGTTGAGGTGCAACATGTACTGAAAAAAGACAGACAGAAGTGATGGGATCCTCTAAACTTCCCAAATACTGCATCTACATGACTATGAATACATAAAAGTACTGTACCTGGTTTTAACAGTCTCTAAAAAAATAAAAAAAATAAAAACAGGACTAGTTCATTTTAAGCTGTTTGCAAAGGTCCACATGTACCTCTCATTTTCCTAATTTATTCAGAACATCCTAATTATTCACCACAATGAGCTTATCAGCGCTTTTCACAACTCTGTGAGGCCAGAGCGAGTTTTGCCTAACATGTTTATAGCGCACTTCGTGCTTCGCAGAGCATAAAATGTTCTATAATTTGATGTAGACAGTGCAGAATGGGCTCATTTTCACTTGAATAGCTGCTTATACAATATCACTGTTCTGAGGCAAAACAGATTTATATTAATGAAAAATCCACTTTAACACTGCATTTAATATTCCAAATAGATATATAAAACATGCTGAAATTAATATAATTTATGTTTATTACTTTGTTGTTTACATCCTGGTTAGGACAGGATGCAGTGCATTATAAGTCACATTTTAGTAAATTCTAATTTCCTGAGTCAAGACTCAGGAGGAACTAAAGAGGAGGAGAAGGTTCTATTATTGTTTTACACAACTGCCTTGAAGGTAAATAATAGTTATCGAAAAAAAGATTTAATTGTGATAAATAGTAGCACGCTATATATAATACAAGCAGTAATGTATTTTTCATTGTACCTCCCTTTTTGCCCATTACTATTTCAATGTTGTGTGTAGTAACCTCTATTTCCTTTGCTTTTGAGGAAAATAAGCTTCACTTTAAAGTCTTTTATCCTGGCTCTGTGGCTCACACGTGCTGCACAGTTGTTGTAATTACTTGTGGTGCCCTGTTTTGGTTTTTATCCATCCTGCCTCTGCACACAGTAGTCAGTCTTTGGGAACCTGTGTTTCCTGTACTTTTTACCTTAGCTTATTGTTCAAAGTAAATATGGGCATTATATTTGTTTTGATGATATTGGTACCGGTCCAATATCAAATATGTAGCCAATTTGGCACTGATATGTTATTCTCAGTTTGGGGTGTTCATGGTTAACCTATGGACTGATTAACTTGCCATGACTGAGCAAACCTGAGTGACACGGCAGTATTTATGTACTAATATTAATCATACAAGAATTGATCAAATGAAAAATGCACTGCTTTTCAAGTCGTTCCAGTCGGCCCCTTGTATCTCCTTGCTACCTTCCACACTTAATCATGTATTTTGTAACCCAAGTCGCAGACGTAGGGGCTGTAACACTATAATCTGAACCTTCTGTTTTCCCTTTTCTTTGTTGAGACCTAGTCAGGAGGACACTATTCCTCTCTTTGTGTTTTATAGTCACTAAATCATCTATTTGGGGCAATTGTATGACCGTAAAGCTCAGTGCAGCTGGCCAAATGTTTCAGGGAGGCAGTAATTAGAAGTTCTCCTCGCCGTCGAACTACAAACAGCAGACTTTCACGCGCTTGTTTTCTCCCAAGATAACGTTTCTGCGGAAGTCGCTGTTGGCCTCGAGTCGGTGTGCGCTAAATCATAACCTCCCCAGTCCAAGTTCAGAGGCCAAGTTCGAGTTTCAGATTTAGAGCCTTGAAGTTCCAGAAGGCGCCAGTTGTACATAAGGTTTTCTTGGGATTCGTAGGTGCATTTGTGTCGTTGCCATAGTTCAAGTTTTCATTATGGAAAGAATTCTTATTTATTGGCCCTGAATTCATCAAGTATCTAATTTGTCAACCAGTCTGACCTTTTTTCCCCCTTGTTGTTTTATTGTTTTTTGCTTGCGGATTTATAAAAAGCCCTCTACAGTTTGAAGTCGCTGAGTGCATCGTTATACAAGAGCAATGGCTCCCTAAGCTGTAGCTCTTGATCCTTTGAAAAAATTAAACTCATTCTTTGACGATCTTCAGCTCATTTCAAACGGCAGTGGTTGGATCTTTTGGATGAAGTCTTTGTTGGTTTGTGAAGGATATCGGATAAAACGCAGATGCAGATTCTCTGGTGGGAGTTGGGTCAGTTGAGCAACAGCTGACCATTTCAACACTCTTATCTGTTCATTATCATATTTTCATGCGTCTTCTAAGCTGGGAACAAAACCAGAACATCGCAAGAAGTTTTATCCAAGAAGTGCTCTGTGTAAATTGTTTAAAACGGCATTGTATAAATATGAATATGTTGTGCATGTGGGAATCTGACCAATAAAAAGGTTCTATTGAACAATGCATTATATCGGTTCTAATATTGGTTTAAGTCATATTTCCCAACATATCGAGCTATTTTTTACTTATTTCGAATTGAAAGTAGATCAATGACACCAAAGAGGTTGCCCTATGTTTACACAACCATCATTAAAAAGTACAATACATTTTTATTATTTAATTCGATTTTCTTTTTACAAAAGGGAGAAGTCAATTTTTTGAACTCCACAAATTAAAAGACCTGTGCTTGATTTATTCTCCCCCCCCCATGTAATACAGTAAAATCTGCTTCATCCCAGTGCAGATATTATTGTAAAAGCAGCTCGTAGGGTCAAAATGAGACCGCTTTGTGATGTCTGCATCTAATTATGGAGTATTTTAATTTCCACAAAGTTAGTATAACCTTAACTGTAAACTCTGCTCTGGGCTCTTTAAATTTGTGAAAAACGCTTGTAAACTCTTGTGGTGAATAATTAGGACGCTCTGAGTGAATTAGGTAAGTGTGCAATAACTTAGGGCAGTTTAAAATGAACTAGTTCTGTTTTTCACATTTTGAATACAGTAAAAATCAGGAAAAACACCTTTAACTTCAGTTTGTGGGCCTTGTCATCAGTTGTAAAACATTGACATTGATGTTGTCAAAGATCAGATATCTGCCCCAACAGCAAGATAAATGTATAGATATTGGCATTAGCTGAAAAATCTGTTTTCCCTCAGATATAAGTTAAGATAAATTAAATGAATTGGGTCCACACACAATAACTGAAATCCATCTTGTTTTTCCTTAGAGGGCTGATCCTCGTCTCCACCGGCTCGACTGAGAGCGGACGATGGCGCTGAACGATGCCAGCGCTGACCCTCCAGCCTTCACCAACAGGGGGCGCCACTCTCGCTCCTGCGGCAGTGGTCACTCGTCTCCTAAATCCGGCACCACAGTCTGCAACGGCCAAGACCCGCTAACGACAGCGTCCAGCGGCGACTCCATCACGACTGACAACGACGACGACAGTAGCGGTATCAATAAAACACGCGAAAATCCTGAAAAATCCCTCAAAACTAACAAGCACAACCAAAATGGAAGCGTTGTGAAACAGAACGGCTCATTAAAACATATCGCGACACAAAAGTTGAGCAAATGCCAGCAGTCGTTGCCGCTCCAGCACAGAAGTGTTTGTTGTCAGCAGTGTCACATCCCGTCCACACTGCGATGTCCCTGTGGTCAATCGGACTGTCCCCTGTTTAAAACCAGCCCGGTGCCCTGTGCTCTGGCCCCCGCCGGGAGCAGCCCGACCTGCCCCTGCTGCGCTCCAGCCTGTACCTACCCGCCCCACCTCAACCCAACGCTCTGTGCTCACCAGCGCCACCAGCAGCAGCGTTGGCAGGAGCATGGCCACGCACACGGTCCCAACATCAGGTAAGACCACACGAACTGCCATAAAAGAAAAGCATACGGTCTAAACAATGACCATCTTTTGCCAGAATGTTAGGTTAAATACAAAAATAAAACCACAATGACACGACAGTTCAAGACTTCTAGCTAGAATTGGACGGTATATCAAGTATGGAGGCAGCAGAAGTGTCCTCAAAGCTCCACAAATTATACCCAGGAAGAAAAGGTTCAGTGGTTCATTTTCTGACATTTAATCTGGTGTAAAATTATTTGACTTGAGTTTATGCAACAACAAAAAAGAAGTATTTTGTTTGAGAGACACTACGATATTTATTTGTTGTACATGTCAAAATTGTAAGGATTTTTCAAGATATTTGACAAATGTGGGTTTCATATTGAGCAAGGCATTTTTTGATTTTTTTTTCCTGATATTCATCTATCTCAATTTTTGATTCCATTGTAAATGATCTCATTAACAACAGATAAATATGGCTTTCAATATACATTTTCTTAACAAAAAACAGAGATTTTATGATTGTCAGTTGTCAAATTTCTTCCTCCAAAGTCTAATTGTGCTCCAAATTACACCTTTACTGTCAGAGGACATTTTGATCACACTTAAAAAATTCATTACACAGCACTAGTTTCATACCGTCTCCTCAATGTGGAAACCCCTAAAAGTTTCCGCGGTGCTGCCGTCTGTGTTTACGTTGTGCACTTTTGGGTTCTCCTGATTTATTCCGTGTGCTCCTGGTCGGCTCACGTCAGCGGAGTTCCTGGTTGTGTCGGAGCTTGTGTACTTGTTGACTGTAGCTGGATTCCCACTTCAGGAAACAGAGGCTCTCTCATTGCCCCACGGCGGACCATAAGCTCTCTGTGTCCGTCTGTTTGGTCGTGTCACTTCCATTTTTAGGCTCGGTGTGGAACCAGGTTATTTTAGATGCGGGGCCACTCCACTAAAATCGACATCCTGGATAAAAGTGTGTTTGTAGGCGACTCTTTATTGTAGTTGGTAATTTTTTTACTCGAAATTGGCATATTGTTATTGTTAGTAGCCTCTAACAATTTAGCATTTAAGACCTAACCTTCTTCTTTTCCTTCTTGTATTCTTTTGAGTTGAGGAAGCAGTGGCTGATACTTCGGTTTAGTGCAGTTAACATTTGCTCCATAGGAATGAGCTAAATGCTTTTACACTCCAGTCCATAAAATACAGGAGTAATCCAGGGAACAGTTTGGCGCTGCACTTCAAACGTTTAGTGTCTGAAAGGTTCCCTGCAGCCCAATGATGTGGAGTCCATAGAGTTCATCAGACACCCCTTTAACTCTTAACGCTTCAAACAGCTGCTGGCACAAAGCGCTACCTCTGCATTTCATTGTGAACGTATCATTTTATCCGGGAGTCAGACCGGGGAGTCAGACCCGAGAGTCAGACCGGGGAGTCAGACTAAAAAATAAAAAGAAGTCGAGATCAGGACAAAAGGCTTAAACCAGGTCATTAATCCAGGTCTAAATGTAGACTAGACGTGACTAAACCAGGATTTAACTTGTAAAATAATACGGGATGCACAGATACAAATGGAAAATTTTAAGAATTGGGTAGGGATTGCTTATTTAGCGAATCGATACCGTCAACACAAACATTTTACCATACTAACTTCAACTCAGTAATGATTGACATTTGATACCTCATTTTAGGCAAGGCAAGTTTATTTGTAGAGCACAATTCGTACACAAGGCAGTTCAAAGTGCTTCACACAACAGGAAAAAATGCATTAAAATCACAAAGACATGACAGAAATCACAAAATCTTAATTTAAAAATGCCATTTTCAGGCTATCCGTCAAATAGTTCAAGACATTAAAGAGAAGAGTGCAAAGAAAAGCATTTCAGTCATATGCACAGCCAAACAAAACAGTTTTTAGTTTAGATTTGAACATTGCCAGAGTAGCGGCCTGTCTCACATCCTCAGGAAGACTGTTCCAGATTTTAGCTGCATAAAACTGAAACGCAGATTCCCCATGTTTAGTCCTGACTCTGGGCACCAGCAGGAGGCCGGTCCCTGAGGTCCTCAGAGTCCGAGATTGGTTCATATGGCACCAACATGTTCGAGATGTACTTTGGTGCTAGGCCATGGAGAGACTTGTATACAAGCAGAGGCTGCTTTGAAGTCTATTCTCTGAGCCACAGGGAGCCAGTGCAGAGACCTGAGCACAGGACTAATGTGATCGTACTTCCTGGTTCTAGTCAGGACCCGAGCAGCAGCGTTGTGGATGTACTGCAGCTGTTTTACAGCTCGTTTGGAGAGGCCAGTGAGCAGGCCGTTACAGTAGTCTAATCTACTAGAGACAAATGCATGGATAAGTCTCTCCAAGTCTGGTTTAGACACTATACTTTTTGATTTTGGCAATGTTTTTTAGATGGTAAAAAGCTGTTGATGTTATTGATCTGACGTGGCTGTTAAAATTCAAATCTGAGTCCATTATTACCCCCAGATTTCTAACTTGATTTGTAGGTTTTAGAGCGAGACTCTGGAGGTGACTGCTAACACTTTCTCTTTGTTTCTGTGGGCCAAAAACGATGATTTCAGTCTTGTCTGAGTTCAGCTGGAGAAAGTTGTTTTGGATCCACACACTGATCTGTTGGATGCAGTGACAGAGTGAATCCACTGGTCAATATTCACCTGCCGTCAGTGAAACATAGATTTGAGTGTCGTCTACATAATTGTGAAAGGACACATTCTCGCTGCGTATCAACTGACCTAAGGACAGCATGTAGAGGTTGAACAAAAGGGGGTCCCAGGATTGACCCTTGGGGCACCCCACAGGTCAGGGGGCATCTGGTCTGAGACACAGTTACCAATTTCGACGAAGACTTCCTGTCTTCCAGATAGGAACTTTAACCAGTTTAGCGCAGTGCCAGTGATGCCCACCCAGTCCTCTAGTCTCTGTAAGAGGATCCCATGATCGACAGTGTCAAAGGGCAGCACTCAGATCTAATAGAATTAAGACTGAGGCTTTGCCAGCGTCAGTGTTCAGGTGGATGTCATTTGTCACCTTGACAAGAGCAGTCTCAGTGCTGTGATGAGATCTAAAACCTGACTGGAAAACATCAAATGAGTTGTTTATTAAGAGGAAATCAGTGAGCTTGAAGCAACATGTTAACTATGTGAGTGAGTGGGCTAACAAACTGTTCAGCACAGACTTTAGAAAATCTGGTGGGTAACACATCGAGGCAGCATGTAGATGAACTCAGACTGGTGATGATCTCCTGGACAGTTTTGTCAGTTACAGGTGCAAAGTGAGTCAGATTTAAGTGTGTAGGTGGTTTGAGGGTTATTTTTTGCATTGTAGAATGTATAGCATTTTTAATGCCCTGAACTTTGTCATTAAAGAATAATGCAAACTCATTACACTTGGATGTGGAAATGAGTTCTAACGGCAGCTGAGCTGGAGGGTTTGTTAATCTGTTTACTTGTGGCAAACAGGACACGCGAGTTGTTACTGCAGCTTCCAATAATTTCAGAAAAATATCCTTCCTAGTTCTACATAAGATGAGGTTGTACATGTACAACTTCTCTCTGTAAATCTCTTTCTGAACCTGGAGCTTCGACTTGTGCCATTTTCGTTCGGCCGACGGCACTCCCTTTTCTTTGCCCTGTCCAAATAATAATTTTAATAATAAATTTCTCCATGGCGCCTTCTGCTTATTTTTAACAATTTTAGCCTTCATAGGGGCAATGGTGTCGAGAACATTCAAAACACTAGATGTAACAGAGTTCAACAAATCATTTACATTAGAACATGAGACATTTCAAAGTTAATCATTTCCATAAACAGTTTTCCTGTGCTGTCATTTATGTGTCTCCTCTGGACAATTGCAGGAACCAGCTGGTGGTTTGGGAAAAACAGACAGGTCAAAGAAGACACAGAAATGATCAGACAGAGCAACATCGACCACATTGACGTTTGAAATATTAACCCCTTTTGTAATTAGAAGATCTAGATTGTGCCCTCTGCTGTGAGTGGGTTTTAAAGCTCTGAACTGACTGAATTCAGATTTCTATGTTTTGCTGTAATGGGTGAAAAGATAATATTGTCAACCATTCTTAAAGTTGAAGTTTTGAAGTAGTTTTAAGGATCCTAGTATTGGTTTATATCGAGTATAGGCAGATACTCAAAGCCAGAGTATCGGCATTGGAGCTGAAAAAGCTGGGTTGTTGCAGCCCTAAAAATATTGAAAGTAAATCAAAACCTCACCTGGGTTAAAACGTGAATAAAATGGACTAGACTACATCAGGCTGTGAAGTGTATGGCCTCTCTCCAAACAATTGCTTGCTGTTTTGCATAATCATTCATCTTATATTAAATCTCTTGCAGAATTGTGTAGTGGAAAGTAGGACTGGAGACCAATGGCTACACAACACCTCATTATTGGATCACATGCGATAGGGCTGCGAGATTAATTGGAATCAAATCCCCTTTTAAATGTCAAATGCAGCACAATATGCAACATTATATTCCAACAGATTAATGTGACTCTTTCCCGCTGCACCACAGGGGAATGCAGAGCAGATGTGGCAGTGGTTGTACCGTTCCTAATGTTAAAGTGGGTCTGATTTTGCAAACAGGTCGCTCTGGTGCTGACAGGTTTAAATTACAGGCTAAATTTCCTTTTCGTCCTATCAATGTGTCACACTTGGATTACTCGCTGAATTCTGGGACTTAATTATCATTCTTGAATATACCTCAGCTAGTCTGTTATTTGTATTTTGCTGTATAGATTTCGATTCCCTTACTTGAATCTGTTCTGTTAAGAGTGAACAAATCTTTCTCTTACCCATTTTGTCAATATTTATCTATCAAAAGCATGTTATTTCAGTGCGTTGTTAGTATAGGCGTGGGTGAGATTGATAAATGAATATCTTGATAACAATACTCCAACGAAATGTGCTAAAATATGTCTGGAAATGTGTTTGTTGAGGTTCAGTTATCGCACAAACTGTGAACCGACCATACAATTAACTACAAAAGGTTAGAAATGCTACTTTATACCCTTGTTTTCTCTCTCTTTTTGAGGTAATTTTTAGTAGTTTTAATGATAGAGGACATAATAGATATTTAAATGTTGCATATCTCCAAAACAGTAATTGTGATATAATGCATTTTCGATGCATCTCCCACCTTTAGTTCATAGGATCCTTTTTATGATTTATTCTGGTGATTTCACTGTGTTGATCAAACCGTGCCTGTACAGTGTTTTGCATCATACCTTTTGATACATTTTACATAATACTTTAGTCTGCAAATGGTGTTTAACGTGTTCGATGTCCGATTGGTTTCCTCCAGCATCTTAAAAAACACAAAATGGCCAGTGTCAGATCTGAAAAAGGGAGTTCTTCTTGGTTTGCCCATCAACGATGTCAGAGGTTCGTAGTTACATTTTCTTTTTTAAGAAATTGTACTTATAGGAGTAGCTTTCAGACTGCATACTTATACTCCTACTTGTGTAATATTTAGTTTGAAGTAATACTGCTCCGGAGTAAAAGTTTTGGTTTCCTCTTCCCACTGAGGGTAAGTCTAGAAAGTTTTCCGTTCACAATATTAAATGAGAGTAACATTTGTGTCTGTTATTTGCGTCTATCCTTTAATTTTCTGCCTTATTGAAGGATTTGTCCTTTTTAAATTAACTTCAAATTATAAATCACCTGTTTCGTTCAGATAGTTAGTCAAAAAATAACTACTCTTATTTGAGTCGTAGTTTCCCCAAATACTTTTTCCCCCGTCATAAGTGATTTCTTGGAGCACTTTTTACTTCTTCTCGAGTAACATTATGTTGAAGTAGCGTTACACTTACTAGAGTGCAAATTTCGGCTGCTCAGCTCCACCCATCTCGGGACATTGTAAAATGAGTCAGCTGCACGACACGTATTCCCCTATATTCTCTGTCAAAAGGACTCGGTCTGTTGTAACATTGAAACGGTGAGTCATGTTGGTGCCACAGGGATCATTTGAGCGTTTCAGGTATCGGAGATCTTTTCATTATCTGTGAGTTTCGGATTAGTCCCGGATTAGACTCACTCCCCCTGCACCAAACCCACTGTCCCACACACGACCGGAGCTGGACCTCTTGATGCACTTTTTACACTTCTGCTCTCGGCTTCAAAAAATATTAATCCATTTACAGAGATTAGCACTTCCAAATGCTTCTATTTTTGGAAAGTTGGCACACACACAAATCTTTCGTCACCGGCTAAATTCCTTTTTTTTTTCCTTTTTTTTTTTTCTTTTTTTTTATTGAGCGGGTCTGTTAAAAGCGCTATGACCATGTACGCCTGTGTCTTTCTCGTAAGATTATTTTGTGCTGCCATTTTGTATGGATAATTTAGTGTGGCGTCCTTGAGATATCGGCTGCTTGGCTTCATGGACAGAGTTAGGTGCAGCACCAAATAACACTAATCGTCTCGTACAGTATGATGAATAAATATTAAATATTACAACTCATTAAAAGTGCTGTACCTGATTTTTACTGTCTTAAAAACGTAAAAAACTGAGCTAGTTCATTTTAAACTATTTATTGCAGTCCAAACTACAAATGTAATGCCTTCAGAGCATCCTAATCAGAATCAGAATCAGAATCAGAAAAGGTTCATTGCCATTGTCAATGAACAAAATTCACAAACATAGGAACTTTCTAAATCATACACCGCGATGAGTTTATATGTGCTTTTCACGACACTCAGAGCCCAGAGCGGAGTTTACAGTCATGGTAAAACTAACAAACATTAGGATGCTGACCACACATTTCCTGTTCTTTATTGTTAGATTTGATTAAATGTTTCACTTTAAGAGCTGCTTTTACAATATATCTGTACTGGGCCAAAACAGATTATACTTTATTAAAGAAAAAGTTTAAGTTCTCCATGTATGTTCTTTATTTTATTACTTAGGGCTCTACTACAATGCAATAGTTTTATAATTATATGTACTTTGTTTACATGATTTTTGTACAGTATTTTTCATGTTTATACATAAAAAAGAGGTTTTATGTCTCGTAAAGATTCTAACTGCTTGTCAGACCTGTTTCTGTAGCGGATCACATGTTTGGTACAATTTATCACTAATTGTTTTCAGAATAATATACTTCTAATATACTAATATAATAATATACTGTATAATAATATACTTAATATACAGTCAATTCGATGACCATGTAGAACTAAATTACTAAATAGTGGTCACATTTTGGCAAGTTAGCATTTTTATGTCAATCCAATAGAAATGTGTCTTTAAACATATTAAGTATCAGTTTAATTCTCGTACAATTCTGTAAAATGAATCGCAAAACTGCAGGAAATGTCAGACTCAAATTCACGGAGAAATTAGTCTGATGAGGAAGTGAATCTAGATGCGGCAAAACACAAAGACACACGTGGAGCTCGGACATGCGATATATACGGCGGTCTGCAGTTTAGAACCTGCTGCATTAAAATGAGACTTTCTTGGCCAGACCTGACCATCTTTCTGTGTAAATATCATATCACAAATGTTCCAATGTAACACTCGCTAAGCACAAGCTAAGGAGCAGATAAACCAGATGTGAAGACACAGACACTGGTAAATCAGCTCACACAGAGTAATCAAGGACAGAGGAGACAGTAGGGACAATTGTGATGCGTTTTCTGTTAAGCTTCAAAATGCTGTGTGTTTATTATAATCCAACTCATATTCACTGAGAAATTAGTCTAATTAACTCGTGCATCATGGCCCTCTGCTGCGGCGCAGGTCTCCCAATTCAAAAGACAACCGAGTGGTGTAAATATCTTATGTTACTGCGTGGGCATCTGCGGCTTATTGACAGGTGCGGCCGGTATATGTACAAGTTCTTGCTTCTTTGTAAATTTAGTTGGAGCGGCTTTTATTCAGGAGCGCTCTATAGGCCAAAAAGTACGGTATCTACATTTTGATATATTGCCCACCTCTTTTTCATTCTGTGACCTTTGAAGCGACGCTAGACTGTGATTGCTTGGCCTTCACCGTAACGTGCTAATCTGATTATAATTGTGGGCGCTTGTCTGTAGATTCAGATCTTTATCCCGAGTGTGGAGTGCACTTGAGATGCGGCTCACTCTTGAAACCTGTTTGAGTGAGGCCTAAGCTGCAGATAAATGGAGTTATGCGTGTCTGCGGGCCATCCCCTCCACTAGTGACCTGCTCCTACCTGCAGAGCCCAGCGGACCCCCTCACGCCATCGCGGGTCAGCCAGAATATTTGACCTTGCCTTCTCTCTCCCAGAGCGAACTGCCTGCGCCTTCCTCTTGTTTACCCCAGCTCATAGTTTAGCTTAGATTCATGCTTCGTCAGATCGCACAAATTCCTGTTTCTCACTCCCTTTGACAGTTCCCCCCCCCAAAAAGGTCATTTTTTTTATGATCTGGAATGAGGTGAAATTCTTAAGTCAGTTGCTACAGGAACAGAAAAGCTGTATGAAAACATGACGACCTCAAAGTCCAGCTGAGTTCGTCACCGGTGATTTACCAGCGCTTTATCAGTCAGGAAAGGTCGCTACGTTTTTGAAGAGCGAACATGTGCATGGCCTCAGCATTGGTCCATAGTTAAATATTAAGTGAGATGGTGTTTTTGTGTGTTGCTTTTGTCTGTCTGGGAGTTCCCCCGACAGACGCAGGGATAGGCTGTAGTTACGTGCAATTTATGACTCAATAGGCGAGGGGAGAAGAGTCAAGAGAGTGTTAATTTATTTTGAGAAGAAAATGTACAATTGTCTAACTATTCCACCTTGAGGGAACCTACGCGGGCATATGGAGAACATGCAAAGTCCACACAGAAAGCCTCTTCCCGGTTCGGTTGTATTATATAGATACTGTACTTGCAAAATCGCAATAGTTTTACCAATCAATACATTGAAAGAAGCCTTATTAAAACAATTTTTTGTCTCTCAAATTTCTACAATAACCATGTGACATATATCTTATTTTGATAGCTGTGTAGACTATACAGAGGCACAGGCTCGACAGTAGCATTATTAAATCAAAATTCGGGTTTTCATCAATAATTCACTTTATTTGTAAACATTACATATAGCAATCCTTTAAACTATTTTGGGTCCAATCTCAGTGTACAATTGAAATAATTGTTTGACACTTAGAAAAAATCATCATGTCTAATTGACTATTAAATATTTTGATAGTCAGTATAATTATCTGGACTATACAGCCTTTCAGACTTTGAAAAATGCAAAGACAGCAGTATTAATGCAATTAAAAATGGTAAAAAAATAATACAATAATCTTTTTTTTTAATTATTATCATCATTTCACTTTTTGTTGAATTATTCTCTATCTGGAAGCCTTCAGTCACCATATTTCCACTTTTATGAGGTTAAAATATATTTTAAAAAATCTCCATATACAATAGAAATAATTGTCTGACTAATTGACCACTTATAATCCCTGATTAAAATAATGGTTAGCTGCAGCTCTAGTTCAATGAGGCTCAGAATATGCAAACGTATTGGCTCCATGTGTTGTGTCAGACAGCTGCACTCTTTATTTCACGGTGTCAGTTTGACAAGGCTTCGCAATTTATCACGAATAACAACTGTTTGCATGGCTTTATGACTGGGCGTTCTGCCTGAACCTCTCTTTCCCAAATAAGTTCTTTTGGAACACTCCTGTTTCTCCTCAGCAAATACCTGCATGAACGCATCCCTTTTATGCTGATATTTTCATGGGTTTGTCTTGTGAATATCTTCTATCAGTCTGCGCAGCGTGCACATCGCGCCTGTTCAATCTGATTATCTTTGATTTATATGGTTAGAATTATATTTTATCTTTTTAGGATCACAAATAGGGCTGAACTTTTTAGGAAAAATTATACAATTGCAATTTTTCTGATTAGATTTGATTTTTGATTAATAGGATTCTTTTCAAATTTCACATTTGAAACATATCCAGGAGAATTGAGGAAAAGACCGAAAGACTAAACTAATAGATAAATCACATGTATTTCAGAACATGTTTGTACAGATCTAAACTACAGCATTAGCTCTTTTTAAGCAGAATAAGACAGGATATTTAGTTGTTTGTGGAAGAAATAGCAGCTTTTACGATTTCCGAATTTCATCCTTTCATATAGCGATATTCGATATTCAATTGCGAATCATCTTGCGGCCATTATCCCCAACAACTTAGTATAAAGTTTACATTACAGCTTATTTTACTTCAAATGCTTCCATTCAACAATGTTCCTCTCATGTTTAAAAAAACAAACAAAACAAAAACTGCAAACTAATACCAATCACATGGACCTTTTTAATCTTTTCCACCAGAATGATGACATGTTCTGATCTTGTACTATCCCGGTATTGTGTAACACCCAAACAAACCGACAGTTACCCCAGTTCCTCTGCCTTACTGCCCGAGGACAATGTTTTCAGCGTGTGCATAACCTGAGCTGCAGCAGGTCAAAGTGACGCCCCGGGACACGCTCCATCTGCCACACTGACACTTACAATGACAACTGCGCTAACTTATTGGCCTTTTGACGTTTCGCTTGACACAATTGGAGAGGGGGATTGAGGTGATGCATGAAATATTCTCCAGTTATGGGTTTTTTTCTTTAAAGTGAGTTCGTCAGCTCCAATTACTGAGATCCAGACTCATTTCAAACCCCCCTGCACCCCTCTATTGGCAAAAATGAATATATATTTTTATTATCTCAATGACAATATTCAAGCGGTATTACGATATGGACTGTAAGTCTGACCAAAAAGTCCAGAAATATCCCATTATACTTAAAGATGTGAAGATGCTTTGTTATGATTTTAGTCTTTAGCAGTTTATTTTGCAGCCTTTTTTAATAGACAATTTATTTTAACATACTCAATGTATTTCCCACTTCTACTCTGCGCCACAAGAGAGCATATTGTACACAAACGCTGAGGTTAGTCCAGGATACGGTCATCCAGGTACATAACACAGTTGTTCAAAAAGCGCACTTTGAAACTAGTAGTACAAATGTTAGTTTAATACACTACATGTTTCTCAAAAACTTCCATGAATCAAATGCATTAACAAAGGATTCATAGAAGGATCAAACCAGGACTCAACTTGGCCTAAGCTCTCACTGATGCTAGTTTTTACAGCTTCAGAAATATTACTATTGGGGAGATATATCGAATAATAGATAATATTGCAAGTGTTGTTTTAGAGATTTACAATATTAGAATATCGAGTATATCTTCTATAGGTAAAACTATTAAAATGAGCTCAATAAGAGACCGAAACGATAAGTATAATCTACCAAACAAGGGTATAAAGTGATATTTCTGCCCTTTTCTAGTTAATGTGATGGTCCACTCACATTGTAGACGTGTCGATATTTGAATCCCAACAAAGACATTTACAGATGCAATTTAGTTCATTCCTGATGCATTGTTAGAATATCGTCTGAATATTGAGGTATTCATTTCTCTCCATATCACTCACCCCTAACGTCTATACATTTTCTATAAAACTATAAAATCCCAAAATGTTAACCATATTTTAAACTTGCACCGTTTGTCAGAACCTTAAATATAATCTACAGGAGGGAAAAAAAAAACACTTAAGTTTTTGAATGACAAGTAGGCGGTCAGAACAAACGCTGACCTGGGTCTCCGGTGTCTTCAGACGTCCTGCAGCCAGACAGAGCCATCCTCACAAAGGCTAAGTGCTGCTCAGATTGATGGTGCACTGTGATGAGCTAATAATGGAGCTAGGAAAATGGTGGCGAGTGAAAAATGAACGTTTGACAGAGAAAAAGCTCCCTTCTTTCCACTGAATAAGATGAAAAGACTTGCTCTGTATCATATGTCACTAAAAGATTGATGACGGAAAATTATATGTTCTGAAAGATATGGATACATCATTTTTATTCATTAAATTTTTTTTATGATTGTTTGGCCCAACGGCTTTATCATAAAGGTAACTTGAAATGGGGGGAGCGATGGCAGGGACATTTGATCAAGGCTGGGAATAGGGATGCAAGATTATCGTGAATATATTCAGGTCACAGTATAATCGAAAGAACCAAAAAATAATAATTGTGACAATTTTAGAAGCTAAATTAAGTCTTTTTAGTCTATAGTCCAAAAAAAAGACCTAAATGTGAATAACTTTTTAAAAAATCTTTATTTTGTCATTCAGAAAGTTCAATTTCATAAAGCCAGTCACAGACTTGAGGAACTGTCACACAAAAATTTAAGATTTCACTGTTGTTTAGATACAGTCTCAATAATTGTGAATAATTGTTAAATCATGATGTTTTTTCTCACAATAATCGTAACTCTGAAATTTTATATTGTGGCATCCCTAACTGGAAATCAAACCCACAGTACTGAGGAGATAACAACCATTTATGTGCATTAGCTTAAACCACTTCATCGCTGGCGAGCACTTATGTTTTTTTTTTCCCCTGATTCCACATGTCTCAGTAGAATAACTGTCAAAATAAGTAAATGTAAGTGTTCAGTATCTATTTTTTGAATTAGAAATTGGCATGTGGGGTGCTTCATGGGCTCAAACAATGTAGATCGATGCAGGTGCTCAAGGATGAGGCCAAAATGCGTACCGAGGAAAGAGCACACATGAACATAGATTAACATGGGCTAATCAGATGCTGGTATAGCCTTTTTTAAATGGGTTTGTCATTGTTAAGACCAAATGTCTAAATAGGACACACATCACTACAAAATGTCAAGATAAACTGTTCAAACTGCTGCGATATACTGTGGGCCTCGCTGATGTTTCTCTGTTACTCTTCCACTTTCAGCTGATGAATGAACGGGAGCCATTATAGAGACGTTACTCTGAATTGACAGCCCGTAGCGGTCGGCAACGGCGTCAAATCGCGGCTAATTCTTGGGATCTGTGCACGGCCGTATTTCACTCCCCAAGAATTCAGCGAGTGGCAGGTGCAACCAGAAAAGGCTCAGCGCAGCAGTGGTGGCTGTCATCGAAACAGTCCTCAAACACACGGACATGGACACAGGCCGACAACTGTTCACTGCACAGCCAACCATTTGTAATTCTAGTTTGAGGTTATAAAGCTCTAGATTACGTTTGCATCGACTGACAAATCGTCATTCTCCACATGCATCATCTCTGGCCTGTTCTTGTGATGTCACAATATAACATTATAGCGTTGTTGAGAGTAAATGTCATGATTTTACAGTTATTCACAATTATTGACACCAGGTTCAAACAGTGAGAATCTTTTATTAATTGTATTTAGTTCTTTTTTACATTGATTACCATTCTTCTAGTATGTTGCCATCTTTATAAAACCTATAAAATCATTCAGTAATGTGATATTAACCTATATTTAAAGAGCACTTAACACTTATCACTATAGAGTGAAATTTAACAAACCAAAAATCTTCTAAAATGATCACAATATGGATATTTATTATAATATAGGCAAGGCAAGTTTATTTGTAGAGCACAATTCGTACACAAGGCAATTCAAAGTGCTTCACTCAACATGAAAAAAAATCATTAAAATCACAAAGACATGACAGAAATCACAAAACAGTTTAAGACATAAAAGAGAAGAGTGCAAAGAAAATCATTTCAGTCATATGCACAGCTAATCATAACAGTTTTTAGCTTAGATTAGATTTGACCATGCTTGTTCAATGCCTGTCTCACATCTTCAGGAAGACTGTTCAGATTGTAGCTGTAGAGATTGTTCATATGGCACTAACATGTCCGAGATGTACTTTGGTGCTAGGTCATGGAGAGACTTGTACACAAGCAGAGCTGCTTTGAAGTCTATTCTCTGAGCCACAGGGAGCCAGTGCAGAGACCTGAGCACAGGACTAATGTGATCATACTTCCTGGTTCTGGTCAGGACCCGGGCAGCAGCGTTCTGGATGTACTGCAGCTGTTTTACAGCTCGTTTGGAGAGGCCAGTGAGCAGGCCGTTACAGTAGTCTAATCTACTAGAGACAAACGCATGCATAAGTCTCTTCTAGTTGGACATTTTGGCAATGTTTTTTAGATGGTAAAAAGCTGCTGATGTTATTGATCTGACGTGGCTGTTAAAATTCAAGTCTGAGTGCATTATTACCCCCAGATTTCTAACTTGATTTGTAGGTTTTAGAGCGAGACTCTGGAGGTGACTGTTAACACTTGTGGGCCAAAGACGATAATTTCAGTCTTGTCTTGTTCAGCTGGAGAAAGTTGTTTTGGCATCCACACACTGATCTGTTGGATGCAGTGACAGAGTGAATCCACTGGTCCATATTCACCTGCCGTCAGTGAAACAGATCTGAGTGTCGTCTGCATAATTGTGATAGGACACATTTTTGCTGTGTATCAATTGACCTAACGGCAGCATGTAGAGGTTGAACAGAATAGAAGAGAATAGAACAGAAGTTGATAACTGAGACACAGTTACCAATTTTCAACAAAGTATTTCCTGTCTTCCAGAAAAGACCTTAACAAATTTAGGGCAGTGCCAGTGATGCCGACCCAGTCCTCTAGTCTCTGTAAGAGGATCCCATGATTGACAGTGTCAAAAGCAGCACTCAGATCTAACAGAATTTAAGACTGAGGCTTTGCTCGCGTCAAGTGTTGTCAGGTGGATGTCAGTGCTGTGATGAGGTCTAAAACCTGACTGGAAAACATCAAATGAGTTGTTTATTAAGAGGAAATCAGTGAGCTGTTGGTAAACAACCTTTTCAAGGACTTTGCCTCCAAATGGCAGATTAGAAATTGGCTGGTAATTACTCAGTACTGCGCCATCAAGACTTCTCTTCTAATATACTGTGACCTGATTGATTTAAATTATTAATGTGAGTGTATTGTATGAATGAGAGTGTGTTTGTTGGCATGAATGTGGGACAACGGATGGAAATCAGCCCATGGCTGTAATTCGGCCTGTTTACAGCATGTGTATCTTGTATGTTCAATAACATGCAATATCTCGACCAAATAAATAAACAAAGAAAGAAATAGGATGTGAAATTTTTCAAGACCGATGTTGACTCAGAAATTTCATTTTAATTGACTACAAACTCAGCCACTTCTCTGTTTTACAAACTGGGTAAGAGAACTGTGTAGTCATGTTTTGTGCAGTGCCCTCTTCACACTGAAGTATTTAAATTAAGCTTTAGGCAGCAGGTCTGCACAAATACTATATCTGGATCTGCTGTAGAATTAAGGCAGATAGCCACTATGCTAAAAAGTGCCAATATCGATCTGATATTCTTATCAGATTATTATATTACCCAACATATTTTAACATCCCTAGCAGGTTCCATTATTAGCCCATTTTTGATGCATGATAAGTCACTTTCCACCACCTTCATTGTACGGAAAACAACACAGATAGTAAGACATGCTCTTTTTAGGAAGGACAGCCTGTGTGAGAAGTAGCTGGCATCTGTTTCTGTTGGTGTATGGAAATTGTGCTCTCAGATGCTCTGACCCTGTTTTCATTACCTAATCTGAAAGTTGATGCCAAAAGATTGTCGAGTAAAAGGTGTACTTCAAGGCTGCCTTCTCTCCCCGCTCTTATCCTTATAAAGATTTTGCTTTGATAACAATGGTATCTTGAGCATTAAGTGATCCATGTTTCCGTGCAGTGGTTTCAGCCCAGTGATAATGGGGGCAGTGTGTCCCTATTCGACCCTTGTTTAACCCTTGTGTTTTAACAGCACAGGCCTCAGTGTTTGTTGGAGTCCGTTAGAAACACGATGCCCTGTAAATGACTCTATGGGGGCTGATGGACTGCAAAAGAGGCTCTCTCATTTCCTTTGCTTTACCCTCCGAGCTTCACGAAGATTTATGTATTTGAGACAAATTATTGTGCCACAGAGGACATTTGTGTCTCGTAAAATATGTAGTTGTTGTAGTGAGAGTGGTAATAGTAATCTTCTTCACCTATAAGTAAAATAGCATTTCATGAACGTACTAGAGTTAATTTGTTATGTAAACAGATATGCAAAAGATTAATGCATATTCTGGTATTTCTAAAGATATAAAACTACAAACATTTGGAAATCTTAAATCACATCTGACGGTAAAAAACAGAAACAAATGTTATATTATTTTGTATTGTTACTTCTACTTACTCTACCCAGATCGTTTCCTAATTCCTAAAATTCCAATGTCTTCAAAAAGTTTATGTAACTGATACTTCTCAAACTTTATCCCAGCCAATGAAACGCATTTGTGTTGGTAGTCTAAATTCTATTGTTTTTATTAGCATTATGATATCAAAATTGGTTTAGTAGATCAAACATTATTTTTAGTATCACAATAGTTTGACATTTTAGTGACAGCACTAGTAGCTGTCCATGTGTGAATGTTGTGGTTGTGTCTAGTGCCCTTGCGCTCTGTTGAAGGCCCATTTCACGGCTCGGGCTCGGCTGTAATTGTGTGCAGCGTTCCAGTGTGCCCTGATTAGCCCTGTGCTCCGGTCGTCTGACGGTGACACTAATGGTCCTGCTCTGACTTAAAGAGCTTTTCATGAAATATTTACCCTCCATCTGCTGACAGTTAACCCCAGTACTCCCTTCTGTGAGACTTTTTTTTTGACCAACAGGCTTTTGAAATGGCAATTACAGACTTTTTCCAAGGGGTGTTAATATAGGGATTGAGTTCTAGAAATGATATCAGCAATGCACCAGGGAATCTCTACATTTCATTTCTTGAATAATTTTGAGGCTGTTTTGATGTTGGTCTGGTGCGGTTTAATAAGGTTTAAGGAGGATGTCAGGTTGAAGTGGGAGACATATGTAAAAATATATAATATTACAATTGCTTTGGAAAAGTGAAACACTTTTAAAAAAAACTTTTAAAAGGCTTAAAAAGAAGGGAATCTTGCAGTATTATCTTCCAAAAAGTGTTATTTCTTCACTCTGTGAAGGTACTTGTAAGGTACTTGAACAGCTCTTCTACATTAAAATGAATGGTTTGCCTACCCTTTCATATGCTGACTTTATCTATTAGGTAACATTAGAAGAAAATATAAATGATGCACATCTAAAGTCTCTGTATTCATTCAGGATTAAGTTTAATTATTATATTGAGTTGTATGTTTCACTATGTTTCTTTTTACACAAGCTTCTAATCATGGCGTCCCCATGGTCTCATGTTGTTTTGGGTCTTTGTAGTCGGGTGCGGTGTTGTTTTGGTCTGGTCTGAGCTTGGACTTGTGGCTCAGTCTTCCTCTGAATGTGCTCGCAGCTCTCTTCTGTCAGCGCAGCGTTGAGAGAGCGCCGCAGTCCCCTGTTTACCTTATTAATTAGCCCAGTGATCCAGAAACACTCTCTCTCTGGTTAAATAGAATAACACAGAGGGGTTAGCGAGGGCCACGGAGGGGGACACGCGGGGGAGAGGAGGAGTCGACACAGAGCTGGTATTTTTCAGTTCGCTGTCAGGCGCAGAGTGATCAGAGAGCCAGAGGAAAATTAACTTTGCGAGTCGTCTTCCTGCTGAATTTAGAGCCTCTTGACCAGCTGTCAATATGGACACCGACTACAAAACGCCACATCTACACATCTCTGACCTGTAGACCCAGATGCTCCTCAACTACTTAATTGGATGAACACTCTACACGAAATGAACTCAACTGCCTGGATGAACTCTCTACACTAAATTAACTCCTCCTCAACTGCCTGGATCAGGGGTCGGCAACCCAAAATGTTCAAAGAGCCATTTCAGACCAAAAAAAACAAAAAACAAATCTGTCTGAAGCCACAAAAAAATTTCAAACCTTATAGAAGCCTTATATGAAGGCAACACAGGCTGTAAGTGTATATTAGCTATATTAGCCTACTATCAAAATGACAAGGCTACAAATACTTAATGAGCATTCCTGATTAAATATGTATTTTCCCTGCAGCGCACCCTGGAGAGATGACGCACCACGTGACTACTCTGCTATACGATATTTGGTGCTTTTAAGTTTAACTTCCATTACAATGTTAATCTATTATGTTTTGTTGCATTGATGAAAACATAGAAATACAATTAAGAAATCAGAATCCTTCATGTACTCACCATCTATGAACGGTTTTCCATGCTTTATTATCTCCCAGGTTGCTACAAATCTAGCAGCAGCAGTAGTGGAGTTTGGAGATGCAATCCACTTCTTAATTCTATCTTTGCACTCCTCTAATTTCTCCAGAAGTGCTGACATCGCACAATCCTTGAATCCTCTGTTCTCGTCAACGATCTTTCATTCCGGTTTGTTTACAACAGCCACGTGCAACTGCGCCGCCCATGAGCGCCGCGCTGAAACGTGTTTCGCAGGCTATGACGCAAATCTTTGTTGACAGAAATGTTAAAATGTTATATTTATTATATACATTTTTATAGCATTGAAAAACGTTAAGAATGTTTGCGTCATGTTTGTCCTCCTACAGAAACCATATGAAAACAACAAATATATCCCCCCATCTATTTCATACATTTTTGAAAAAGCTCCAGGGAGCCACTAGGAGGGTGCTAAAGAGCCGCATGTGGCTCCGGAGCCACGGGTTGCCGACCCCTGGCCTGGATGAATGCTCTACTCTAAATGAACTCCTCCTCAACTGCCTGGATGAACTCTCTACACTAAATTAACTCCTCCTCAACTGCCTGGATGAACTCTCTACTCTAAATGAACTCCTCCGCAACTGCCTGGATGAACTCTCTACTCTAAATGAACTCCTCCGCAACTGCCTGGATGAACTCTCTACATTAAATGAACTCCTCAACTGCCTGGATGAACTCTTTACACTAAATTAACTCCTCCTCAACTGCCTGGATGAACTCTATACTAAATGAACACCTCCTCAATTGCCAGGATGAACTCTCCCTACACTAGATGAACCACTCTCTCTCCTCCTGAGTAGTTCTGGCTCCGCAGCCATTCTGCAAATGGGCTTGTGTCAGTCCTGGACCATCTGCAGCCTGTTCATCCATGGGAGTAGGATCTTTCCTTAACTGTGGTTCTCCCCAAGGTTTCTACTTTTTCCCCACATGGTTTTTTGTATTTTTTTCTTGCCAAGAAGGAGGGTCTAAAGACAGAAATGCATCAACTTGTTGCACCCACATCTGATGTTTGGTCGATAATCTTTTTCTTGTTTTTTTCTGTCCAGTATAAGTTAATTAATTCACTGGTGGGTTCTCCCAGTGACACACAATGATAGAAGTAGCACATGTACCTGTGACTTAGTAGGCGACCATCTACATAGAAATAATTCAAATCAGATTTTCTTCTGTGCAAAAATATTACCAGTTATATTTGGAGTAAATCTACAGAGGCAAAACTGCAGAGTGTCAACTTTACAAAGAGCTGGGCAAATGTATTATATTGGAGTAGTTCAAGTCAGGCATTTTAGGGAAAATCAGCCAGAATGATGAAGGGTTTAATGTTATGCTATCTCGGCCTAACATTACTCCAACCTCTTGTACGATATTATTATAAGATATTATTGAGCCTGAGCATCTTTTGTGGCTAAGTTGAATTCACAGACGGACAAAATGTGAGATGCAGGTCGTGAAAATTCACTCCCTTTTTGAAAACCTTGAGACATGTTGAACGCATCACCATGAAAAGATGATTTGGACTTTTATGGAACGATTGCAGCCATTTTGACAGATTCTTGAGCGTCTCATCTTTGTCGTGAAAAGGCCAGTCGTGGCAGGTATGTTTTTCATCTCTCCCGTAATATCAGCAAGGTTCAGACTGAGGCAATGCAGAGAGAAACTCAAAACAGACCTTTGGTAGACAAACCGTGTTTTGAAAGCTGCTTTTATGAATCTTGTCCAACCATTTCTAATATGTCCACTCCCTTGTGCGAGGCTGCATCTCTGTTCTCAGGTCTGTAGTTCAAAGCCTTACATGGAGAGCCGGCGGCGCACAGAAAAGAATGATTTTAGCGTTTGTGACTGCTCCTTTGGGCTGTGGTTCAAACGTGGAGCGAGAAATGTGCTTTGCATTAGTTGGTCAAAGCGGGTCAAAGGGCGGAGGGAAGTAATAGCGGCGTCGCAATTATTTCAAAATAACCTGCACCTTGTAGTTATTTTAACCCAGAATCTTTTTGTAATTATACTTTTTTACTTATTATTAGTGTTTAAACAGTGGTGAGCAGTAAAGCAGTGCTAGTACTGTTAGAGCATTGTTGCTTTAGATGTTAAAAGTAGTAGTAGTAGTATTTATCATAATACACAAAAGTATTAAAAAAGAGACAATTCTAATTGGATTATAATGTTATAGTTCTATATCATTCGTGATTAGACATCATTTTCTATTAATTGCCCAGCCCTAATTTGAGCTGTAGCGGGTTGAATACATGGCTTACATGGCTCATTGTAGATGCAAACTAACCACTTAAGTGTTTCCTTCTGCCATTTATTAATAATAATATCATGCTTTGGGATTATTGTGTCATAAATTAGTTTCTATATTAGTGTTGTCACGACACTATAATTTCACATTTCAATCCGATTTCGATTCCACACTAATAATTAAAAATACTCAATAGACTAACATTCTGAACACAAATACATAATAATAGTACTTTCTTTTATTTAACATTGTGGTTCAAAATCATTCTAAAACTCTTCTCGAAAGGTCACATTTTGTCCCATCAATATGATTTTTTTTTAGTATCGATACTTCAAAAGAGTATCCAGTTCTGATATCAGTTAGTTTGATACTTTGGAGCGCCCTGTTCTATATGATCCTTTATCATCTATATTTATCGCACTTGAAAGTTAGTCGTCGTGACAGGCCTCTTGCCCTGAGCCTGTTTCCTCACTTCCTCTGGCGTCGGCCCTGTCCCTCGTCCGTCTCCGCAGCAGCAGCTTGTCCCGATCGGGCGCTCCTATCTGATCCGCTCCTTCCTGCTCCCTCCTGGATCCGGGAACACAGCCCCTCGTTCCGGACGCTCCCCCCTGTGTTCCCCTGAGTGCCTGACGAGAAATCCAGACGGCCCCACGACCAGCAGCTGGAGCGCTACCAGGCCATATTACTGAATGAACTGCACTGTGTGAGGGGAACGTGTGATAACTCAAACAAATGTACTCTTCAAGCAGCAAGCTTTGACTTTATTACTCTTTAATTTCTGTTTTAGACTAATCTTGTATGCTTCTCTTGAACAAAATCTCACTAAGAACGCTTCAAACTCCTGATAAGAACAGTAGCAGGCAGCAAAACCCTTACAGTCTTAAAGGTTCTTTGTTTTGAATTTTATAATCAGGAGGAGTAAAGTATTGATTGTTAAACTTTTAAATTAGTAGTTGTGTTGTTACGATACTCAATTTAACTGCTCAGGCAAAACCGATCCGAAAAGTCCTGTCAATGCATTTTTTGGTCAAAAGAAAAATGGGTTTGGAGAAGTGGAACATTAAGTTTGTCAATAATTAAAAAAACTATTAAAAAGGTGTAAAAAAGAAGGGAATCTTGCAGTGTTTTCCATAAAAAGATCATTAAGTGATACCGTAACTTCTTACAGTACAGTTTGCATTTTGTACAGTACTTGAACAGCTCTTCTACATTAAAATGAATGGTTTGTTTACCCTCTCAGATGGGGACTTTATCTAGGTTTATTATTAGGTAAAGTAATAACATTTCCTTGGAGACAATCAGATGGCAAACCCTCCAAAAGAAAATGTAAATAGAGCGCATTTGAAGTCTCAGTATAGACCCATATTCGTCCGGGCAAGTTCAAAATTCACCTCTGAAACCTATTGTCAGGATGATTTACTTATACAAATATTAGACGCAACAATATCTCATTTAAATACAACATTGACTCCAAACATACTAACTAAACTTTGATACATAAACTAAAGTCACTCAGTAAAAGAAAAGTGTGGTACAAAAGAAGAAGTACTGTAAGTAACATTTTCAGTATCTGGACTTTGCTTGAGTACAATTTACACTATTACGGGATAGTCGCAGGCAGCTGTTCCCACATGGTTCTCATCCAACAACGTCTCTGATTGGATAAAATAGTTTGTTCCTGTCAGTTGCTTCCTTATGGCTCTCTTTCAACCAAATTAGGGCTTCAGGATGGTGGACAATTTTGTAATTTGTGATACAACTTTTTTACTTCAGTTACATCAAAACAAAATGTGTGTGACTTAATCGAATGGTCAAATTTTGTTAAAAAAAATTAAAATTTTAAAAAAAGACTAATCCAAGTCTAATCAGGGCCTCAACATGAGCAAAACTGTAAATAAATTTAACATTTTCATTAAAAAAAAACCTGTTCATTTCCTGTTATTATTGCATTTATATATAGTTTGTTGCAGTATCAATGACTATTGCTTTAGCCAATGTTGAGATTGTAATATTTTTGCAACATATTGTGCAGACCTAAGCAAATACAGACAATAATATTCAGTCCTAATGTTGGTTCACATACTGTCTGGAGTTGAAGGCGTTTTCCTGAACTACAAGAAACAGAAGTCAAGTATGTAGTGGCATTAAGCTTAAACAATTAGTGAACAGGAAACAAATCTAAGCTGAAATAAGTAAATCGTGACTGAATGTGATCTGTTCTGGATGCAGCTCAAAGGTTAGCGGGTTTGGGTTCGCACGTGGCTCAAAAATTTTGTTATTATTAAAAACATTATTGTTGCGTTTGGGCTCACTCTGACATCCTCCTCAGATCTGGTGTAAAATCCCCCTGGATCACACTCTCACTGAGGGGAATTATCAGCCGTGCGCCCCTGTATGTGTGGCACCGACGAGAGGCTGAGTGACATCTGTAACGGATTTGAAGGCGTTTGGAAAAAGTTTGGTTTTGACTGCGCTGTCGGGTTTAACCGTCGCGGTCGCACAGAAGTACACAGCGCTGAATGACTGTACCTTTGTGCCGGCATTACAGTTTTATACTTTAGTTTATTCATTCAAAAGACTAACTACAGTGTCATAAAGCCAATAATTAATTAAAATGTGTTTAGAGAATGGCAACAATTTTATATTTGCCCCTTTTTGCAATTTTGTTCTTTAATTAAGTTGAGAACAGACTTGGTACATTTACAGTTTTCTTGATATGATAAATATGCATAACCAACAAGCTGGAGATGATTGTCACAGATTGTCATGTTTTTCTTGGTGTTTTCTTGAGGTTGCGTGTCTAATTTCGACAGCATCGAATCCGTTATAAAAGCGACTAAGATGCTTCTGGCAAGGGAATTGACATAGTAATAAATAAAACGCATAATCTGTCTACTGTCCTGTATTGGCTGTTACTTTGGCTTGAAAATGTGAACCTGATTTATTTTCGTTGTGTTTTTCAGCTCCGTTCGTCCGTTTCGATTCCCCAAAAGGTAAGAGCTGATGTTTGTCTGCTCTGCTTCTATTCTGTCTCCATCGCTCACTGCTGTCTTCCCTCTGTCTGCTCCTGGCCTTTGTTCACTCACACTTACAGATATTCAAGTCACAAATTATTGTTTAGATCGCTATAATCATGATAAGTAACTAAAAAAAAAAAGGCTAAGAATGCATGGTAACATTTTATTTTACTGTAACCTTTATATAATAACCTGCCTCATTAAGCACAAAGTAATAACAATTAATGTAATTACTTGTTATTACATGTTGAACATGTTGAAATGGTAAGTGTAACCAAAAGCATTTAGCCAAACTTTCTTTTCCTCAAAGGTGGATTTTGTCATGTTATGATTAATTCATTTATTTTATTTAAATGGAATCACCCAAAAGTCCTTGAAATATTGCTAAGGAATGCATAGAAAGCTTATTATATAAAATAGTTAATTAATTATCTGTGTTTAGAGAAAATACCATACATTTAGTTGTCTGCGTGATTCCTAACTCTCTCTTCTCTTGCAGTTATGCAGAGCTGATTGCTGATTGGCCGGTGGTGGTTCTGGGCGTGTGCACTGTCCTCATTGTGGTATGTGCTCTGGTGGGCATCCTCGTCCCTGACCTGCCAGACTTCTCCGACCCCCTGCTGGTGAGTCTGGGTAGTTGTGTTGTATTTCCACTTAAAATAACCGTGTGACGAGCTGGCCCCAGTCCAGGGTGTACCCCGCCTAAGGCCCAAAGTCACTGGGATAAGCTCCAGTCCCCCGTGACCCCTGACGGGAACAAACGGTAGAGCATTTAAAATAGTTCATTTAAAAAAACATCTAGGATTGCGATTTACAAGAGTATTTGCCACTTCAGTTTGAATTGTCAAAATGTTCTCCAGGTTCTTAAGCGACCTGTCTGGATAAATAAAGGTTAAACAAATAAAAAATAATAAACACAGAGATACAAGTTTACAGATGTGTTTTGAAATGCATATGATTCATATAATAGTTTTAGGGGTGCAACAATTACTCGACTAATTATGACAAGTTGACTATTAAAATAATCGTAGTTGTATTTTGATAATCGTAAACATTATCTGGACCATACAGACTTTAAAAAAGAAAGGAAAATAGCTTTTTTAACAAAGACAGTGGCATTATTAAATCTAAATTATTATGTCAAAAAAGAATGAACAATTTTAATCAATAATGCACCCTGTCCCTTCAGTCACCATATTTCAACATTTATTTGGTTCAAAATGTATTGAAAAAGTCTCAGTGTAAAATGTCATTTGTCATTAGTTGCAGCCCTCATTAGTTTAGCCATTTCTGTAGTAATTTGTACATATTTCATATCTCTCATGTGCCCCATGTTTAAAATGTTGCATATGAACTGGTTTAAAACAATATAAGTTACAGATCTAACAAATATTTAGCCATAGATGATTATTCTTCCTGTGCTTGTGCAGGGCTTTGAGCCTCGGGGGACGGAGATCGGGCAGAGGCTGGTCACGTGGAACAACATGGTAAAGAACACGGGCTACAAAGCCACACTGGCCAACTATCCGTACAAATACGCAGACGAGCAGGCCAAAAGGTAAGGACAGTGTCAAATCACGCTGTAAGACTAGGTGGAACACACAGAGGAAGCATTCATTACACTTAATCCACTGGAAAGTGCAGGCAGTAACAAAAAGTAACTGGTGCATCAGAATCAAACTAACTGAAAGATCCTACAAAATCTAGATTTAGAAAAGTTGTAATTATTGTAATTATTATTTATTCATATTCTTGTCGAGGGTAGTGGAAAACCAGGCCACAATACTGCGTCTGTTTGAGGAGACTGAAGAGGCAGGAAAAGGACAAAGGGCTCAGGATTTTGGTGCGTGTCGAAGGACAGCTCTGACAGATCTGATGAAAAGTCTGAATCCTGAAAGAAAAGAGTCTCTGGAAATTCTGGGTCATTGTCAGGTTTTTGCATGTTCACATCTAAAGCGACCTGATTTTTATTTCCCTCACCTGAAAAGGAAAGCTTTCGGAGGGGGAAGAATCTTATGTTTATGCTTGGTTTAATGTGTTTATCAATAACAATAAAAAAAAATATTTGGGCAATACACTTGAATCATTCACACAAAACTAAACAAGGACTAGAACAGGACCAAACCATGTCTACATCAAGACTAAACTGTGATAAAACCAGGACTAAACCAGGACAAGTGCGATTGCAGCCTTAACCAAAGACATTTAGAGAGACATTTTGGCACGTTTCCGGTGGATTGCAAAAATATCATCTGATCATTGTTATTTGACTAGTACACATCATTCCTATAAATAATATCTGGTAGATCGACTGCAGCTGGTTTGGTCACATTTGCATCAGAAAACCCTGATGCTGGTAAACATTGGGAGTCTGTATTTGTTTGTCTCATCACAGTTTAAATTGCAGCTCCGTGATTATAAATGCGTTGAGTTTGTCTTTCCCTCGGCGTCTGTGGCTCTATTGTCTGTCTCTGCAGGGAACTGTAGACGGCAAGATTCAAGTCGATTAATCACTCAGAGTAAAAATATAAATATGAATCAGATGTTATTGCAAAGAAACAAAGTGGAAAGACATCAACTTTGGATAAAATATGTATTCCTTCTTTCTAGCGAGAGCGTGCCCAATATTAGCATTATTATACGAAATAACGGTTGGTTGTCGTAAATTCCTTTTATTCTTTTGAGCGCGATACGTGACCAAATATAAACTCGACACACAACGACCAACTCTGTAAATGTGGGATACGGTCAACATAAACATACCCATTGACAAAATCTAAAACTAAAAAGTATATTGTTCAAGAAGTAAACATATATTCAAATTGGTTGTCATAATTAACGCTGTAAAGCAATGACAACATGACAACATCTTGACTAATAATCATCCTTGTTTGTTTTCACACACACAGGAGGCTTGCATTGCCTCTCCTCGACACCTAAGAGCTAAAGTTTCCACAGCCATAATGTGTTGGAAAAGTTTGGAAATGGAGCATAAACATTTATGAAAATAACTTAATGTTGAAAAATCTTTCTGACCATGGCCCATTTATCAAAGGCCTCATTTTACAGACGTAATACCATTTCTGTAGTGAGTCACCACTGTTTCGGGCGGGGCGGGGGTCATTAGAGCTGTTTATTTTCATCACTAAACTCCAAATGTGCCCCTTTCACTTTGCGTCATCGCATCTTGACCAAAGCTATGTTCCTGAGTTAGACGTCATTAGAAATGTTTCATGCTTGACATTAACTGCAGCAGAGCTTCATGAGTCTTTCTTTGCAGTCACCAGGAGCCGCGTTGGACCGAGGACCGATACAACCGCGACAAGAGGCAAGCAGAGTGGGACTTCAGTAAAGACTATTTCTGCGATGTCCCAGGTACAGTCCTTGTTCATCATCAGAGCTGAATGAAGCTTTGTTTTAGTGTGATAAGCGTGTAGATTTAAACTAATGCACTTAAGACAAAATAAGGTTGTTGTGTCTCCACAGGCGACCGTTACTCGAGGCTGGTGTTCACATCAGCCGAGGGGAAGAACCTGTGGAATACTCAGGCCATCAAATCCATGTGTAACCTGGACAACAGCAGGGTATGTTATTTTTGTGCACACCGCTGTATGTCCAGTCCGGTGAAGTTCAGATTAAGCACACGTCTCTCTGTCCAGGTGAGGTCCCACAGAGACTACTGGAGCCTGTGTCAGCGCACCAACGACGCCTCGTGCTGTCCCAGCTGGACTCTGGGAAACTACGTGGCGGTGCTGACAAACCAAACATCTTGTCTGGAGATATCAGACCGAAATGTGTCCCACACCCTAAAGATCCTCCGCTCCTGTGCCAAATACTACCACAACGGCACGCTGGGGCCGGACTGCTGGGACATGGCCCTGCGCCGAAAAGACCGTAAATGTGCCAATGTGCCCCGTAAGTGCACCAAGTACAACGCTGTGTACCAGATCCTGCACTTCCTGGTGGACAAGGACTTCCTCAGCCCCAAGAGCCTGGACTTTCCTCCTCCAGTGCTCAAACACAGCATGCTGTTCTCCCCCACAGAGAAGGGAGAGTCCATGATGAACATTTATCTGGACAATTTTGAAAACTGGAACGCTTCGGATGGCATCACCACAGTAACGGGGATTGAGTTTGGGATCAAGCATGACCTGTTTCAGGACTACCTCCTTACGGACACGGTGTATCCGGCCATTGCCATAGTGATCGTGCTGCTGGTGATGTGTGTTTACACGCGGTCCGTGTTTATCACTCTCATGACCATCATCGCAATCATCAGCTCGCTCATTGTCTCTTACTTCCTGTACCGCCTGGTCTTCAACTTTGAGTTCTTTCCCTTCATGAACCTCACTGCGCTCATTATCCTGGTGGGCATCGGAGCAGATGATGCCTTTGTTTTGTGCGACGTTTGGAACTATACAAAATTTGATAAACCTCACGCAGACCTCTCAGAAACAGTCAGCGTCACGCTGCACCATGCTGCGCTCTCCATGTTTGTCACCAGTTTCACAACAGCTGCTGCTTTCTACGCAAACTATGTGAGTAACATTACAGCCATCCGCTGCTTTGGCGTTTATGCTGGTACTGCCATCTTAGTCAACTACATCTTGATGGTGACGTGGCTGCCTGCTGTAGTTGTGCTTAATGAACGTTATCTGCCCAATATATTTTCCTGTTCAAGTACTGCTCACCACCAGAGGGCACACTGTGTCAGAGTCTGGGCAGGACTGTGTCAAAAGGCCAGTAAATGCCTCTTCACTGTGTCCGAGGCCTCACGCATATTCTTTGAGAAGGTACTGCCATGCATCGTCATTCGACTGCGTTACCTGTGGCTTTTGTGGTTCCTGGCTCTCACTGTGGGCGGGGCTTATGTGGTGTGTGTGAACCCAAAGATGAAACTGCCTTCTCTGGAGCTTGCAGAGTTCCAAGTGTTCCGCTCGTCTCACCCGTTTGAGCGCTACGATGTCGAGTACAAGAAGCTCTTCATGTTTGAGAGAGTGCACCATGGGGAGGACTTGCACATGCCCATCACTATCATCTGGGGCGTGACTCCGGTAGACAAAGGGGACCCACTAAACCCCAAGAACAAGGGCAAGCTAATGCTGGATGACAGCTTCAACATCGCCAGTCCCGCTGCACAGCTGTGGATCCTCAACTTCTGCCAAAAGCTCCGCAACCAGAGCTTTGTGTTCCAGTCCGAGGGCCAGGACTTCACCAGCTGCTTCATTGAGACATTCAAACAGGTAAGTGCCAGTTCTGCTAAGTAAGTTATTAACCTTTATTTAACAGGTAAGAACCCATTAAGATCGAAACCTCTTTTTCAAGGGTGACCTGGGGCAAAGTAAAGATATAACTGCACTCCGCTCTTCGCACCAGGGCACACAAGTAGGAAGGTGCACAACCATATATAACTTTATATACTAATGGCATCCAATGCCTGAACATCCTGGCACACAAAAAAGGCCATCCATCCTTGGCATAGAGTTCACAGTGGTGGATCAGCCTCCCACAACCCGCTCAGAACAGTGATACACAGTATCCAACAATTTCAGACATTTGGCAGAGGCATTTATGTATAGGGCATCGCCGTATCCAACAGAGGCATAAGAGGCCATTACCAGACGTTTGTGGGCTTCAAGGGAAAAAAAACTTTATTATGACCTGACACCCATTTGTAAATAACAATCAATGGGAATAGAGCTGGATTTGTATAAGCAAAATAAATGCAGGATGTCGCACTAATATACACCATCACATAACTGCTTTAACCATTACTTTACACTACTATAATTTGTCTTAATTGGTTTTTAGTTTAATGGAATATCTAAACTGTAGTTTGCCCTGTTTTGGTTGTGCTAGTGGATGGAGAACCATGACTGCGAAGAGGCGTCAGTGTATCCCTGCTGTAGCCAGTCCACGTTCCCGTATAAGCAGGACGTGTTTGAGCTGTGCATGAAGAGGGCCATCATGGAGCTGGACCGCACCACAAACTACCACCTGGCCAGGAAGACGCCGGGGCCGCGCTTTGATATCAATGACACCATTCGAGCTATCGTCCTGGAGTTTCAGAGCACCTACCTCTTCACATTGGCCTATGAGAAGATGTACCAGTTTTATCAAGAGGTCAGACTCTGTCAGAATGCATCAAATAAACAAGAGAACTATCATAGAACTACTAAAAACTCATAAGCCTAGAAATGTACCTATTAATACAGAACAAAATGCAGAGCATCATATTTCTATGTTTTGTAACATCCATTTGTCATGTTACAGGTGGACGTGTGGATATCGGAGGAACTGCGCTCGGCCCCCGGGGGCCTGAGTCACGGCTGGTTCATCAGTAACCTGGAGTTCTACGACCTGCAGGACAGCCTATCAGGTGGCACCTTGATTGCCATGGCGTTGTCGGTTGCCGTGGCGTTCAGTGTGATGTTATTGACTACATGGAACATCATCATCAGCCTCTACGCCATCCTCTCCATCGCAGGGACCATCTTTGTAACGGTTGGTTCGCTGGTTCTGCTCGGCTGGGAGTTGAATGTGCTGGAGTCCGTCACCATCTCTGTGGCTGTGGGTTTGTCTGTGGACTTTGCTGTTCACTACGGCGTGGCCTATCGTTTGGCCCCGGAGCCCGACCGCGAAGGAAAGGTGGTCTTCTCTCTGTCCCGCATGGGCTCGGCCATCGCCATGGCAGCGCTCACAACGTTTGTGGCAGGGGCCATGATGATGCCGTCCACAGTTTTGGCTTACACGCAGCTGGGCACCTTCATGATGCTCATCATGTGCATCAGCTGGGCCTTCGCCACCTTCTTCTTCCAGTGTCTGTGCCGCTGCCTGGGCCCTCAAGGCTCCTGTGGACAGATCCCCCTGCCCAGCTGCCTGCGCCTCCAGGCCCCTGCCCCTCCAGTGCCCGACAAGTACCAGCTGGACTCCAGCGTCCCCGCGGAGCACTACGAACTTGAGCCACTTGCCTCGGGCCCAAAGGATAAGCCCCAAGAGCCCCAGTCTAATGGGGGCCCTCCAAAGAGTGGTCCCTACTACAGCACACTGTCCCCTTGCCACTACTGCTCTTGTGGAGAGCGGCCGATCTGGACCCCACAAGCGGACCAGGACCCTCTTTATACTCAGTATGTCCGGTGTTCTCCGTCCCCCCAGCGTCATCAGGAGCGATCCGGCTGCAACAGAAAGTACTGCAGCCCCTCAAACCACCTCACCCGTGTCCCCCTTGTGTCCACCCCACAGAGCCCCACTGAGGCCTCCTCCAACCTCCCCTTACATACACACCTGGACTCACACCTGGACTCACACCTGGACTCACACCTGGACACACACCTGGACTCATACCTGGACACACACCTGGACACACACCTGGACACACACTTGGACACACACCTGGGCACACACCTGGGCACACACCTGGACAGTGGGCAGTGCCTCGCCGCTGACCTGTGCTGTAAACAAACTTGTGTCCACAGCAGCGCAGAGTGTGACGCGTCTCCAGAGAAGCTCCAGAGTCAGAGCAGGACTGATGACAAGTGCAATTCAGAACTGAACTTATGTCGGCCCCAAACTGAGGCCAGTCCCTGTCACAGCAAAGACACAGCGCCCCCTACAGAGACTTCATGTTAAGGCCCTCATTAGTGCCTCATGCCACATCAGAGTTTACGTATTTATATTCCACATGTGCCACACTGATTTGTTTGTCACAAGGTCGTGCCACACCTCAGCAGCGTTTTAAGAAGAGCATTTGACACAATACACGTCTCTAGAGCTGCAGTGAAGTTTTAGATCAATGCTAAGATAAATTATCTACCCCTGTACTTTTTGCTAACATTTGTGTTCCTGAAGACACAGCTGTTGTTTGCTGCTACACACTAATATTCTGTTGTGTGTCATTACCCTTAATGAAAAATGTGCCACTTTTTTACAGACTGAAATGATTGCCTGACATTAGACAACAGACATCAATGTGCTTCATGTTGGCAGATGCCTCAGATAACAAAACTATGTGATTAAAATAACTTTTTTACCGCTGAGTCCGCAGTGTCATGTTCTGCACACAGCTTTGTCCATTCAGATCAGCAGTGTACACTTCTGTTTTATTTTTGCACAACAACCGCAAGGCTAATGCTAATGATCCTTACATACACTTTGTGCGGGGAAATAAGCAAAACATATACCATTTTTTTTATTTTTATTTTTATTACACACCACAGTGTTTGATGAGCCTTTATTGTAGATGTTGGAGTCCTTGAAACAGATTTACGTTTTGTCCTCAGACTAATAATAATGTATTTTATTTGGATGGATACAACCGGACGAGATAAGAGACAAACAGTCAATGGCAGATGACAGAGTTGGTGAAGTATTTTTCTTCATCGCGCTGGATATTGCTGTAGTTTGTCTAATTGTGCTCACATTTCTACTTGGATCAGACATTTCTTTGGCTTAAGGGAGTTAACAAATAGCACTTGCTACAGTATATACTCTGTGTGTATTGCATCAGCTGCAAGCTTTGTTTTGTAACCATGTCTGGCTGCATTGTCCTTACTAATTAAATAAATGAATTAAAGGGCATATATTTATATTTTTTTCTCATCAAAAACATGGCTCCAGACAGCTTCACCTTTCTTTCTTTTTTCTTTTCTTTCAATTTCTTTTCTTTTTTTTAAGTTTAACATTTTAAAAAATTGAAAAGACAACAATGAAACAAGAATAGGACCAGAGAAAGAGAGCAGAAGACACAAATAGAAATAAGCAGACATCCAACAGGTGAGAAAAGAAAAGAAAAATCACGGCACACGTTAACCTAACCAAGCATCCTACTTAGTCCATAGTCCTTCCAATTTGTCCATTTTCAGTTCAATGCTGAATGTGAGTTTTCCATTTTTTGAATGTCCAAAATAATGTCTGTCCGGTCCTTGATTGTCGGTGCAATTTGTGTCATACAATTTTTTTGTGACGGCCTTTCTCTCCACTGCCAAGAGTATGTTCCAGAGGTAACCGTTTATGTCCATGGCTGGAGTCCTCAGGCCCTCAGCACACAAAAATTGAGTGGAATGGCAATGTCAAAATGTTTGCAGTGCATCCTTCATCCAATCTCAGTCCAAAACATCTTAGCAACAGGACAGTCCCAGAATATGTGATTGTGGTTTGCTCCCTTGCTGCCACAATTTTTCTAACAGTCTGTATTTCCCTGTGAATAATGGGCACTTTGACATGACAGGCTGTCCAGATTAGAAATGCATTGATATATTTTGGATAAAATTCCCCTTGAAAGTTCCGATTTATAAGACCTTTATAAACATCTCAGTCAAAGGGCTACAATGGTCATTGTCTTGTTTAATTTCTTGGTTATAGTAACTCCTTATTTGTAGAAACCTATAAAAGTCCTGTTTCTCTAAGCAAAAGGATTCCTTCAGCATATCAAAGCTCTTCAAATGATTCTCCTTTACAATCTGGTAAAAGACCTTTATACCTTTTGTTGTCCAGATTTAAAATCTTGAGTCTGTGCTGTTAGGTGTGAAATTTTTATTATTATTAAAATTACTATCTTGGAAACTTGAAAAACAACAAACTATAAGACTTTTTTTTTTAAAAATACGGGACAGGAAAAATCATGTAATCTTAACTAACCAAGACCAAATTCAATCAGCATTTCAATCTTTTTATAAAAAATGTTTTGGTTTTTTTCAGACGGTAAAGATGATATAAATTCCTTTTTGAACACCCTCAATTTGGCTGTTATGTCAAAAGAACATAATAAAAAATTAGGAGCTGAAATAACCGTTCTGGAAATACAAGGCGCAATCAAAAGATTAAAGAACAATAAATCTCCGGGGAGTGATGGGATCACCTCAGAGTGGTATACAGCTCTAAAAGACACACTCACTTCTTTCCTTTTGGCAACTTTTAATTGGGCACTTAGGAAAACTCAGACCCCTCCGAGTTGGAAAGAGGCCATTATATCCCTGATACCTAAAGAAGTGAAAGACCGATTGGATTGTGCCTCATATAGACCCAGTTCTATTCTGAATGTGGACTATCGTATATACGCCTCAATTATGTCCAAAAGAATGGAACAAATACTCCCAAACTTAATTCACAATGATGAACAGGATTCATAATCAAACGACAAACACAGGACAACATAAGACCATCCCTACACAAAATGAATCATATAAAACAAAATGGATAGAAACAAGAAAACAAAGCCGTAATAATTAGTTTAGAGAGAAGGCTTTAGATTCTGTTAGTGGCCATAATTATTTGAAGTGTTCTATTGTATTTGACCAAACCAGAAATGTCCATACCCAATGTGATGCACTTTCTTCAAGAAGTTGGTCCAATGTCTAGATACAAATTAAATGTACAAAAAACTGAAATTCTCCCTTACTGGCAATCCCCTTTGATCTTTAAATAGACGGAATCTCTTAGATATTTAGGTGTGGTCCTCCATAGAGACCTAACAACAATTTTGGAGAAAAATTATACCCCTCTTTTCACTACTATAAAAAAGATCTTGAAAAATGGAACCTTATCCCATACTTAAGTCTAAGTCAAAGGATTGAAACTATAAAAATGAATGTTTTGCCTGGGTTTCTCTATCTGTTCCAGACTCTCCCAGTTTCCATCCCCAACCGTCTGAGGAATGGAATAAAGCAATCTCAAGATTTATATGGCAAGGAAAAAAGCCCTGTATCCGATTCAAAACTTTATCAAAAGTAAAAGGAGGCTGAGGTTTGCCTTGTTTGAAAAATTACTTTATTTCAGCTCAAATCAGAGCCGTAGCTGTGCTGGTGTGACCCAGAATATGAAGCTATGGAAGAGTATTGAGATTAATGTTGTGCCGGGGGTTCCTGTGCAGGCTTTACTGGCAAATGGTTGAGTCATTTGGAGGAGGTGGAGAACCTCTGAATGACCCCTGGAAATCTGTTCTTACAACATGGAGGGAGCTAATCAAAACACACAAACTAAACAAAGATATTCAAATCTTAAATTGGTTGGTTTATGATCAAAATTTCACACCTAACAGCACAGACTCAAGATTTAAAGTCTGGATAACAAAAGGTATAAAGGTCTTTTACCAGATTGTGAAGGAGATTCATCTGAAAAGCTTTGATGAGTTGAAAGAATCCTTTGACTTGGAGAAACAGGACTTTTATAGGTATTTACAAATAAGGAGTTATTATAATCAAGAAATCAAAAAGAGTGACAACCATCATAGCCCTTTGACTGAAATATTCATTGAACCATATGAATCAGAACTTTCAAGGGAATTAATATCTAAATTGTATAAATGTATTTACAATTTGGGCACTCACTACTGACTATATTATGGGTAAATGGGAAAGAGAGGGCCACTTTGTTCTGGCTGATGAAAAGTGGGAAAGTATATATACTGTACTTCTCATTGGAAAACCACAAAATCACATGTTTGGAGGGAATTCTGTTGGAAAAATCGATCTCGCTTCTTTATAACCCCATGTCAAAGTACCCACTACACACAGGCAAATGCAGAATGTTGGAGAGGATGTGGCAGCCAGGAGGCAAAACACTATCATGTGTTTTGGGATGGCCCTGTTTGCAAGTTTTGGACAAAGCCTTGCACACAATTTACGACATCACCATCCCGATGGATTTCAGAACTATGTATTTGGGCTTCAGGACTCCTGCCATGGACACAATTGTGTTTTAGTTTTGATTGATTTGTAGGGTACCTTTTCTTTCTCTATCTGGTCTTGTTTTGTTTGTTTTTGTTTTTTATGTTTAATGTTCAGAAATTTGAAAAAAAAAAAATCTTAAATGAAAAATAAAAACACAGGGGAAATGTGACTTTGTGGTCCTCCATTGTGACATACATATATTCTCACATTCTTCATCAGTCAAAATAATGTAATAATATTATTCCCTTTGAAACTTGTCATTTATAAGCTTTAATAAGTCAGAAGTTTAGAATGGCCATTACTACTGTTTAATTTCTTGGTTATAATAACTCCTTATTTGTAAATACCTATAAAAGTCCTGTTTCTCAAAGTCAAAGGATTCTTTCAACATATCAAAGCTTTTCATGTGATTTTCTTTAACAATTTGGTTAAAAACCTTTATACCTTTTGTTATCCAGACCTTAAATCTCAGGTTGGTGCTATTTTGTACAAAATCTTGGCCATAAACCAACCAGTTTAAGATTTCAACATCTTTGTTTAGTATTATTATATTAGTTTTGTATGTTTTGATTAGCTCCATGTTGTAAGCACAGATTTTACCCAGGGATTCTTAACTTCCTCCAAATGTCTGTCATCTGCCGGTAAAGCCTGTACAGGAACCTCCGGCACAAAATTACACTAAATATTTTTCCTTCCTTGAGCTTCATATTCCGATTCATATTCCAATACAGTCTTGTGCCATCTGTGGGCCTTTGTGTAGGAAAATATCATACCAACTTTTAATGCAGGTTGTTGCTGTTATAAAACACTATAAAAATAAAGTGATTTTCATAATCCTGAGGTATTTCTAAGACATGAAGGCCTGTACATTATTTTAATTTATACTCAAGGAAAGGGCAATATTGAAGTGTCAAAGCTGCAACATGTAAGCCCTTGAAAAAGAAAATATCCCTTTTGTTTGACTTTTTTCACGTGCTTGTTCTAGATGTGACAAGTCTGGAGTGAGAAATTACTATTTTCATTCAATATTAATATGAGCTAAACCAGTGAACACACATCATCATTAATGTCATTCTCTCTGCCACCCAAAGTCATTATTAAAAGCCTGTTTGTCAGCTAAACTGAACAGAAGGGAGAAGCCAAACTAAACGTCCACAGACCGTCAGCTTTAATCACAGACAACACTGGCACGGCGCTGCACATTAACAAACAAGCTGCAATAAAAGTGAATTACGCTTCTGTAATGTCCTCAGTCTGACTTTGGAAAAAGAACTGCTGAGTATTGTCTACTTTAAATTAATTAAGGCTGCAGTGCCATGGCAAGTTCTCTTTTAACAAACTGGATAATCACAAAAGAGCTTTGGGATTGACGTTAATTTTCAGACTACAAGGGATTAGGCCTGTTAAATGCATCCTGGACATCAGCAATATATAATGTAGTATATGTTCATCTGGGTCAAAGAATTGATTTGCCAGATACAGTAAATTCAATACTGAAAACTAACAAACTACCTGCTCATCTGATGAGATATGGACACTGGAAATAAATACATAAATTGGACAAAATTGGACCTTTCCTGTTTAGTTTTTGAATGGGCTCTATATATTTTGTTTAAAATGTCTGTCTATTGTATTTAAAGGAGTGTGATATTGCAATTATTGAGTATTGAGATTTTTCTTTAGCATCAAAATCGAATGTGGATTTTTTCCCCCAAAAGCCAAACCAGGCCTAATAGGCACAGAGGCAATACATAACAATGTAAAATAAAAATAATAAAATAAAATAAAATATGAGACTTAGTAACAGTAACAATTTTCTGATTCAGGATTTATTCAAAAAGTATTTATTTTGAAATTATATTCTAAGAATTTAGAGAATTCTCTAAATATGTGCAAAAATACAGGAGATAAATACAATTTGTATCGTATTTAGTGCCAAGAAATATGCAAAATTTATAAAATACGTATTTAATCATTAAAATTAAAAAAATAATAACAAATTGATGATAATTTGCCACTGTATATTTTTTAGGGTTACTCTTACAGTCCACCTTAATGGACAATACATTTTCAATAATATTTATACATATGATTTATTTTGTGTGTGCTCAATATACAGATACCAAACCCCACTGCAGTGATGTCTGAGCCAGTCGATTTCTCGTTCCTTTGACACATTAAATTTACTGTTTTATTTTTGCTTCCCAGACGCGCTGTGGCCGCTTCTGTGGAAACTCGATTAGCTCATCACAGAGCATTAACTTCACTGGGAGATGCTAGTTTCCACCACAGCCTTTGAAATGGCTCCAAAACGCACTTGGAAAATTACATTCAGATACAGTAAAGATGTCTGTGCTCAGGAGCTACACCCCAAACCCCAAAACACACTCACACAAACAAACAAGGCCTAGAAAAACTCGACATTCTGCACTGCCTCCCAGAGACGACGAGAGGAGCAGAGTTTGTGTCAAAGCAGACGTATTGTGCTGTTGTTGTGTTACTTTTAATGGTTGGCAGCCAACTGAAAAGGTGGATTTACCGCCACCTACTGTAGTTGTACGTCTTCTGTAGTTGTACGTCTTCAAAGTATGTGTTTTATACTATACCGTTCAAAAAATAAAAAAGAGAGAGAAGAGAGAGAAAACGAGAGAAGGAGAGGGAGAAGGATGACGTATTGTGCTTTTTTCATGTACTATAACAGAAGTAAATCATGATTTTACATTTTGATCATTGTAAACATCAATATTAATCAAAAACGTCTTAATAATAGAAACTGGTCCATTGATTTCAGGGCCGCTGCTAACCTCAGTGGTGCCCCCATACCCACATCCCACTTTGAACGTGTAGATAATGCGTAGGGGTTTGTTCGGAGCACTTGATGCCCTACGCACTGCGCGTTACGTGCGTCAGTGCCGCCGCTCCTACGCACACAGGGCATCAAGTGCTCTGAGGGGCACCAACCTGACCAGGCAGTTTGGACTGAATGACACAATAGGCTCTTTGTGCACCAGCTGCATGATTCCTTTTTCAATTAAACTGGGAGGCTAGAATAGGCCTACTCTGTCTTTAATTCTTTATCAATTCAAAACGAACTAGGACTCAAGTGTCGTCGCAGCTCCACAAGAAACAGATGCAGAGAGATCAGGGGCAATGCTTTGCATTCTACGAAACATAAGTAGCAAAACGGTGAAAATGAGAGAATGAAACAAGACATGCGATGTGTCAGCTGGTGCGGCAAACCGTGGAGCTGACACCGCAAAACCAAAATGGTTCAACATCGTACAAATGTCATGATTTTCATTAATGCAACAGAAAGCGTCAATAATTTGCAGCCTGTAGTTTTTATAGAGCCTTGATCTGTTCTGCAGAAGAAGGGCTTCGGGGGTGACACTAGAGCAGGGACGATGACATTTAGGGACTGTGGGGGGGCGTCATAATAAACTTGAGTTGCTAATAATTTTACATCTAAAATGCACCAGAATGCAGATATTTATATAAAACATTTCTAAAGCTTTTTAAGCTTTGGTTGAGGGCCCCAGACCCAAGACGGAGATCATGGGTTCGATTTCTGGGCCAGACCAACATCACATGTTTTGGTGGAAACCGTCACACATGGTAAATTGGCAAGTGTAAAAATTGGCCCTAGTGAATGAGTGTGAGAGTGAATGGTTGTCTGTGTGTCTGTGTTAACCCAGCGATGGCTACTGTCCAGGGTGTACCCTGCCTAAGACCCAAAGGCACTGGGATAGACTTCAGTCACCTGCAACCCCAAACAAGCGGTGGAAAATGAATGAATAAAAAACTAAATAGTCACTTTAAGGTTGGATTGCAGTCAAACCCCTACACGTTATTCATGTTCAAAGTGGGTTGGGGTCATAGGAGCGCCACTGAGCATTTCTGCTTTGGGCACCCAAATGGCAAGCAGCGGCCCTGATGTGCGTACTGGCAGTGGCGGCACTGATTGACTTCCTGTTCAAAACTGCAGAACTGATAAGCTCCGCCTCTTCACAGTGACATTTCACGATAACAAGCAACAGATTTACATTATTTTAAGAGCCTACGTGATGTTTTAGATCTCCACATGTGTCAAAGTGCGTTATTTTAATATTATCTCAATTAAGTACAGGGATGTGGGCGGGGATAGGGGGTAGGTGAAAACAGGACTTTTTGAGCTCTTACTGTAGCTTGATTTTACATAATATGTCCCCTTTAATTTAAATGTAAATGTTAAAGTTTGTAGAACGAACCACTGGCAGAGAGGAACTAGTTAATTTGACACATTTGGAAGTTAGAAATCTGATGTAAATTATTATAAAAGTTAGGTCAGTATTGGTACTTTTGACCCATTGACATCCGAAAGCCCTGGAGCAGGAATAGTGCACAGGAAAACATCCACAGATACACTAGATTGAGCAAGGTTTGGTCTGGAGTCACACTAGCTAACTCAGGGATGTCCAAACTACGGCCTGGGGGCCAAATGCTCCTCTCAGATAAATTGTTCTTGGCCCAAATTACCCTGAGAACTTTTTAATGAAAGTTTAAAATCTTACAGTCAATTACAACTTCAACAACTAACATCTGGGTGTGAGACAGTCCTGATAGAAGGGTTTTGAGACTTAAAACCTCAGATATATGGAACTTTTTTTTTATGTGGACCCTCCATTTGGTTTAAGTTTCAGTATGTGGCCCTCATTGAAAGACGTTTGGACCCCCCTGATCAAAATGGAGGGGTAACGATGGGGGAAACCGGAGAAGGAAACCCACCGCCCTGCTTTGGCTGAGAATCACACCTCTTCAGAAAACCATAGCAAGATTACTGGGCCTAAACTTTTTTCAAACTTAATCAGGAAATATATATAACAACTAGATGAATTCTAAATGTAAAAAAACAAGGACAAACAAAGCCTATACGTACCACCTTTGGCGCGTGTACCAGTTTGTAACATTCATGGCACCAGGTTCATTGTTATTCATCTCTGACACAAAGTTGTTCTGGTTCATTCAAGGCAAACGCTGCTTTCTGTGCATGTTTTTGCGGTCTCCACTCCCCCTGCTGGCCACAGACAGTAAGTGCGGTCTCCAGATGAGTTGTACAGTGTGGTGGCTTACTGTGGTTTCAGGAGGACACTCAAACATGTTCCAAGTCCTGAAATAACGGAGGAGGCAGAGGAACCGGGAGCTTGTTTATAACATAAACATTTGCTTCCACTTTTCACAAGTTTGTGGAGCTGGCTTTCTCTCCTTTGGTCTTGAAGAGGTTGTTCTTTACGACAGGGATGGGCGATAGTGACAACAACATATCTTTATTTTTTGTTTTTCCCACATGTATAACATTCAGCTAATATAACAATCTATAATAAATTAGCTCAAATGTGTCTGTAGATGCGGTTTAGGTTCAAGAGTCGCACAAATTGTGAGTAGACTGTTAAGTGTTGTTGTTGTTGTCTGTCAATAGGGCGTTTTTTTAGTCTGTAAACAAATAAACAAATGATGAAGCATTGTGAAACAAAGACAGAAATATCTATCATTCAAAAGATTACTGCAAGTTTTTTTTTGCTTTTTTGATAATCTCCTAATTGTATTTAATTGTTATTAATTAAAAAACTTTTTTTTTTAAATGTATTAATATTTTGGACCAAATATAGTCTACTGCAATATTATCAGCATCATAGTTATTTGTGGTGATACTCAGGAGACGTTTAAGTCCAGTTCCAACACTTGTTGTCAAGGATTAGTTTGTCCTGGTTTAATTGTTGTTTTGGTTGTGTGGGACACTGATTTACAATATCAATAAACATATTCTGTCATCTTCACATTTCTGACTGGGCTCAAAACACCGTGGTATGAAATGTGTGTGATGTTGGCGCCCTCTTGTGGCACTCTGTTTCCTGTCACCACCACTTTAAACTTGAACCAGTCCATGTGTGTCTACTACAGCACATAACAATATACTTCACTCTGGACATGAGATTCAGCGGCTCAGTGGCACTTTCCTTGTTAAATAAATGCTAAATAAAAATGTCACCCATAATATTGAGTCAATTTAACGCTTCATTTGTTCAGGACTGGTCCATTTACCCAAAACAGGTAATAATAGGGACTTCTTACCGTTTCACACAAGTTTTTCTGATCCATTCACAGTTGATTATCTGCAGCACATGCTTCAATGGTGAAACACTTTTGCTCTGAAATGTCCTCTTGAATACCTTCGTATTATTAAGCACGTAATATATTCTTTCATCTCAGTTTAATAGCATTTAGTACTTTGATAAAGAATCTTTGAATATTCATGCTGTTTCTCAGTCCTTTGTGTTATTTTTTGTCTTCTTTTTTTTTTTTCACTTTAAGGCCGCCATTTTTGTTTTGAAAAGGGCCCTTGTTTTAACCCTGTACTTAAGTAACGTACAGATACTTAAAACTACAGATACTTAAAATGTCTGTGACACATGTGAAACAAAGGAGCTCATTGGTCATGTATCATTTACAACAACATCAAACTTCTTTCACCTCAGAATAATAAAGCTTTGTGCTTGCAACGTTTCAGCCCCTGTGATATTGTATTCCTTTCTTCTTCCTCGGAAGCAGCCATGTTTGTTTTGATACAAAACATGTTTGTCCCCGATTGGCAAATCCACCTGACTGATATACACGGTGGCAGAGTGGCGAGCGCTCTTGCATCACAGCAAGGTCTGCGTGGAGTTTGCATGATCCTCCCCGTGTCTGAGTGGGTTTCCTCCGGGCACTCCGGTTTCCCCCCTCAACTCAAAACATGCACCAGGTCAAATCCTCCAGCTACGGTAATCCTGACCTAGCCTAGCACAAAGATCTGGAGACCACTGTTCTTGAGGAGATGCCCCAGTGGCATAAGGATGTGTCAAATGGAGAGGACAAATTTACAATAAAGTACCTTAACCTAACCTTAACTTAATTCTCCAGGCAACCACAAAGTATCTCTCTGGAACCTTTCACCAGATGATGATCAAGGTTCAAAGTCAACAAGCTTACCAAACCACAGCATATTTCACCAAGGAGTGAAATAATAGTGGAATCTATTGTATCCAAAACACTGTTGCCAGTTCAGGTCGCTGGAGGTTTGATGTTCTCCATTGGCACTGCGTCGTTGGGGGCAGCCTGGTGCTTCTCCTGGGGCTTGTTGTCTTTGAGGATTTGAGCCGTCAGTCTGTCGTAAAACCAGTCCAGGTCCTGGGGGTCTTCAGGCCACAGCAGGTACCCTTGAGTCTGGATAAAAGTTCGAATGGCATTGTGCCTCATGAGCTGGTAGTGAGCCACCTGTTACACATCAGATCAGACACGGGTGAGGACTCAAAACAAAGGCCAAAACATTGATTCAACACAACTCTTACGTTAAAGTATAGATACATGTGCACACATTACTCAAGTAAAAGTGAAAATATCAGTTTTAGTACCTGTTTAAGAATACAATGTAAAAGTATTTTGAAACCTATGTTCAATTAAGTGATTTTTAGAAGGAATTGTGCAGATCCCTTGTGAACAAAGGTAAATTCAAATACATTTCTTAATTTTTCTTGTGAATTTGATGTGTATAGTTTTGTTTGCTCAAAGCTCGGGCATTAATTCAAAACTTTACCCAGAATGTCACCATGAATGTGCTAAAAAATAACTTTCTACTGTTCAGTCCAGTGTATTTACATGCCAACTATGCTACACTTTGGAAATTGGTTTGATTTTTTAAGCACGCTCATGGTGACATCTATTCCTGTCTAAGTTTTTCATGTTACATCTGTCAAAACAAAAATATAGCCTGATAAAAGTGACAAGAAAAAATACATTGTTCCAGATGCTACTTTTGACCAAAAATCATTATTAATCATTCTAAACATTTCCGTAAAACATTTCCTTATTTAAAAGTACATTTTTAAGCATCTAATTCGACAATTAAATAAAATACTTTAAAAATGTTTTTTTTTTACATGATGCTTTCACTTTAATTTAAAGGAACACTATATAATCTTCTGGAGGTGGCAAAGTACTACATTAAAAACTATACTTCTGAACGTTTTATGGTACGTTTTATGATGCAAGCCCGCTCACTGCACGCATACATGTTTCAAAAATGTTCAGTGCAATAAAAATAACAACAATCTTTTATTTTAGTCTAAATTTTGGTTGAACATGTTTGATCCTGTCCTGTATTTATTATTTATCAAGACTCTTGTGAATATCTCAAAATCTTCTTTTTATAACTTGTTCATTGCTTGTGTATGTCTTCGCAGCCCGATTGTAGAAATGTGTTTATGTTTTTCATGGTTTAGTGTTCATGTGATTGGACACACCAGATTAAGAGAAAACTGCATAAACGTCATGACCTCTCTGGGACTTTACTACACGTGAGTTATTTGCCCTGTAAAAGTAACATTTTTCTTTCCTACTGTCACTCACCCTCCCCACCACGATCATGACGAGCACATCGGACAGCTCCTCCAGTTTACGGCCCTGAGCCAAAGTGAAGGCCTCCAGACACCAACCGTCTGCAGAGACAGAGTTTTACTTTTACATGACACGTGCTTCAGAGTCATCAACTAGTTAGTTAGTTAGTTAGTTAGTTAGTTGTTGGATATGAGATTAAGACTTTCCATTTGAAAATGCATTTGACAGGTTAAACTATGTATTTCACTAAGACACAGTGGTGGAAAGTAAATAAAAGTATAGTAACAGTAAAAAAATGTTAAGTTACGTTACTGAAGTACATTTTACAGTGAATACTTTTACTTCTCTACATTTCACACCATGTATCTGTACTTTCTACTCCACAAAATGTTTGAACTGGACTGAAAAGTAAAAATATATTTTCTTAAGGTTTCTTGCCTGTATTTGTCTTAGTTCTCAATGAGGAAACAAAAGTAGTAAGTATCTCGAGAAATATTACCTGGAAAGTCACCAAAAATCAACAGAATTATTGATCCATATTACAATTTGATGCTTTAACAGTTCTTAACAATGAACACTATTTATTTCATACTTTAATACTGTAGAATTTATAATGTGAGTATATTTTTGCCCCTATATCTGTATTCTTACAACAACACTGCTAAGACGTAGTGAACATGATTCAATTTAAGATTTTAATCAAACGTTTGCCTATTTCCCCCCAGTTTTACAGTTTTGTGGAGTTTACAATGTTACTTCCTGGTTGGACATGAGCAGCAGATGTGACATAGGCAGAGGTAATTCTACAACTGGTACCTAGCAACCACACTGTAAACATTATGCTATAGTTATGATTTGACTTTAAATTATACCTTTATTTTGTTAAATGAAAATGAGAAAGGAGTGTCTTTGCCTCATGGGCCTTACCTTTGAGGAACTCTTTGGAGACCACGCACACAGTCTTCCTGCTGCCCCAGATTGCGTCGCGGATGTTGATCAGGTGATCCTCTCCCGGCATGAAATCCCTGGCCTCAAAACAGCACTTGAACAAGTTTTCCTCCGACAATCCAGAGTCCAGTTTTTTGAGCAAAGCCATCTCTACCCATTTATAGTCAGCATCACTGTAGCAGATAAATGCGTCATAGTGCAAGTTCTCCTGTGGCGCGGGTGGTTTTGGCCCCTCCATAACACGACCAATCACCTTTTTGTAAAGGATAAAGATTTGTCCTCGCAAACGGGCGTAAACCAGCGAACCCAGCATTGTACCGGCAACCACTAGAGTGCAGAGGATGAACAAAACTAACCTGAGATCTTGCATTGCCTTCTCGTCGTCCTCCTCGCACGGCTCTATGACGGCGGAATAGTTTAGCAAAGGCAAGTTTTGGAACTGCAATGGAAAAGTGCATCTCAACTCCGTTTTTGGATTGAGGAAAGTTACACTGGTGTTGTACAGCCATCGCAGAAAGCCTTCAAGGTTGCAATCGCAGTAGAAATGATTCCCTGCAAGATCGATGTAAGCCAAATTTGGAAACGAGTCAGGGTTTGGTGAGGCTAAGAAGTTGTTGGAGAGATGAAGAATTTGCAAAGTACTTGGGAAGGTGTCGGGCTGAAGGTAAGTTAGAGCGTTTGATGAGAGGTCTATTTCTGTCACGGAATGGAGACCGTCGAAAATACCTTCTGGGAGAACAACAATGGAGTTGTGCGTGAGATTGAGACCAAGAAGGCCACTGAAATGATTGAAGATATCAAGACAAAAGCCCTGAGACCAAATAATCTGTAAGGCGCTGTCGTGGACATCAAGCAATGTTAAACTGTTGTTTGTAGACATCTGAGGACTTTTGCACCATTTGATGAAGTTACCACCAAAGAGCAAGATCTCAAGGTTTGGAAAGTCTTCAACAATGGCAAAAAGATCATCTAAGAAATTCAATCTGTTGTCTCCAACATCTAAATACGTAATGGTTTGTCCGGCTAGCTCAGCGATTCCCCATAGCGAAGGCAATCGGTTGTCACTCAGAAATAGAAAGAGGAGTTTTGGTAAATACGCGGTAGACCCCAAAGATCGTAATGAGTTTCCTCTTAGATCCAGCATCTTAAGAGATGGAAGACCGCTGAAAGCTTGGTATCCCAAAGCACCAATGTGGTTAAATGACAAATCTAGTACCCTCAAGTCTGTCAAATTGTCAAAAGTGTGACTGTAAATTTCTCCAATAAGATTAGAAGACAGATTCAACATGCGCAAACTGTTCTGAAGGCCGCTAAATGCATACGGATTTATCTGGTTGATTTTGTTGTTGGACACATTGATAATTTTAGCATTCGTTAAAGGGCTAAACACCGCCTCCTGTAGCGCAAAGATGTAATTTCTTGCCAGATCGAAGACTTGAACTGAACTGTTTCGGAGACCTTCAAATGTATTCTTATCCGGATCTGGTAAATTTGTGAAGGAAAAGCCACTGCCCAGTATCCCGGAGTAGTGCAACGATGCGATAGGAGTTCCATCAATAGCATTTAAGAAGAGTCGTAAACTGTTCACATCAAAACCTATTGTGGACAGTTCGAGAACATTAAAAGCCATGTTTCTAAACGGGTTTCCACACTGCTTCCAGTCAAAATCAGGTCTGAGCATGGTTCTTTCCAACTTGTTGGAGTGTAAATTAAATCGCATGAAAAATTTCCCTTGAAAACCAACAAGATCCTCTTCACACAATCTGTCAATTTGGTTTAGTTTAAGTTCAACCTCCGTTAAGCTTCTCAATTGTAAGAAGAACTTTCCTGGTCGCAGTCTCACAATCTCGTTATACGACAGGTCAAGTTTTTGGAGGGACCACAGCGGTTGCAAGTAGTCTCCTGACAATATGGAGTCTGTCAACTTACAATGGACCAGATCTAGTTTTTGGAGACTGGATAGGCCGGCAAATGCTCTTGGCTCCAACATTAAATAGGGGTTCGATCCCAGAATGAGAGTTTTCAGTCGCTGCTGTCTCAGAAAAGTGTTATTTCGGATCACTAGACGTGCTCTCTGAGCGCCCAGGTCTAATCGCTCTAACAGTCGCAGGCCTCGCAGTGACTCACTGTCCAGCTCTGAAATGCGGTTGTTGTCCAGGTACAGGTGCTCTGTGTAGTTCGGCAGGACGGGCACCTTGGTCAGACTCTCAAAACTGCATTTAGCAATTTTCCCAAACATCTCACAGGGTCCAACCACTGACACCTGCAAGGAGACACGTTTATCCATCTAACAAGATATCAATATCTCTCAGTCTGATATTGAAAATGCTGCAGATATTTGGCACTGATATTTTTTCATGTTCATGTGTCAGCCCGTTTGTCCTCAGTGCATCAGATTTGACTTTTTGAACAAAATAATTCAATTTCAATTCATTTTTGTAACGCCCAAAATCACAACAGCAGTTGCCTCGAGGGGCGAATAATGAGCTAAAATAGAACTAGGCGGCTAAAAATATGTCTGAATGTTTACACAATCATGCCAGAAATGTTTTTATATTGCCCGTATTGGGACGTAACTGAATACATGTAACAAAAATACATATTCAGAATACGAATTTAGAGTATTCTGGTACATGTCCCGATCAAATAAACAGTACATACATAAAAAAGTGTGTTTATTGCTGCAGCTTTAGACTCACCTGTCCACACAAACTGAGCATGATCAGAATGAGCCCCAGTGGTCCCATTCTGTGTCTTGCGTGTCTAAACAGGGTAAAACAGAGAGCGCCTAGCGTATTTACACAAACCAGAGCAGGTCATGGTCCACTGCCTCAATGGCAAAAACTCATTAAAATAACAATGTTTGTTCATGAAGTTAATACTCCACTGAGTCTGCCATTGTAAGAACAGGGCTGTGTTCCTTATCTGTAACACACAAACAAAGATTGTGTCAGGTTCATGGTATTTTAACAATCACAAAATTTTTATTTTTATCTTCTTCGACTTTGGTCATGAGCTTTGGGTAGTGACCGAAAGGACAAGGTCGCGAATACAAGCGGTCGAAATGGGAGGAGCTCGGAGTAGAGCCGCTGCTCCTCCACGTCGAGAGGAGCCAGCTGTGGAGGCTCAGGCATCTGTTCCGGATGCCTCCTGGGCGCCTCCCTAGGGAGGTGTTTCGGGCATGTCCCACCGGGAGGAGGCCCAGGAGGGACTATGTCTCTCGGCTGGCCTGGAACACTTCGGGATCCCCCCGGAGGAGTTGGAGGAAGTGTCTGGGGAGTGGAGGTCTGGCAGTCCCTGCTTAGACAACCCGGCCCCGGATAAAGCGGAAGAAGATGGATGGATGGACTTTTTGTTTAATGTCAAAACCACACAGTACATATAGTGCTACACTATAACGCTACAAAAAAGGTCTATAATAGATGACTTGATGCTCCTTTTTATTTTCAATTTATTTAAAAACACAATATATAATTAACACAAAAGCGTGGCCTTTTTTTAAGGGATGGTTTTATTGCACTAAAATGTATAAAACCTGTGCCCTTACTTTGACTCTGAATGGGCTTGCATCTCCACAAACCTGACTCGTAGAGAGCCTCCTCCTGCTCGTTTCCATAGAAATGTTGTTCCTTCAGCATTAATATTCCACAGTAGGGCTTAAAGACAATTATGCAGGTAACGGTCCACCTCCAGAAAGTTACACAATGTGCCTTTAGTGAGACAGGCACTGTGGGGACGATGCACAACATGAAACCGGTTGCAGCATATTCTGGCTGAAGTTAGCACACATTCAAGGCCAATTACACAAGGACCAGACCACCATAACAATTCTGTACAAACTCACATTTCCCCCTCACTGCGGCATAAACTCGTCTTTCTCTGACGGTGGTTTTCTTTAGTTCTTTACTGTGTTTATTGCATGTGTATTGTCTGTCTGGTGTTGACACTTGCTGCAAATCAATTTCCTTTTCAAACAATTATCACGGTGAAAGTGGCCACGCCAGAAAAAGCTTGTTGATACTTTAAAGAAATGAAACTCAACTGAACCTTGTTTCTGAGAGGTTACTTTTCTGCGAGTCTAAACATGTGGAACAATGACTTGCTTCATATTTGTTTCATCTGTCACTTACAAAACAACCTGTTGTGTCTTTGTATCGCCTTGTCTTAGTCCATTTCTCTGAGCTCTTGTCGCTGATCACACTTAACTCCGATTTCCACTGCATGTGTAAATTTAACCCTGCCATTCGGTCCTGCGCACAAATGTCTTACCTGTGGCCGAGCTTGGCTGCTCATGCTCGGGCTGCGCCTTGTCCAAACTCCCGGTGGAAGGAGACATGTCTCAGCGGTACAGTAAACAGGAATCAGTTGTTTCACAATTTCCTCTTCATAACGTTGCCTCACTCTCCCCTCCTTATTTAGTTTAGCTAATTCTTTTCTCCACTATCTGTAATCCAAATTCACTTCATTGACCTAACATGAAGAAGGACATAAGGTATATCCTATTGAATGTGCTGTGTAATTTGAATTGTAGCATTTCTTATCACTGATACTTAAAATAGACCTAATTGAAAGATACTACAGGTAGTTGTTATTTCCTTATTTGTCCACATGAGGGCAGCATTTGTCGATCATTTGGAAAAGCTGCACAGAGCTCAGAAGGCATTTGCCATTTGCTCATCATTGTACTAGAGAAAATATAAAACAGAACTTTAGCCCTTTCCTTGCATAATGAGACCCAGGTGCTCTTGTTTCCAATGGAAACGGAGAAAACACTGTATTGTCTTGCGTGACGTGGGTGCTCTTAATAAAAAATACATTCTTTCTTGCTTTATTCACTCCGGGGCAAGAGCTTTAATATTGGATTTATTTATGAATTTGTCACAACAACCATTGTAGTTAGAGCGCTTGTCCACCAATGCAGTTCAAACCCTGTTGATACATTAGATCTGTCATTGTGTCCTTGGGCAAGACACTTTGACTGACATTGTCTAGTGTAAATGTGGTCCATCTCAAGGCAGCTGTGGCTACAGATATAGGGTTGTCAAAAGTATCGAAAATCTGATACTAACTAGTTAGGGGCAGATCGATACTCGATCGATAATATTGATGTTTCGATACTGACAGAGGTATTGAAAAGTATCAATACCCAAAAATATCAGGCTCCAAGTGCAGCCAACAATGTACTGCATGTCCTCCCTTCGCTCTCATCCCCCATTTCACACATTCCTCTCCTGTCTGATAAAGCCCACGGGCCAAAAATATCAACACTTAAACATTTTTAATTCTCTATTGTTACTGTTTTGTATTAAACAAAAGAATAAAAAAATATGTAAAACAAAATTTCTATCAAAATGCTGTTTTCTTTACGCTTACATTTTTGTAAATATATATATAAATGTATATATATATATATATATATATATATATATATATATATATATATATATATATATATATATATATATATATATATATATATATATATATATATAATGTGTTATATACATAATGTATTATGTATCTATATCTGTATTTATATATAAAAATTAGTTCAATATTGCGATATTTGCATTAATCCTTTGTTACTGGATCGAATCAAAAATCAGTGGTATAATCCGTCACTAATCAGTACTAAAACTAGTATTAGATGCTAATTTGAACAAGTATTGATAACAATAAAATCAAATCACATGACCAAGACAAAATGTGTATCGTACCATGTATCAAGCCAATTACTTAGTATAAAACTCTAGTTTGAAATGTTCCTGACAACACTACTGAAGTAGCTTTGATTATCTTGAACTGCACTGTATATATATTAATTACCTACATACTTAATGTAAAGTTAACTGCAGTGATCACGTCAGATACATTCAGTCAAGATGACCAAAATGTAAATATGAGGCCCTCTTCTTTATAAAAGTGTATGTCACAGTATAATCAGTAACAAGCCACCAAGACAGAAAAGTGATTAAAAAAACTAGACATGCTTTTCAAAATCATCATGTACATATTATACAATACATCATTTAGAGGAAATTAACCCCAAAAGTCATGTATTTTTTCTCTGTCAAAATGAGTAAAAATATGGCTCAAATACAGTTGTTCTGGTCATATAGAAAAATAAAGAGTAATTGTCATTTACATGTTTTTGAAAATACTGAGAACAATCGTGTTGCACATGGCACCAACCTGAATGAGTCCTTACCCCTGACTTAGTCCTCACTCTGACTTGGTTTGTGCTGCTCCAGGTGATCGGGTAATGCTGTTTTTGTTTTTGCATTCATGCTAAACATTATAGGAAGATAATGAGGCTCTGACCAATTTGACCTCTACATTACCTTGACATTCATGTGATCATTTACCAAATCAAATCAGTTCTGATCAAACAGAGTAAATCTTTTTGCCAGAAGCTCAAATGGAGCTATGAAATTTGCTTATAAGAAAGAACTCTTTGTTTCAAAATGCTTGTGCCATGGCGCGTTAACAGCTCCTGCTTCTGTAGGTTGTGCTCAGAAACAGGTCGACAGCACATCCTGCTGCCCGGTGGTCGAGTGGTTAAGGCACAGCACACGTATGCCAGGCTCCAAGTGCCTCGGTGTTGTGAGTTGAATCTTGACTCTGACAGTTTCTCTCTCATCCCCCATTTCATGTTCTCTTGTCTAATAAAGCCTACGGGCCAGAAAATATTGAAAAAAAAGAAAGAAATGTCTTCAAATGTTCTGTTTTACGAGGCGGTTTCTGTGGTCACCTGGTGCAGACTCTGTGCCTCAGGGCCCTCAGGAGCTTTGAGCGCCACTGGACTTTCTGCCTTCACTTTACTACACAGTACGTGGTGTATAAGGAACACAGCTAGTAAAATAAAGAAAGCAGTACATATTATGATCCCTGCCAGGCCCCCGGCGCTCACGGCAGAGGGCCTGTGTGTGGGAGCTACAGTGGTAACCTCCATGATCTCTGTAACCGTTGTGTCTTCAGGAATCTCGTCAGTTCCTTCCTCACACTTGCTTCCATCCACCAGTATAAGCCCTCGATTGCAAAAGCACTCGTAGCTTCCGTAGGAGTTCTCACAGTGTTGGTCACAATAGGTGTAGGACTCGCATTCATCCATGTCCACACAAACCCATGGTGCTTCTTCTCTCTCGTCCAACATGTATCCATCAGGGCAGAAGCACTGGTATTTGTTATTAGGGTCACATTCTGCGGGACACTCCTCCTTTCCACAATGTAGCTTACATTTATCCGGAGAGAGAGGGTCCTCCTTGTAGCCTTCATAGCACGAACAGTCATAGCCACCTGGTTTGTTGTTGCAAAGGTGCTCGCACGGGGCAGAGGCGCACTCATTAGTGTCCACGCACGTCCCCTCATTGAGCCAATATCCATCTTCGCAAACGCAAGTAAAGCCACCAAGAACATTAACGCATTTCTCTTCATCCCCCGGACAGAACCTTTCATCCAAACACTCGTTGAAATCCCTGCAAGACTTCATATCGTCGGCCAAAATAAAACCTTCATTGCAAGTGCATAAAAACGAATCGAGATGTTTGTAACAGGCGTGTTCGCAATTCAGCTGCAAGCATGGGTCATCGATCGAGACTTCGCAAGTCCGGTCGTTTGCAGGGTTGACGGTGTTGCCTGGCGGGCAGTAGCACACAGGATGGTTCTCCGGATTTGTTGTGCACTTATGTTCGCAGCCTCCTTGCTGGATCTCGCAGCTCCACGGCGCTTTCATCCACAATTTGGATGCACACACTTGTTTGATCTCATCTGGATGTTCAGCGATAGTACCCGCCGGCAAAGTCGCAGCATCATCGACTGTAAAACCAAACGGTGTGGTGTAAACGACTTTAGTGTTTTTGAAGCTGGAGCACATGTCCTGGAAAGAGTACTCGCAGAGAAAGCCACTTTTGGCGTTTTCACAGAAGTCTTCGTGCCACTGGAACTTGTCGTTTTTGGATATAAAGACACAGCGAGGAGAGGACGAGGAGCAGCTTTCGATGGGAGTCGAAGCTTCTGCCCAGTTTAAAAAGTTACTGGTTGTGTCTGTAGTGATCCACTGGTAGCCCCTTAGATCTGCAGTGGGGTCCGGACAACCTGCAAGAGGTAACAAGGTGAAGGTGAAGTTGATATTGCCATCTTTATGTAAACGCATCAGGGACACAATGGAGCTGGTAGTGACCAGGCTGCGAGAACCAGTCGGGATTCCAGGCTACAGGATCTGCCTTCACATCCTAAATATCTTATACTTAAATATGAAGAGTTATATCACTGCAAGTAAAGACAGGCATTGTTTTAACATCTACATGGTTGATTTACCTTCCCCAACTTAATTCCAAGCATTCTCATTTGAAGTTGAAAAGCAAGTGAAGCAAAGACACATTTTTAAAGATTTACAGTAGATACTATTTTAAAGTAAAATTGAGCTGTAGATGATGCCAGTGTGGATGGCACGCTCTGCAGCCAGCACAGTTTCAGATACAGAATTGTAACTTATGTCACATCTAAAATAATTATAATTTACCAAATGCAACAGGCTATATTATACTCTGTGTTATTATTTTCAGTTACATAATTCACTAATGTTGGTGCATTTCAGGATTTAGTTTGGTACGTTAATTCCCTTAAAGTGTCCTCACTAGTCGTCCCTTGCTTCGACAGAACATTGACATTTAGCTCCACTTACATGACCTCAACACACTTCTACCCACCTTTCGGGAGGTGTAATCCAATCCAATGCAGCCCACTGGTGTTTCCCAGTAATAAGGACAGACTGTCATGATCCACAGAGGAGCGCACTGTCATGAGGTGTCCACGGAGCTGGCTGCAGATGTCCTGCGCTCCCTTGAAGTCAGTTATTGTCTCAAATAGGGCAAAACATATGCTTCCAATGCAATAACCTCCAGTGGGCTGTGCCCCCCAGGCCACCCCTGAGAGCACCCAAAGGAGAAGCAGCAGAATATCCCTCATCTTCTGAGCGGTTTGAGCGTGGCTAGCTGCCCCAGCGGTTATAAGTGTCTGACTCCATGTTGATGAGGCTCTGAGGAGGAAGGAAGTGGTCCTAATCAGCTCTTTGACTGTCCACAGCTCCACTCTGAAGAGCACAAAAAGTGACGAGAGTCAGAGAGGGAGAGAGAGAGGCACATTCCCAAAGCCCCCTCCCCACTCTCTAGCTCCTCCTCACTTTAAAACTGCCCTTCAACTCCGAGAAAACAAACTGGGTCCACTCTTAAAGGGGAAAATACAGAGTGATCCCTTAAATCTCTGCTTCAAGTTGTAAGCTTTTTTATGGCTTCAAAAAAATCTAGTTAAACCCAACTAAGTAAGCTCCTTGCATGTCATAGAAACATGTTAAATGGTAAACTGTCCTCTGTATTGCTCATACAGTGAAAGGGGACAATAGAGAATGAGGCACATCAGATGTTTTGCCCAAAGACACAAGTCAAGCCAGACACAATCTCTGTTTTCCTCAGGAATTGAATAACTGGGTGAGGTGAGGGTCTTTAAAGCACTTTTAGGCCTCAGAAATGCCAGAGAATACAGGTCTATTCAAACTGTAAACAACAAAAGATATCTTTTGATGATGACACTTACCAGAATGTTAGTTATTTGGAATTTAAATTGAATAAAAGTGAAGTTGTATTTATTTCATTCTTAATTTGAAAAACAAGAGCGCTTAAGACAATGCGGCTAACATTAATGAAGAGCAATTGTTATTTTTTTGGCAAATAATCCAGTATTTATTTATTTTTGAATATTTTTCAATATTTTAACATTTTGAACACACAAAACTAAGAACACGACACAGACAGCAAATAAACAAAATCAAGACACCCACTAAATAAAACAAAAACTACAGCACAACAAAGTCTGTCAAAAGGTCATTTTTCAAATTAAATAAGAATGTAATTTCTTCCCATTTGTCAAATGTCAGTTATCCTTGATTGTTGGTGCAGTTTGAGTCATGAAATGTTTGTAATGGCCTTCTTTCTTGCTATCGGGAGTATGATCCAAAGGTATCCAATTATTGTGTCCACGGCAGGAATTTTGAAGCCCAAATACATATTCAAAGACTGTGGTGCTTTATTGATCTCAGTCCAATATTTATGAGCAACAGAACAGTCCCAATAAACGTGTTAATGGTTTGCCTCCTGGCAACTACAGTTTCTCCAGTTTCCCTAGCAGTTGGAAGTTCCTTATGAATAGTGAAGTGTTACATTTTTCAAAGAAAATTCCCTTCAAACATATGATTTTGTGGTTCTCCAATGAGATGTACATACAAATCCAGTGTCCATCTACTGGAGAACTAGAGGAAACATAATGTAGCTTGTGTCCATCTCTAGAGGTCAGTGCATACAATAAAAGTTAAGTAAATATTTGTGCTCTAGAGGTCTGAAAGCTCTGCTGACTGGACTCTGTATGGACTTTATGAATCTGAGCTGGAGGAAACCCACACAATGCCACACAAAGGGAGGGTGTGGGCATGAGTCAGGAATGTACGCTCGGATTTGTCTAATTCTGTTTTATTGTGCCCATGTTTAAAAGGCATGTAGAGGAAATAACCTGGGATTAAAAAGTTACAAGATGATGCTGTAAAATGTCTATGTGTGTAGTTTTTCCAAATGCGTGTTTTCCAGGAAGTAAATTTTTTGTTTGTGTGTCTAAATTCGGCAACTCGAGCAACATTAAACTGTGCTCTTGCTTCAGATTTTAGAGTGGTGTCCTTTTTCAGACCAGTATTCCTGTATCAATTATGATATGTTCATAAACATTCAATAGGCTTGCACAATTGTTGCATATAAGAATCCCTCCAAGTCCCTTTCAGAATCAGAATCAAGAATTCTGATAAGGGATCTTTCTTTAAAGTCCTCGCCCTTCAAGGCAACCACTGTTGTGATTTCGAGCATTACAAACATAAATTTAATTGAATTGAAGTCCCTCTTATTTACCAAACCAGAACAAAATGTCCAACTTATTGATGATATAACTTACCTACCTTTCTCAGTTAAACATCAGCATTTAATGTTGTGACGTAACTGGAAAATCTAGCAATGTAAGAAATATAAATAAAGCCAGAAAGCCAGAAATGCCATACTTTATTTATTGTCTTTATTCCTTATATGGTAGATTACGCAGACATAATGAGACCACTTGTTATAGACAGCAGCAGTAGCACAGGTTTACATTCATGTGTAGTTTTAAGTCTATCAGTGATGAAACACAGCCCTAATACAGCCGTGTGTGTGTAACAGTGAAAAACAAATGAAAATGTGCACACAAACCAGCTTCAGTGCACAACATAAACTGATAAATCAGCATTTCATTTTTGTAACAAAGTTGTACAGACAAGTCAGAAGGTAAAGTAAGGCACTTTATTGTCCACTATAGGGAAATATGTCCTCTGCTTTTGACCCAACACCACAGAGTCTAACCTTAGCTGGAGGATTTTACCGACTGTCCATGTTTTTAGTTGTTTACCCCGACTTGAAGAGAAACATGCAACCTTCTTGCTGTGAGGCTTTTGTTTGCTTTTCCATGTTTCAACTCAATACCACTTTCTTCAGCTTTTTAATGCGGTTTCCTGTCTCCACATGACACGTGTCACTATAACTACAGTCTTCGAGAGAACATTATGACACTATTTTAATGCATTGGTACCCTTTTATTCAGTGTGTTCATGACATTTAGTGTATTTAGTAACTTCCGTTGCTTTAGTAATCACAAATACAACATATGTATTTGGGAATAATATTTGCATGAGTTTAAATGCCTTTATCTGTTTTTTAGTTTGCATCAGAGTGCTTATTATCTTCATTTGAGATGCATCCAAAGTCTCTGAAAATGCAACAGAAGTTAGTTCCATGGGTGGCACAGTTTTGCTCGTGCCATCCTAAATCAGAGTGCAGAGCGGGACAAATGTCTCCTCATGCAGCTCAGTGCTACAGTCTGTGGCAGTCATTCCTGTACTGCCAGTCGTGGGACAACCTCTTGTACGTTTCTGTGGAGACCTGCTGCAGAGTGAAAATTTCCATCTCCCGTTTGAAGGAGTAGAACTGGAGTCTGTTGCAGTATGCGAACAGTCTGTGGAGCAGATAGCAGAGCAGAACGGCACAGAGTAGTACAAACACAGTGATGCCCAGGATGCTGCCTGTCTTCACGTAGGCTGGGAGCGCTGTGGGGTGGACGGAGGCGAGTGTGGGGCGCGCCTGACCCAGGACCAGGATGGGCTCAATGAGCATGCACCGGTGTCTGTCCTGCAGCTCAAAGCCTTCTTCACATTCACAAATAAACCCCCCGAAAGTGTTATTACAGTAGTGATCACACTGTGCCGCCACCTCACACTCATCTATATCAGTGCACACAGTGTTCTTGTCCCGCCGGTCCTGGATGTAGCCTGGGGGGCAGTAGCACTGGTCTGGAGTCACACATTTGGCTGGACAGTCCTGTTCAGAGCAGAATTCCTCACACTTGGTGGGGTCCTGGGGGAGAACCCTGAAGCCCTTTTTACACACGCAGGCCAACGCGCCCTCCACTTCTTCACAGGAGTGCTCACAGTCGAAACAGATGGAAGAGTCCACACAAAGCCCTCTCACCAGGTCGTAGTCCTCTTGACACGTGCACTTGTATGTGCCCTCCTCATTCTCACAGGCCTCACCTTGGCCAGAGCACAGAGTCCTGTCTTCTGAGCACTCATCCACGTCCACGCAGAGGCTCTGAGGTCCAAGTCTGAACCCCTCTCGGCACCTGCACTCCCACTCTCCGCCCTGCTTTACGCACTCGTGCGTGCACTTGGCGCACGGGTCTTCTATGCACGTGAAATTGTTGGGATGCAGAGACTGTCCCGCAGGGCACGAGCACGCATTTGGGGCTTTACACCCATGCTCACACCCACCATTCCTCACTTCACAGTTCCAGGGCGCGCGCAACCACCACGTGCCCGTGCATATGTGTTTAGAGATGGGAGGGTGGTCTGACACGCTCACCACAGCTAACGTCCCTGGTGGGAACACAGTCTTCCCCTCAAAGCCCCACGCAGCTGTGTAGTTCACGTGCGCGCTGTCACTTGGCAGGGCCCCGCACGTGTGTGTGTATTGGCACATGAAGCCGTCCAGTGCGCTCGCGCACGTCCTGTTCTGAACGCGGACTTGGTCCGAGACCACGGCCGCAGCCGCGCACCCCGTGTGATTCGGTGTGACCCAAAAGTCTCCGTCCGGCAGCTGCAGCGCGGGCAGACTCCCCCAGAGTCCCACGTCGTAAAGTTTTCCCCCTGTGTCCACGCACCGTCTCTCAGCCGCAAAGGAGTCCGTGGATTCAAGGAAAAGTGCAGAGCACTTTGTGTCGTCGCAGAGTCCGCGCGGCGCTTCTCCTGCCGCGCACAAGAACATCACGCACAGCGGCAGTGCGCGCTTCGACAACAGCATCATGCGATCAGTTAAAGTTTAGACTCAGTCCACGGCTCGAGCAACATCGGAGTTTTGCGCCTAGTCTCCATTTATAAGAGTTCTGCTGTGTGTGCCGAGGCTCGAGGAAGGAAGTTGCGTCTCGGGACAGGCCGGGCTTTAAGCACCTCTGATTGCTCAACCCCCCGTGTCATTATCTCCGAGAAAAAGAGGAGAAACTCCGCTGAGTATACTCCTGCCCAGTGTTTTAATAAGAGATGGACAGAATCCTCACCCACTCCTCACTAAGGAATTTCCTCTGCTTTACTTCGAGCCAGAGGAGGGTCCGCGTGTACGTCATAGCACTTAGAAAGCAATTTATCTCAGTCTGTGATTTAGAAACCCCATAAGAAATTGACTATAATTCTAATTATCATATTGAATGAAACCCTTTGGTTTGAGACGTTGTGCTTACAACATATATAACAAATATATGTTATGTTTTATTCATTGTATATTTTTTATAAATTGTATATGTTCTGGGGGAATCTGGAGTGAGTCAGATCATTTCATCTGGCCCTGTCACTGAATACACATACACAAGGATATATTTAAAAAAAAAAAAGACCTAAGTTTGTCAAATAAATCAATTTTGTACAATTTGCAATGTCTTATTTTATTATTTCCGTCAAAAAACCATGCAAAAGGACCATAGTTATGTGACAGTGACAGACAATTAGAATATACATGTCCTAAAATAACTTGGAAGCATGAACGTGGAAGGATTTCCTTGAGGACAATAATAGTCTTCAATATTCACTTGTGAACTATGCAGTGCCGGAAGAAGAAGGTGGTCCATTTGTTTCAGTGAAAGGTGACTGAAGACTACGGGACGTGAGCTGGATTCTTCCTGTTCTCCTTTGAGATGAAATTAAGCTGCTGGCCAGTTTATAAATGACACAGTTCAGACTGGCACTTTGCTGAACTTACCGGGAGACACAGCAGACATGAGAACTGTCTCATTTGTAAGGACATAAATATCACCCCTTAAAGAGCAACTACTCACACGACATTTTGTACTTATGATTTGCCGGATTGTTAAGAAGCCTGATTAAAGTTTTAACTCAAAAAATCGGGACAAAATGTGATTTTTACATAAAAAGTCAGTGAAATCTAGTTCTGTTAAATACTTAAATAAGATATCCAAATCCCATCTGTACTTTTTGTGTGTCTAATATGTCAACCTATGAAGCAAGATATTTAAAGCTGGCACTGCCCATGTTTCAGATTTAAACATCCCAAATATGTGACATTTTGGCGATTACACATAAAAGGCCTTATTTATCCATCAAAACATTATGATGAAAAACTCGTAAAACATTTTTTGTCTTACATTTATATAAGTAAACCACAGAAGAAGTTTCAAATTGATATGTCTAAATTTACGATTTTTTCCTATTCGCCTGTTGATTTATCACAATCAATTTTCTGAACAAATATTGCCATTGATTGATCGGTTTTGACACCCATTGCACACAAGATAAACTGTAATACATATGACCCAAAAATATATACTTTTGAGTTGTTTTAGATAAACACCGCCATCATCACACATGCTTTGAAATAGATTAGGAAAATGTAGTGCCACCAGGCCAAGTGACAGGTCTGATCTGCGGAGAGGCGACAATGCTCAGAGTAAGAATGCATGTTTTCCAGGATATTATACAGCAATAATAACACCTTTGAATGAATAAATGCAAGATATACTTTTAATGCCACACTGTGGAACATTCCAGGTAAAGCAATAACAACAAAGAGATACCGCACCCCCAACCAAGAAAGTTACACAGTGAACCGGACATGTTTGTGAATTTTGTTTTAGTTTCACAGCAGTTTCAGCGGCAGTTCTTTGGCGCTCCCTATCACAGGAAAAGTTAAATAAAAAGATAATAAACTAAAACAAGACGACTCTTTGGACCCAGCATGCCGGTTCAACAATTATAGATTTACTTCTATGTTTATTATTATTATTCTGAAATCAGTTAGGCAAATGTCCCCTGCCCCATCTATCCCAAGAGGGTAAAAGTCCATTTTTTTCTTTAGTAATTGTTCAAAGCTTTTTCAGTCCAGTCCTCGACAGTTTGTTCTGTCTCTGTCATTGCTGTTTTTGCTGCAGCCAGGTATCCATACATTATTTCCATTGTTGGCGTTTCATGTCCGAGATAAATTGTTTTAAAATCAAATGGAATGATACTGAAGATGGTCTGCAGTGGTTTATTAATCTCAGTTCAACATGAATTAACATTAAGGCAGTCCTGAAACATATGATGGTGACACACTATGTCAAAACCTCCATAGCCCTGTTTTACCTATGCTTCTGGAGTCCACAATCCTTGGTTCTTTGTTCTGTGAGTGGAAGAACAAATAATCAGGACTGTTTTATTGGTCAAAATGGTGTTTGTCCTGAGCGGTGTATTTTTTGGGGCGGTTTGGCGACACAATCTGGAGCGGTCCGGCTGAGTAAATGTTATTCCAGATAAAAAAGACTGACCCACGTGGAGGTCAGCCTGTTTATGTTCAGGCCCGGGCTTAACATGTTCATGTGCCAGAAACACGAAATGGAGGATAACAATGTAAGACGAGGGTAGACTTAGAGGTGGGCAATATGTCGAAGTTTAGATAATATTGTAAATGTTGTTTTGAAGTAAAGCAAAAATTAAACATCGAGTATATCGTTCAAAGTTTTTTAAAAAAGCTACAAAAAAGACAAAACAATTTTTTTAAATAATCATTTTTAAAAGTTAGTCATTTGACTATAGAACAATGTATCTGAGAAGTAAAACTCCACCAATGGAACTGATAGATGGCTACCAGGAGAATGTACTTTTGGCTGCCAAAAAAAAAAAAAAACATTAACGAGGAGATGGATGATGAGGACAGAGCCAAGGGTCAA